>OX451386.1:19105574-19593746 GCA_949629135.1 Eremobia ochroleuca | reverse complement strand
GACACAACCTACATTGATATCAACAAAGCCCTTATTTTCCAGATTTTGTATTGACACACGCGCAAAAACAAGATATGGCCTAACTTGAGATCTGAACATAGGGAAAACTAATTTTAAGAATTCACCATCTAACAATTAAAGAGAAATAACCAAAATCGATTATGTGCTATTAAGAAACATTAATGAGAGTAAATTACGGTCATAGCATGCGGATGTAAGTACAAACTTACGAAGTAATTGACGTACGCTCAGCTATAAATTGGAGCAAATAAAAAGTCTTCCATGGCAGCTTACAACAATTAGTGCAGATGGAAAAACATCAAACAAGTACCACATCGATAATGAAATTGCTAAACTCGAAATAGGTATATGGTAGTAAAAAAGAAGAACCCAGACCATACATAAACTTTGGATTTAAGCATGAAGATTTTGCTAAATAAAGATTTACATGTGAGTAGTAGATGTTTACGACACTCGTGAACTACTGTTTACTCGGACCAATTAAGCTTCATTGGAAAATTTTCGCCCTTAATAAAGAGCAGCGGACGACCAAAATAAAAACATTTAACTGTGTCGGAATGTTACTAATTACACAAGTGGCGCTCTAATGCAATGTTACATAACAGTTTATAGAAACAAAAACAAGGAATCACAAACTCCAATGTTTGAATATTTTAATAGAGACGCTATATACAACAGATTCATAATTAGAAAAGAGACAGCCGAGACAGGACGTTATCGTACTCATGGAATTTATCACAGCAATGGACTGAGATTTTTATGGTAATAATTTGTAATGTAATGGATCCAAAGAATGCGGATAATGAATGAAATAGGTTGGTAACAAGCATTTTATACAAATATTAGAGCAAGTTGCAATTCTGATCTAATGCCAACATTATTGCAATACAATGTTTATAATGTCATAAATAAATCGACGAGAATGTAAGAAGCATTTATAGACTATCTTATGAACTGTATGCTAAAGAATTCACATGTTTCTTAAGAGACATTGATGTACGCCTACAACCACTACGCAGCGGCTACGCGAAAGAGCGACGAAAACAATTTTAAGAGCAAACTCGAGTCATCCTGGAGATTGGTGAGTCAAGATATGCACTAAGGCTCGATGAGTGGCTAAATGTGGTGTGGTGTGAGTGGATTTCAGTAATGATATAATTAGAACAGGATATAAATAGAAGGCTTGATGAAATCTTCAGTGATGTTGCTCTTACGTGGGTGTCGCGACCTTCAATTAGAAGAATCTGTACTGAAATTATACCGGTCTGCGCCGGATCTCGTTAGACAATATTGAGGCTCGCGTCACTCACAGATTGATGAGGCGCCAATGTACTCATCACAACATATATTGGCGTTCATTGAGAGAAACTAGAAAATTTCGCGTGCAAATTAATACAAATGGAAAACAGTAATTAGACGCAGTTTGCCATTGTTAGCATATCGTTTGCGATGTAAAACAGCACTTATCGTTGTTTACCTACATTTTCATGTCAGTAGGTGAATTAGATAAAGAAAGAGAACGTGAAAAACATGTACATAGGACAAACTTTAGAATTTTAAAGACAGATTGTAATAAGAAACGTAAGATTTGAAAGAAAGTTCATGATGCTACGGAGAGTGCACTGAACTTTTTGCACAGCCGCGCACCAAATACAGCGTTCGATGATATAACCCGTCCAAGGGCATACGTTAAAACCTGCCGCATTGATTTTAATTATAACCGGCCGCGCCGGAAAATACTACGACATTCTGACCTGGGACCATTAATTGTGATCCAATCTAGATTCAACCAAATCTATCTCGGATACATTTTATTCACATCATCAACAGATTTAATTTTTGGGTGTGGTGGTGATTAATATAAATAAGAACAACAAATGGCCAATAAACGGTGACTAATGGACTTTGTTAGGACGTAACTACATATTTTATTATCATAAGTTAAAAATACAGTAATCCAAGATTAGGACTTATCAATATCAATAACAAAGATATCGTTGAAATAGAATGATATCCATCCGGCTATTAGCTGCACTTACGTATTCCAATTTTTTTTATCAATCATCAACAGCGGATTATCAAAACAAAGAACGACGACTAAAAAGCAAAGGTAAGAAAACAGGTTTGAAGTTGAACACAACTCGAAAACAGTTTGAGCAGACGGCGAGAATTAATTTAATTGTATTAGTGACATCATCTCTTAAAAAAAAAACATTCTGTTTGGACACATGTGTGCGGCAAGTATCAAAACAACAGATAAACGAAGTCTTCATAGTAATGATCGTAGCAGTAGATACGGGTTGTGTTTACAATACATATTGTACAAATATGGTACATGATCTTTATTTGGATTTTAGTGAAGCGTTTGAGTGGGTGCAGCACGAAGTTGATGTTTACTAAATATGTGATGGACGTGGCACATAACATACAATGAAAATCTATTTGCGATATGTAGCACAGTTTAATAGCCACATTGTTAACGCAGACGCCAACCTTGTGTGACACTGGAGCAGTGTAGAGGACGATATTGTAGGTGTAGAAATTATCTTCTGTTGTCAATTGTCTTATTATTGGTTTGGTTTCCTCACTAAGTCCTTCATGTGGACCATTGTGCGTGCTGTCGTTATTGTTTATTTGAGTATTAATGTAGCTAACGGTATGTTTATTATAACTCATTCTTGAATATCAATTACAGTATGTTTATTTGACATTCTGTGACATAACGTGTAAATGTTAATGTTAGCAGATTCAACGCAGATAGCGTTTATATATTAAGTAATTTAATATTATAAGGTAACTTTACGATGACATCAGAATGCTGCAGAGAAATTCTAGGTGGTTTCAAATGAAATTTTCTTGACAGGAATATTCAATTTCCATAAATGCTTACTTGTGAGGACTGACTAATTCATCAATATGCATCAGCTTGTAAAACGGGTTATCGATCTTTCAAATAACATTCGTAAAAGTGGTCACGCAGACATGATTCTCCACACATGGTTCACTTCACTCTTGCGGTTTTCACTTCACCGTGCACACATGTATTTGCAAACGCTTTTCCATAGGCTTAAGATTTACAACCAACATTTCGTTTGCAATGTCTTTACCATTAATCTGAGGATTTAATTAGTCAACATTTACGTTTTCAAAGGACTAATATAAATATTTCCTTCACCTAATACATCACGCGGTTTTGCAAATAAGTATGATTTAATGTTAGTGTTATTAAACTGATAAATATATTCTTAATTCCAACAATGAGAATGTTATTATGAATACCCTTTGGCACAATACCTATATCGGCTATATCCAAAAATAGTGTCCGTGGTTTTAAACTAAATAATAGCATGATATGCCGGCTACAAATCACAGTGAAATCCGAATTTACAAATAGAAAAAAAAAACTACGCATTAATTCAGCAAAGTTATGACAAAAACATTTGTTTCAATATTCTTGAGATCGTTTATACATAATTGAAATATATATTTTATGGCTGTGTATTGTTTACTACCGATATTTGTAACTATATTGCCTGTTGTTTTTGTTTTGTGGTTTATAGCAGCCTTTCTTTATTGCGAGCAATTTCCGATTCTGCGTTCATTACATGTAATACATTCTTTAGGTGCAAATGTAAACATATTGGGGTTTCACTCCGATATTATTGGTTATTGCCGCCTTTTTACTTCAAGTAATACAGCTTTCGATAAATTATAAGGTCTAAGGTCGGATCTATCCAATTACTAGTACAGCGCCATCCTTGACCTGCCTTGTACACACCAGACGCTCTTATCAATTTCCTTATGGAATTAATAAGCTTTATAAAATAATCCAATAAATTAATGAACGTAAACACGTATTGACGTAGCAATGCGTTATCATAGCTATAAATTAAAACAAACAAGTGAAAATTGTTCTGTAGAGGTCAAACACTCTGTAATCAAGACTGGTCGTTTGACCCTACGAGGTGATGTCATTGCAATACTCATCCCATCGTGTGTATCGAAGAAAAATAAACAACATCATTACTATTTATAAAGGTAGCAACACATATGAATAATAACACTGAGCCGGAAAATATAAGGGATAAGTGTAAACAATATTGTGGTTGAAGAATTCTAGAAGAAGTACATACTGTAAAATAATATTCTTACATCTTATCAGTGAATAAAACTTCAGCAAATGGAAAATATATGTATATATCGAAAACAAACATAAATGTTTACTTTCTGATACAAAATTCAATGGAATAAACAAACAAACTTACAGGCAGCAGATGTCAGTAAAAAATTGGTGGATATTTTCAGCGAAAACATGTTTACCGTACCTAGTGTTTGCAATCTGTTTAGCGTTTATCTACTAACGCCTGTGTACGATTGTGGTAATCTATAGATTTACTTTAACTCTGGTAGATTTCCAAAGATATTATATTTTTCCAATGCTTAGTTAGATAATATTTTAGCATTGTAAATGATTAATATCGAAAAATATATAACAGATAAGTACAATGCAGATATGTATGGGCAAGGTTTAATGTTAGTATTACGTTTCACGAAACAGTGATCGCGCGATTGGTATCTTTTGAAAGTTTTTCTCAAGGAAAGCAATACAATTTTATTGGATATTGTTTGAGTTGTTTCGAAAATTCAAGTTGAGATATAAAATTAAATGCAAATTTGTGCTATTAATAAGACTCCAACAAGGTTGCATTCGATTGCTATGCAAATAAAAAGGTTTTTGATGACATGATGTACATTGAAATAACTTTAAAATATGGTAATGGAGAGGTCCAAAATCAAAATTTCAATTGGCGACAGGCGTCCACACAAGATCGCAGACAGATCACACCGTTACGGGCGCGACAACGGCTTCATTACAGGGAGCAGGTTTATTTTCCAAGAAAACTTTTCTAGCGTTTCCTGAGTTCGTGATACGATTCCGATCTGGCGCGTGCTCTCTTGGAGCAGCTCTTAGTTGCAAATTACTCGACGCTTGTTCACGTTATTGGCGGCACGCGACCGAATCGTGTGACCTCCTGATGTCTCCGGGTCTTTATCCAGTTGGTGGGCGTACACGAATTGGCCGCATAATCAAGAGAGCACGTGTCTCCACTCCAGCTCCGCGCCAGTGCCGGCTTTCCTTCCGTGTCTATTCTCGGCCGGCCGAGTCCCGTCGGGTCACGTTTAGCTCATGCAAATCACGTATACAACGAGGGAATTAGCATAAGATGGTGCTTGGAGCAAATAAAAATTTCCACACGCACCTCCGAACAAATGAACACCGTCTTCATAATACTTGCTAATGACATCTTGGAAACACGACAAAAACTAACGGTGTGCGGCGGTGGTACATCATACAGCACACGGAGCTCGTGGCATCAATCATCACGGAGAAACTTTAGAGTAGAATAAATGTAAACAGTTGACCAGAATCAAAGAAATTTATGTTTGAACAGTTGCGTGAAACCGGGTCAGTGGTGTAAGCTATGGCTGCTACACATTAATATGACGATACACACAAACATATCCACCCGGATGACGTAAGGTTAGGCGTAGATATTACGAAAACGGGCGAGAACCCGTGTACAACTGAATCCGAAATATATACGGGCTGCAGGTACATTCATCGTGCGCCATGTAAGATGGCGTTCTTCAAGGTGGACCGGTTTAAATACTGGTTGCGCTACGTTTGCCTGATGCTTGAGATGTTAATATACTACTGAGTTCATTAAAATGTATGCAAAATAACTTGTTTGCAAAATTGCAATTTCAATTACTGTCGTTCTGTTCATTAGCTTTTACGACTAATATAAAACAATAAGGGCAATTATGTAAAAACGAGATAATCAAATTCATTGCGACAGGAAATAGGTACGTGTTTCATTCGTCGAGTCCGCAGGCATATTGTGAAATGTTTTCATACGGAAAGCTACTCGCGGAAAACTACAGCGTTGATAAACAAAACAAAAAACAATATTACGTATTTACAATTATTGGGTACATTTTTAATCTTTTGATAATATAACAGGTGTGACGTGAACATGTGTTGAGATTATTGAAAAACAAAAGATAAAATGGTTCGATCGTGCTAAAAATAGACGCGCGGTATTGAGCAGAATTAATAATTAGCAATAAAATAACAAGTGTGGTCAATGAAGTCATCAAGGTAGAAGCAATTCATTTGTTAACAATAGATTAAAACACGATAAAGACATATATGGAGTCAGGAGAACTGCACGAGCATGTTGTGGGGAGTGATAAAAATACTATGATGCGATGGTAGTGAGCATTAGGGCTGAATTGGGGTCAATCGCTAGAGGCCATCTGCGTCGGCTAATTATAGACGACGTGAGACGCGTCCAATAGTGCACGACGATGAATCTCAATTGCGATAGCAGATGTACTTGATGGAAGAAGTAAAATCTGTTGCAAATGTTGCGTCCACCCAGATTACAATATAAAAGTAAAGGAAGTAACTTGTGCAAAGTCAACGAGAAACAGAACAGACGAATAATAACATCGATGTTATTGGAAGACCACGATATACAAATGTCGAGACGTTTGACAATTATGTAAGTGGCTTTAAATGTAGGACGTAATATTTGGAAGGTAGAAAACAAAGGATGCATTGTCTCTCTAAAAAAACTACAATGAAAGAAATACTAATGTCTTGAGAATCTAATCATGTGTAAATGGAACAGTTGACATTTATGGACGTACTGACGCGTGAATTTCGTTATGCAGGGTGACTGGATCTGGACTCGCCATAGAAAAGTCGCATATAGAGGAGGTCATTTACTAATTATTGAACCTTACTTTCCCTAGCTAAGTTTTATAGTTTGGGAGATATGTCAATTTTTATACTTTATATTTTGTTGGTAGTCAAAAACATTGGTGATTTAAAATACCTCGGAACTTCCCTTAAACTAGGGTGAAAAATTAGATATTACGCTCAAAAATAAAATGAAAAACACTTAAAAAAACTTTACGATCATTTTCAACATGAAATACAAAAAAAAGCTACGGTGTTTCATTACTTAATTTTAACATTTGGAAAAATCTCAATAAAGTATTAAAATTGGCATATCTCCCAAACTATAAAAAATTTGCCAGGGAAAGTAAGGTTCAATAATTAGTAAATGACTTCCTCTATATGCGAATTTAATATGGCGGGTCCAGATCCAGTCATTCTGTATACGTGGATTGTCTTTGCCAATCAGTTCTGAAACGCTATATCTTATTTATCGTACAAAAAATACAATTTATAAATCGATGTAAAATGTGGTCTCACGGTATTATATGCTGCGGGCAGAACGGGACGCGTTTCCTGGCCATTAAAAAAGGGAAGTCATTAGTGATTCAAATGGTGACTCCGATCTAATAACGGTGTTATGCAGTTCAACCATTGCTATTATAAACACGGATAAACTCTCAGGAGATTGCATCTTTACGCAACTGCTGCGTGAAACGGAATCGTAATGGCCGCGATTCAGCGTGTAACGCGAAAAAAGATAATAATGTCGAAATTTTCTCAACGATGTACGCGAGTTCGTTTATCGACATTACGTAGAATGCTGCTCGATATCGGTCGATGCTACGATTGACCGATATCTCTCGGAAGTTTTCGTTCAAGCAGACCTTATGATTTATTGACTCAAATATTTGAGTGGCATCATCACATATAAAAGAGATATGTATGTTTATTTGCAGTTCGCATTAATAGCATTATTAGCTCGTCAACCTATATTGAAGAATTAGAATTGGGAGTTGCAAGTTGGGACTTGCAAGTTATTGGGTGACGGACGATATCAGCGGCAATGCTGTTATTTTTTTTTGGTACAGAAAAACATACGAAAGTTATCGCGCACTCGTGGCGGCGTGGCCGTCCGCGCGTGGTGTTTATCTGAATGCGGCGATTTACAGCTCAAAAGGGACGCGGTGTCCACAAAGCCGGTTATAAAATGTTCCACGAATTACTAGGAAAGAAAACATGCGGAACCACCGTGGCCGACTGACACGCCACACTCTGGAATACTCTGGATGTCTTGAATTGCAACGCGAGTTCTAATAAAAACTAATGATCGCTGGTCGATGGAATCTCCGCGACAGATAGATTAAATAACTACTCAGAAACGAACGATAATGGGACGAAACATAAAATTGTTTGAAATTTGTGCGCAGATCTTGGATATTTCGCATTAGCCAATTAAATCGACAGCCTGCAGCATTTATGGCCAGGATTGAAAGACATTGCTACATTGAGAGAGTTTAAGATTGATCCTTGATGGTCTAGCTTAAGTGAAGGATTGCTAAATTGGTCTGAAGGCATTAGCGAACCCTTAAAACAGCAATCTCTGGGAGCAAACAGTTGATATTTTTTTCCCTAAGTCCAGATTAAAAGAAGACAAAACTTACGATACAATTTCGTTCATTTCCCTTAGAAAGAGATTAACCAACAAATTATTACATTTGGCGAAGAAATTGGCTCTCAGAATTATATCAGCAATAATGCATACTTCAAACTTCAGAAAGGAACTAGATACTTAATCCCAACAGGATTTATAAAGGATTAATGCAGTACAGAGAAGCGAATACGATCGCTAGCTCATTATAAATGTACCTAGTATATAAGCCAGACATCTCTAATGTACGCGAACTCCGTCAACGAAGTGAGTGTATGACACTTTATTATTATACACCGTTTCCTCTATTAAAGTAAATTATGATAATAGCGGTAAGAATAAAGGTAGATTTATTTAACCAAGTCACATGAACGCTATGGACGATATTGACGATATACAGGTAATTGTTGACATATTGCTTGTTGAATGGACGTGGAGGTGTTTCCTGGCCTATGTATATATCAAAACAATTCTTGAAGTTTGATTAGGAAATTTTCTAATTAATATAGGATATATAGGATTTGGAAGTCATCCTGATTTTAAATGGTTTCGAGCTTAGGTGAACCACATCGGTCATATTTGATATCATCGTTCATATATTCAGTATTTTCTAAGCTAATTCGAAATTATTAACTCAAGTTCAGAGTCCAAGTAATATGATTGTTGAATTCCCCTGAGAAATGTTTTCGATGTTCTTTTTAATCCCAGTGTCAATCATTATCGTCTGCCTAGCATTTTCTCAATTATTTTGGGGCGGCTTCCAATCTTAACAGGTTTTAGCTGAATCCCAGTATCAATATAGGTGCCCAGAAAAAAAACCTTAATTATTAGTGGAAGCTTACAACTTCCTGGTATGACCATTAAGCCGATTATTAATTCAATCACTTATAATTAGAATTAGAATTACATTAGCGTTGATAAGTTTGGTGTAATTAATTGAGATTGATATTAATTAAGAAATAAAATAAACCACTCAATACATATAATCAGAAAACATAGACTACATTTATATGTTAGTTCCACAGACTATAAAATAGACATCTTACATACTAAGTCAAAGATGGAAAGGCGGTAAAGGAGGATGGCGAGGTTGCATGTATAATGGGACCCACTGTTAGAAGTATCGTGCAGTACGGAAACTTATACCTAGTTGTAGAACTATATAAAACTAGCAAAAAAGCAAATGGGCAGTAAGTCGTAGAGGCTGGGAGAAAGAAGATATGCAATGTAAAAGATTATAACCTAAAACGAATCTAATAGTGCTTATTTAATAATATAATACAATATCTTGTTTATGTATTATGTAGTTTCAAAAAGGTGATCAAACAGAATAGAAATATTTACCAACACTACAATCGTGTTTCTGTATCAGTCTCTCTGGCAAAATATAGGTACTTACATACCTACTCAACATAAAAAATACGTCTGGAAGCTATGAACTAGAAAATAGTGACATGGTCAAAACGAGATATGAAAATGAAATTAATACTGTAAGCATAGACTGGATTGATATAGGATGAAACTACTCGTAATCTCGTATAATCACCGACTTCTACTCCTAATACGAAACACGGTGCGTTTAATTACTGCATGATGACTTATTTTTATGTAAATAAAAATCTTTTCTAACTTTTAATTCCCATCATCTAGTGACTCAATATTTTTTATATAATCCTCTTATAAACTCTTAATTATAGTAAATATGAACTTGCAAGTGAACGTCACTTGGTTAATTTATAAATAATGTGGGTCCAAACTCGCCATCCTCCTTTAAATATAAATTCAACAAATACCTGCGCATTTTGTATTGTTTTGTCTGTAAGATGTAGGAAATTCTGATCGTAATTACTATGTTCAGTAAGCTATACTATTACGTATAATTTGTAGTCAAGTATTGTTGGATTACTAGTCGTGAACGTGAAATGTGCGCGACAAATCATTCTTTCATTCTTTTGTAATCATTCAATCTGTTATTGTATACGGGAAACCCATGCGCTATAGTACTCGTGCACAATGGGTTTTCAGATCGTTTTCCTTTTTCTCTTATTTTAGATCCGGAGTTTGTAAACTGTTAGTGTGGATGAAAGAACCCAATAAATAATCGCCAAGTTTGACTGATTTTATAATTTCCACGTTATGTATCTACGGTAATAGGGTAATCAAATGAAAAATGATTTCCTTATGCAAGTCGTAATGTTTATAGAAGGAAATGACCGATAAATAGACGACAGCTAAAACCTACGCGTGATTTGTGGTTATTGAACTTATTATGTATTTTTGCGAGCATGGCTTCTAAGATTCGGTGTCGGCTATCTACAGCCTTTTCAGTATAATATATGCTAATAGGATTATTAGAAGTACTCACCATAGCTTGCTCGATCTTGTTGTCGATGGCCACCGCGCTTGTGCCCGATGCGCTGTAGCAAAAAGAGAAAATACAATAAGGCAATGTTTCTAATATTTTATAATATTACACACAAGACGCGACCAATAGAGTTATTTTGTAAAATAAACAAATAAATCGTACGATATGACTCAAGCATAAATTTGCTTGAGTCATATTTTTACGATTTAAATGTTTACAATAAATTCATACCTAAATACTTTGTAAGGTAGGCAACTAGGCACTTCTGAATGCACGTGGTAATCATAATAAATTACCTTTTATGCTATTAATGTTGTAATTTATACATTGGCAACATCAACAGTTGTACATTTAGAATAATTAGAATTACACACAAATGATTCCTAATGCGTTTAATTTCCTATATATCCAACAGAAACAGATATATGATAAGCAAGGTTCCGTTCAAGTTTTCGGGAGGCGGAAAGCCAATGCCATAATCACGTTTGCATAATTCATAATTCATTCGCGCATGGATGCGCACCGTCCTGGCAAATACAAGAATTTGCGCGTACAATGCGTTCGTTTACATTTCCGTTATTGTTAGTTTCCGCAAAATTATCGATTTGCTATACGCACGCCTTCGTCTCTATATAAATTAAATTAGGACGGAGATTTATCGTTTACGTAAACGACAACTTGATTATACTATCGGTGCGATGGAATGTGAACATTGATCGTACTATCGAAACGCTTTCACGATTAAAAAACGCCACAGCAAACATTGTGCGTAAGTCACAGTACAATTACCGCGGACGTTAGCTTGGCAAGCATTGGTGCAATGGAAAGGTGGCTGGCGCAAGGGCGCTCGATCGCATTCAAAGATAATGCACATTCGATATGTAATTATTGCTGTAATAAATAAGCAGGGGCCGGTAACTTTGAGAAAAGCTTCCGTTGGTTACACTGCGGATGATTACGCTAACGCTGCGCGCTGTGGATAAATATTGCAAAAGCGTTGACCCGTCTGTTGAACTGATCGGTATTTGTAACAACAATAGGGAACAATGGAGGACTAAATTCTGGTGTGGCCTGTAGCCTATTTCCTTGGCTGTGGTTACAAACTTAAGTGTACTTGTAGTAGGAGCGTAGAGGTGTTATAAACAATTCGCCTAGTCAGTAGGTACATATTGTGATAAAAATTTAAGAAATACGTCTTCACTCGCCAGATGTGGACACTTGACCCAGAAACCTCTATCGATCCGTTCAGACAGCCGGCCGCCGAGCAAGATTCGAGAAAAAGAAGTTAATTTAAAGCGATGTAACGTTACAAGTCAGCGAACCACCGTCGAGGTCTAAAACCTCTCTCGTATGTAACTATAAATGCAAAATTGTATTTTGTACATAATTTTGTTATGGTGGTGCAATCATTAGTAGTAATTGTAGTGAGTGCAGGAAAACAATGGTGCACAAATGCAGCAACGTGTCACGAGCACAGCACGCGGCGGCCGGCCACGTGCAGCGCGAGAATGACGACACACTCTACTTAGCAACTGGAGAGATACCATTAGTGGCCACGATTGCCGGACTTACCCATTATGATCCAATCTCGCTGGTGTAATCGTCCAGTAGCTAGTATGTAGCACGACGTACGGCTGCGTACTTGACTTTCTCCGACGGATTCCGTGTCGCGTCAACGAGGTGAACAACACAACGCTAAAGTTGAAGCCATTCGACCGTTGAGAACCGCGTCGCGGATCGATTTCGACCGGTTCGCCACCGAGCTACCCGATATAAAACAACGGCCGTGGACCACATGACCACCACCGCAACAATGGACCGCCGGAACATTAACGTCTGCTGAGTCGACCGTCAGCGCGGTGCAAAGAGGTAATTATGTAAATACCAACCGAATACAAGATAATCTTTGAAAGTCTTAAATCTAATAGTCGGTGTTGAGGTGACACACAATAAAAACTTGCTTTCTCTAGGCGAAACTACAAAACAAGTTTTAGTATTCCGTGAGTGATTACGCAAGTTTGGGAGTTGACAAAACTGCACACCACCGGCGTAGAGGTGCATGAAAAAGTTGAAACATAAGACGACGACACCCAAGAAGCGGAGAAAGTATTTTGTGAAGGTGACGACATTTCTCCGTCAAGACCACGGTTAAACGATGATAATTATGAAATTAAACAGAGTCCGGCTCATTTTGTTGATTCTAGTGTTCAAAATTCATCCGGTCTCACGTAAAAGAAATGTTATTCTATTACTGCGAGTTGACTGTTTCGACTTTCACGTTAAACATAAAAGAAAAAAAAAAATGTTGCCCAATATAACTCCAGAGGTAGGATTCATATTTGTGTCACTCAACGCTGCGAACCTGGCAACAAAGCATCATTCAAAACAAGTTGCAACAGTCATAACGAAAAATAGAATTTCGAAACTAGAATAACACGTAAAATGTGCTTATTTAATCATTATCGCACTCTTATCGCTAATGGAGAAACTGGATACACTGTACTAACACGAGTGTTGAAACAGAACATAAATGAAAATGTGTTTAAAAAGATGGTAAGTAAATAGGAGAAGCAAGCAACGAGATAAACGTTTTGTCACCAAGCACGTGCGTGTTTGAGTAGATCACACCCAACTCTGCTGCACTTCAAACACATCTCTTGAACAAAGACATAAGAGGTTTTCAAGAATTTCATCCAAGAACAAAAGAGCCTTTATGATTTTCGTTATAATGAGCAAAAACAATACTGTTTTATCTTTTTATTTCCGTTATGATCAAGACAAAAATAACATCTGCCTTGTCCGTCGCTGCATCAAGTTTAGTGAATTACCACCAAACTGGTTTGATGGAAATCTTTTGTTAAGAAACAAGATTCGTACACACCGAGTCAGAGAATGCGAACCACAAATATTGAGTAAGAATTCGTTTAAATTAATTTACATCAGTTGTCGATGGCCGTTGTGGAAAATGCGCAAATGTTAAATTATTCATAACTATTTTCAATACAGTAGTGATACCTGGATAGGATACAGATTAGCAAGTCGGGACAATGTATTGGATTTCTCGAAGTTGTAAGAACAATACAATGACACCTCGAGAATCATTAGGAGCACATGTCTGATATCACGTATTCACAAAAGTAAATTTGCAGGCGTAACAAAAAACATTGTAACGATAAGAGTATCAAAATTGGTATATAGTGCGATGAATCATGATACATCAAACAGTTGCGCTGTGTGATTGAACAACAATACCAACTAGAAAACAAAGGTCACTGAAGAAATTATGCGAGTCGCATGAAAATTTAATGTGTTAGTCATGAACACTTGAAAGCGCACATTGTTTGTCCACTACTACCGGCAATCATCAGATAACATTCAATTAGACTACTACAAACTGTTGACAATTTGAATCAACGCCATTGATTCGAGTTGCTTGGCTATCATTTGCGTTTATAAAGTGATCGTCATCATTCAAGAGCGTGCTCAATTTACACAGGGATTTAAAACTGTACAAAACATTCGTTGTACCAGAGGATTATCGGCATTATCGGTGAGCAGTGTGGTCGTGTATTGTTATCGTGTAGCGAGGCGAGTGCTCACGCGCAAGGTCATTGAAGGGAAATCGTTGGGTGTCGTGTCGACATGGCTGGCGCCAGCGGCTGCGGCGTTACATCTTGCAGCCGTGTTTCATAACACACTCGCAGTTCCTTTCAATTAGCGCAAAGAAATGAGTGGCTGTACGAATTCAATTGAGCGAATTGTTAGTAGACGATAGAATTGTTATTGTAGCCGATTGTGGAGGAGGTGAAGTATGTAAACGCTTTGCGAAATACAGAGATTTCGAGACCTTCCCATAAACTTGAAGCACGTGAAATAATACAGCTGAAGTTAAGTTCACGTGTCGCTCGTAAAGAATAATGGCTGGTAGGAGGAACACTAAAATCAATTGGACACAAAGGGCATTAGTGGGACACAAGGCGCATTATGTGCTGGTAGTCAGTGTTTGTCACGCGAAACGGTCACGCAACGGTGCTTTCCTCAGGATTTCATTAAACACTGCTGCTGTTATGAATGACTTAATTATGAACGGTATTAGCGCCCTGACCTATCAATAATTAATGCAATCTAGAAACAAATTATTAAACCGTAATACTCCCAGTACACAAAATAAATATATTTATAGTTCTAATAAGAACGTGTAGAAATAAACGAAATTATGCACTTAACGAGTGGCTGGTTACGGCCGTGAAAATATATTAGTCATCGGAAGATCCTGGTGGCAACTAAAAATAAAATGTGAATGAGTTTAAACACGAAGGTTCAACGTCTGATGAGCGAGTGTCAGCGGTGCAGTAGCAGGTTCAACGGACAAAATTCAAATGACGCAAGGTTGAAAATTGCAATAAAGCGGGCCTAGACCTTAAGAATAATAAGGTGCTTGCAACGGATCGATACAGTAGTAAAGTCGTAAGGACACCTATGTTCAGCAGGCAGCGTTAACGTCAGGCGCAACGGTTTGTCTGGCTGCAGCTGGCCACGTTGCTGTGGAACCTTCACCAACTTACTGGCTCAGTAATTAGCTGGGCAGTGTGGGAACCTTCACACCACCGTCACTCGACCGACCAACAGACAGCGACGGGCCCGCAATGCGTCAGGTTATCAAAACGTAGCAGACAAAATGATCAATTTAACGGTACTCACACGGGGTAGAAGTAGTCTATGTACTTCACGACGACCTCTCTGAGCAGATCTTGCTTGTTCATGATGGACGTGTAGCTTCCACTTATAAGTTTTGTTTGCATGGTTTCCACTTCGCCTATCGATTTTACTGCGCGGGACCCTCGAGTCCCCGTCGTCGGGTTCAACGGAGCCGTTTTTGTTGTTTTGTGCGTGCTGAGGTAGCAATGGTAAAAAGAATGTTTGTTACGGCGCGCGAGCAACCGGATCGACGCGTTGCGGCAAACTGGGACCGGGCCGGTCGCAGCTAGGCGGGGCGGTGGGGGCGGGGATCGGAGCAAGTGGCGCGCGCACGACTCTACCTACTACGGGTTACGATGGCGCCTCGAAACACCAAGGCAACGCTTTTGCGACACACCCGTTTGTACCTCAAAAAAACGAGAATAAATCTAACAGTCGCCGCACCTTGCATTAAAAGCTGAAGCTCATTCAAATTAATCTATCGCGTAGGTTCAAGGCTAACCAGATTTGGTCAGTGCTTTTTGCTGTTGTTTGAATTATAAATACAACAAAGAGAATATACACTTGAGTCGTTCTATTTTAATTATAAATCGTAGCTTGAATTAAATTCGTTTTATTTATATTGATGTAATTGAACATAGACTCTTTCCAAACAAAAAAAAAACTAGACGTGAAAGAGAGACTGGCTTGGACAAAAAAATTGCAGTTAGAATAAACGCATGAGCTAGTCAGAAAACAAGACTGTCTGAACAAGGCATTATCACTGAGACGGCTAGACGAGTGTCATCAAACAATTGCCACAGTCATTACAACTGGCGCTTCCGTGTATTGTTCTCTAAAGTTCAAGTTTCGCGCAATGTGTATAAGGAGAAGAAAATTCTGGATACAAAGGTATTCTACTACAAAATAAGAAAAAAAAACAAGATAAGAATGAAAAGCATTAAAAATGTAACGACGGTTTTTGAAATAATGGATATAATAAATAGAATTAATAAAAAAAGTAGTTTAAAACTATAGATATAAAATCAGGAAACCAGAAAACAAATAGGGAATCTCTGGAATGATGCCCACTAAAAACGGCTTGGCAATAATTTAGATGCATCATAATGGGATACCGACAAGTTTACTACTAATTTGCATGAATCGAGAAGCATAACAATCTGTAAGTACGACAAGTGGCTTGGCTAGACTTCAAGGTGGATTGTTGTTATATTCTAACAATAAATCTTCTCAACATAAATAAATATACCGTTCTAAAATTTTGCAAGATTTATTTAACATTATGATTCGCGTTACGAAATTCATAAATTATGAAACAATCATGTGTTAGATTATTTTCGTAACTGTTTCTAATCCATGAGGTGGTTGGAATATTAAATTATTTTTATAGTATTATTTTTGCACAATTATACCTGTCATGTGCTGTTGCTAGATAATTGATATCATTGTTATTACACAACAGGAGGAACATATTATGAATGATAATGACATTTGACACGAGCACTGTGCACGATATTCATTAACCTTGGCGTCTGTGTTAATTGTATCTTAATTAAAAAAAATACTCTGTGGAACATTAACACCGTATGAATATTTACTGTTGGCCCATACTGCAACCACATGGCTTATCTTTCTATGCATCAGTATTTTAAATATATATCGTTTATGCATATAATATAATTGAACAGTTAAATGTGAAGCATTGTAAAGGACAATTACTTAAATCGTGAATACATATTTGAACAATTTGTCTGTACTATTTTGAACGATATTTTAGAGAATTTTAGGTGTTCACTGTTCAGCAAGCATTTGATATTTTGAACTACTCTTGAAACAGATGACCAAGTTGGGGCTGCTGACAAAGATAATTCAAATCCTTTCTTTGGTTCTAATCAAAGCCTTTGATACCGATGCTGAGTATCTTAATTTTCTTATGCAATACTTTAAAAGCCTCTAGCTCTATCCTACAGTCATCAATAAATATGTTAAATATTACATAAGTGGGTACCTTAGAGACTCATTTTTATTTTTTGTCAAAAGCTTTCTTGTTGCTCCTCGAAAGCACTGACAAAAACTACTCTCTATATTAAGCACAACACAATAAAGAAAAACTCCCGGATGCTCTTCAAGTGAAGATGTTGGCAATCAATCAAAATCAAAGATCAAATAACAAAGATAGTGACGAAAGAATATAATAGGTATCATAAGTATTATAAAGGATTACGTTATCGCAATTATGGACGATGTAATAAATGATAAACTTGTTAAATTGATTTTCAATCAAGATGTACTAAGTGATAACTTGGAGAGGACAATCATAATGCATATTTGCATAATATGTCAATCTGCTCAACATAAACATCAATCACTTGAGATTGTGATGGGCATCTGTAATCGTGTTGCGATTTATTTATTAAGCTATATGCAGATATGTTAATCGTCTTTAAGTACATTCTGACCTTTGTATTCTCATCTGTGGAATATGACGGCATCGATCAAATCCTTTGTGAAGAAAAACTACGTACTTTAAAAAAAAAAACTTGCAATATATAGCAATTATAAATGAGTTATCATTTTTGTATTGTCAGATATATTTTCTAGCCGTGGAGTGTGCGACAAAGACAAGAAATACCGTGTAGGCACTTTTTCTCCGATTTTTTGTCAAGTTGTTTACATCATCGTTGGCGTCATTTAAAAAGAGCTTGTAACTACTTTATACTAGCTTTTTTTTCTATAATAGTGTAGTGTCATGAAAGATAAATTTTAATACTATTCAGAATTGAGAGAAGTAAAAAATTAATCTATTGCGTAGATGATGTACAGACGCCAGCACATCAAGCTACCCGAAACTGTCAGATTTTCCCAATCAACTTTGAACCTTATGCTTTAGCAATAAAGTTGAAAATCTATTAAAGAAATCTGACAGATTGTAGTAGCTTGATGTGCTGGCGTCTGTACATGTTATATTCAAAGTATTTGTCGGGTTATACCAAACCCAAGAGGATATGAAAGCTCTCTTAATTGACAATGGCGCAGATTCCCTTGTTCACAAACTAAACTAAATTTAAGTTTAGTGCATCTTTTTCTTTCTATTTCAATAGTGTCAAATCAAAATACTCCATAGACAAGTTTGGACGTGATTAAAAAATTGGCTATTAAAAATACGTGAATTTACGTCAGGCGCCGACTAATTTGACAGAACTAAACTAATATTTGTCTTGTGTCCTTTTCTTAATGAAATAGAAAGAAAAAGATACACTGAACTTAAATTTAGTTTAGTTTGTGAACAAGGGAATCCGCGCCAATGTTGAAGAAATGCACTTAAGTGACAAGTTCCTGATTTCGCTCTTTATTGCCTTAACAGGATACAGAGCCGCATAAATTGAAATTTCCGGTAGATCCAAATTAAAAAATAGAGCTCCATTCTAGATTGAACCAGAAAATTTCCCAGATTCACTTGACTGCCTCTGAGAAATCTGAAAGTCTAACGAACAAGTGCAATAATTGCTGATTATTTTAGATATTAAGTCCAAACAGCTCACATCAGATATCTTAGCGCTCAAAGTGTTCCATTAATCATTTAAATTGAATTCTCTGCAGATAGAACGTGTATTGGCGTAGATTATTACAACATAACCAAAATAAGTATTCGTTATTTATTAGGAAATCACGCACATTTGTAGATTTTTTATAAGAAATATTAATTATATTAAGTACAATTTGGTTAGGGATTGTATCTGTGTGCTGTTAGGCCCAAGGTTGTATCGATTATAGTTTGTAGTGACTGAGGCAAGTGTGGGAAACCTTCGCTCATTGTACGTCCGAAAAAACTCCGAATACAATTTTAGGAGCACCAATTTAACTCAAGGTAACACGAGGATAAAACACCAGTATTAAGGCGTAACTTGAAGATGATATGATATGATAGTGACATAAAGATTAGACAGCGAAAGACATGTGTGCAAATCATAGAAACAATCACGTAATCCGTGTAAAAACAACGACAAGTATGATAAGATATGTAGCCGATATAACAAACAACTATAAATTATCATAAAAAAAGGATGAACAGACATTATATAAGTTTTATGTGCGTAGTGGTTTCTTGAAATCAAAAATTTAATTGAAATGCTAGTGAAAATCAATTACATGTGAATACAAATTGATCACTTACGAGCACCACGTGTTCCTACGAGCGAAAGGCGATCGGGGTTGTTCGGTTTCGGTGGACGTCGACTTCGGTTGTGTATCTACCGTCAAATTGAGCTTGAAGCCAGCAATGGACTTCCGTCGTTTGGCTGCGAGAGCCCGGGACGCGAGGTCGGAGTCATGCACCTGTTCAGGTGGGGAGGCGGCGTGCGAGCATGTCTTCATATGCGCCTGCGCGGTTGCCACTTGCAGCAGCTTCGTAGAGAGACTCCGGCGGCCTAAGGCCTCGCACGTTGCGCACCGTCCGTCCTCCATGAAGGTCCTCGTGCGTCCGACACGGCCACGGCGTGGACACTGAGCGCGTATTGTTTCCAACGGACGTGGTGGCTTAACTGATGTCATCCGACAGACGAGCGATACACGCGCGACCGTTCACGTTCGCCGCACGAAAAATTCAAGACTCTTTATGAACGGACGCCGGAATCGGATCGATACTCGAATGAAATAGGTTTAATGCGATAATAAGAACGCGATAAGGTGTACACGCGAATAAGTGTAATGACCTAGACGGTGTGGCATAGCACGGCTTCGGTGCGGCCTCGGCGGGCGGCCGTGCGCGGGCGGCTCGGCGCATGCGACTGCGGTCACCACTACAAAGCACCCCCGCCGCCGGGCGTAATCCGAACGTTAACGAAGATATCGATATTTGCGGTGAATAATACCACGATACACGAACAACGTATGATTTACATGCGTCTAACAGTCGCTCGTCGAGGTGTCATTCCGGCATTCCTCTGGACTCCGTCCAGGTGATCAGTATAAATAATTGGGGGTCATGGGATGCTCAGTCGCATAATTCATGCAGAAGTCCCATAGCTATAATTTAAATATAAATCTGACGCGGAAATGAGTAGATTTGACAAATTGTAAATGCGTAGGAAATAAACGCGCTACCTACGCTAAGTGCGGCTAGATAAAGCAATTTGTTTGACAGGGGGTGATCTATACACAGTTTTTGCCTCAATTAAGGCAGAGCAATGAGTAGATCCTAACAACTCTGGCAATGGCGCCGATTCCCTTGTCCACAAACTAAACTAAATTTAAGTTCAGTGCATCTTTTTCTTTCTATTTCAATAAGAAAAGCATAGAAGATAAATATTAGTTTAGTCCTGTCAAATTAAGATACTCCATAGACAAGCTTAGACGTGTTTAAAAATTGATTACTAAAAATACGTCAATTTACTTCAGGCGCCGACTAATTTGACAGGACTAATATTTATCTTGTGTCCTTTTCTTAATGAAATAGAAAGAAAACGATACACTGAACTTAAATTTAGTTTAGTTTGTGAACAATAGAATTGGCGCCAATGTTTCATTAAAAATGACGTACGTTTGATATAAATAAGAAGGGTTAAGTTCTTTCAGACGTATTGACAAGTGGGGGCTGGCCAAAAAAATCAATGCCAATATAGTTGCAGGTGACCGATTTAATTAATCGGTCGAGATGTAGCTTCTCGATCACGAGAGAGATTTGTTTGCCTCTATGAGTGTCGCTTGCAGATTTTAGAACAAGTAATTCAGCACAAGGTTGTCTGTTGAGTCGCTCTGGAGCCGTTATTTCTGAACACTGACCGGCTTTTCAATTGCTTAAGCGAATTAATCATATGATACTTTGTCGGCGGCATTTATTAGGGTTCCGTACTCAAAGAGAAAAACGGAACCCTATTACTCCCGCTCCACTGTCCGTCCGTCCGTCTGTTACCAGGCTGTATCTCATGAACCGTGATAGTTAGACAGTTGAAATTTTCACAGATGATGTATCTCTGTTGCCGCTATAACAAGAAATACAAAAAAAAAAACAGAATAAAATGAATATTTAAAGGGGTTCCCATACAACAGACATGTTTTTTTTGCCGTTTTTAAAGATAATGGTAGGTACCAAACCCTTCGTGCGCGAATCCGACTCGCGCTCGGCCGGTTTTTTCATTTTAACGTTTCTTGCACCGAATTTCTTATTTGACATTGAACGGTCCGATTAGGAGGGACATGAATATTCTTGTTGATTTTTGTGAGAAAATGAAGTGTTCTTTTCCGTACCGTGTGTTAGACAATATATCGTCGACCGTAGGTTCAATTGATGTAAGGGACAAAATACCCAAAATGAGTTGAGTATACAGTTTTGTTCAGAATTTTTCGCTCTATCGAATGGTGAAAATAAAAAAAATCTAGCTTAAAAAAAATGTCCCTTACACTAATGATTTTTGGATCCAAATTTCGAATCAGCCCCACAATAACAATGTATCTGAAAAATTATGCAATATAGGAACTTGAAATGGTGTAATTATCGCCGCCAATCCACTTCAAATGAGGCAAGGGTCTTCCCAATCAACGAATTACCATTACATGGTTTATTTTTTAAGAAACAAGAATAAAACTGGCCTTACACTAATGTCTTTGTTGTCTCAAAAAACAAATATCATCCATACTTTAAATGGATTGCACGAGTTTTGACATAGTTGTCCCTTACCCCAATTTGCATTGTCATACTTTAAGCAGTGTCAACGTTACACCTATTTGAATCGAATTATTGCACTATTACCATCCCTTTCTATCTCACAACGTCTTTCTGTGTGCAAAAGAGAGGATAGTACCAATGCGAAAGCAGCGCGCGGGCATAAAAAAGTGGTATCAGTGCGAGTTCATCTGTCGTTAAAAACAACAAAAATAAGGGCTTTTTGGGAAAGTGCTCTGGCCCCTTGAAACTTTGTAGTAGGGTAGTAGGTTTCAAGGAGCCAGTGTACTTAATTTAGCTAAAAAACCATTATTTTTATAAATAAATGATAGAAGGGTTAATTTCCGGACGATAAATATTTTCGAAATTCATTCGGCACTTTTTAGTTGATTTATCAGAAATTTTTTACAAAGTTTCAAGGGGCCAGAGCACCAAAAAGCCATTACTTTTGTTATATTTTATAAATAAACAATAGAAGGGGTAGTTTCCGGATGATAAATGTTTTCGAAAATTATATGGCACTCTGTAGTTGATTTTCCAGAAAATTTTTACAAAGTTTCAAGGGGCCAGAGAACTTAATTTTGCCAAAAAGCCATTATTTTTGTTGTTTTTTTTATAAATAAGCAATAGAAGGGGTAGTTTCCGGATGATAAATGTTTTCGAAAATCATTCGACACTCTTTAGTTGATTTATCAGAATTTTTTTACAAAGTTTCAAGGGACCAGAGCACTTAGTTTTGCCAAAAAGCCGTTATTTTTTATAAATAAACAATAGAAGGGGTGGTTTCCGCATGAAACATTTTTTCGAAAATTGTTCGGCTCTATGTAGTTGATTTTCCAGAATTTTTTCACATGGTTTCAAGGGGCCAGAGCACTTAATTTAGCTAAAAACCATTATTTTTGTTGTTTTTTTTATAAAATAAGCAATAGAAGTGGTAGTTTCCGGATGATAAATGTTTTCGAAAATCATTCGGCACTCTTTAGTTGATTTATCAGAAATTTTTTACAAAGTTTCAAGGGGCCAGAGAACATAATTTTGCTAAAAAAACCATTATTTTTGTTGTTTTTTATAAATAAACAATAGAAGGGGTAGTTGCCGGATGATAAATATTTTCGAAAATCATTCGGCACTCTTTAGTTGATTTTCCAGAAATTTTTCAAAAAGTTTCAAGGGGCCAGACAACTTAAATTTGCCAAAAAGCCATTATTTTTGTTGTTTTTTATTAATGTAATCTGATTAAATTGTTCCCTTTTTATTATTTAGATAATCACTCTATATTTTTTTTCTAATGCATTAACAACAATATGTTACAATGATATGTCTTATTAATCGTAATTAAGGTTTATTATTCAATATATCTTACATTATTTCGATTTTTTGCATATAAGAAAGTAGTAGAGCAGCCTTTTCTACTTTTGGAATTCAAACGTTTGGAACTTCAGCTACATGTTTGGTCGGGATTGTGCGCGGTTTTTGCAGCTACTCTTTTATTTGAATAAGAATTCAAAGTAAGTATAGGTAAAATTGTTACCATTTTTTTAATAATTTGATTTTAATAAGATGTTTATTAAAATCTAATTATTAAAAAAATGGTAACATAAATAAAACAATTATTAATAAAACAATTTTTATACAATAAAATAAAAATTGTTTTATTCAAACAAATACAAATTTGCTATTACAATGTACAAACATTGCATGTAAGCGACATACAAAAAAGCACACACACGGTTCTAATACATTTTCATGTCTTTTAAATGATTTCTTATAACGATTTCCAAATTTAAGATATCCGTACGTCAAAAGTGTGTACTTCATTTTCTGTCAAAAATCTCTTTACATTGTATTTTTTTCATAAATTTGTTCAACATGTCTTTTACACTATTTTTTCATTAATAGATTGGATCCAACGTAGAGGTCAATTTGATGTAAGGGACGGGACTACAAGAAACTTGGTCAGTAAGCGTTGTTGTAAGGGACATCTATTTTCTTAAATAGCTAACTTATTTAAATAAATGTTACACATGTAGATAGAGCACTAAAATACAAGTTTATGTGTGAAATCAGACCCGAAAAAGGTTAATAACAAAAAAAGTTATGGGCGATTTAGTCCGAAAAAAAACTTTGTCGGCCTCTCCTGAAAAATCGTATTTTGTCCCTTACTGCAATTGAACCTACGGTCGACGATATGTTTTTTTTTTAAATCTGTATATTGCATTATACTGATTGGCATTACAACCTTCGACGGCGATCGATCGTGTCAATGTTATGTTTCCATGAAAATATAATAGCCTTAAAGTATGCTTGGTTCGTATTGGACTGGACAGTCACGCTATGTGTGAATTTTTAATGCATGAACTACCCTACTTTGAAACATTGCATTTTGCAAGCCTCTAAGCGTGAAGATATAGGTGTCCTATGTGGAATTTGCATTTGTATTATTTATTGGAACATCCGATTACATTTAATTTACCGATGCTTGCATTTAGATCAATTTTGTAAACAATGCAATTTAGTGTGTTGTTACTCAAAATGATAGAAAGAGCTAATTGTATTTTTGACTTGTGTTGTGGTTTCTGTCAAATCCATTCTAATCCGCGTGACAAACAATTTAGGTAGTGATCATTACGAATTCTTGTTACGTATTATTATTATTTTAATTAGCTGAGACGTCAAAGGGCGTGACACGACCAGTGCCAAGTGTTCGACACTTTTTGACATGCATCAATCTGAACAGAATTAAATATTGGCTGTCGCACCTTCTCGACACGCGTATATCTATATGTCCAGACAAATTGCACTATAATTATTCTGGAAGCGATTGCTTTTCTAATGTACAGTGATGCTAAATAAACATTGGGCACACCAAATATTAAAAATTATATACTTCACCAACGTCCAGTGAATAAATGTGAAAATCTATTGATATTACCTACTGAACCCCAGTCTCGGTGGAGCGGTGAACGGGAAACTCTGCACGGATAGCTTACGTCAAGGAAAAGGAAATGGGCAACGTTTTATCCCGACCGGATAAGTATTTCTCTTGAGATGTAGGCTGAAATATTACGTGCCTGGTACATAAGTTCCTTATCTACTTCAAAAATCATTACTCATAATCTATTAAAATCAATGTTGATAGAGCCTATTGTTATAGGATTTATCATCGCGAAGTATCTTGAGGATTTAGGAATAGATAAAACTCAAGTTTAAACGAGGGAAGTCTTGATCAAAGTAACGTTGTATAACACAATAATATTTCCCTTGTAAGTAATTACAAACGGGTCACTAATGATAATGACACTGCATGACAAATGTCGACAGCAAAATTGTAGCATAATTAAAAGAGAAATAGTACACGGATACAAAGTGATGTTGACGCAAGCGTAGATCAAAAATATATAAAGTAGATAATGATTATAAACAACAGCGCATTAGTGCTAGTGCAAAGATCAAAGGTGGATTATAAAGTCCACTTGTTACCCGGTCTACCGTGCGATGACGTAAAAAGGCTCAACAAGATCTGAAGCAGAATAAAAATACTCAACAGAAGCCATCCTTGTGCAGCCTAAATTTAAAGGTCCTAACGTAAATGCGTTACAGGGATAGTAGGTAAGCTATTTTGGTGCGTTGTACAGTGACTAAGCAACTTTATCGCACTTGAAGGAAACAAGGAAAGACAAGATATAGGATTAACTCCCAAAGCCGAGTATTAAGAGACTAAGCTGGTGTAAAATTGTGTGCGCCACTCATCAACTTGGTCGGATTAACTTACCAATAAAGCTTTCCGTAGACGGAGCAAATAAAGAGATGGTCGTCTTAAGGCTTGAATCCTTTTAAGGTTGGTTAGGATTGAATGGCATTTCCGTAGTGATCTAAATGTGAAAGAAAAATAACGTTTCGTCCAAATCGTAAACGTAATTGGGGAAAATTGGTTACCTGGCCAAGCACTTCGGAGCAATGGCTATTAGAATCTTGGAGTATTTAAATTATTATTATTATATGAGTAGACGGCGTGAAGTAGTACTCAAATAGATTCCACGTGTAGGGAGGTGCTTATACAATAAAGAACACGATAGTGAGCAAAACATATGCACATGGTGTTCCTGAAGTGACTTAAATATTGAACACGAAGATTTGGGTGCTTCCGCTCCACTTCCAAGGCATAATCCTGGTGAAATACCACGAAATAATATTTACAAATTAAATACTAGGAGATATTTACAAATGCGATAGTTACATTTGTGGTTGCCATTTGCAATGTTTATTGATTCATTGAATTGGTGACTATAAAAACAGAATATAGGTGCCTGTCAGGAGCTGTTGGGTAAATATAGCTATATATAGGGTAGGGATAGCTTTGAACGTATGGTAAACTTACTACTCTTGTCTAAATGTGGCGGTTGGAAGCCTGGCTACAAAGTTTGAGGGGGTACTTACAATGTAAGAAACTAAATGTGATGACTGATGACACACAACATTTTGTACCACTGAAGCGCGTGTATGGTGTGCCAAACATTGTGGAGAAAATATTATACAATAGTATTTCAAAATTAATGCTTGAATTAAGGAGGTCGCTTAGGTTTTCACGCACAAATCCGGGTAGGCCTATGGCGTATCCTGGTTAGATTTCTTTCTCGAGGAGATACTTTTAAAACTAGATTTGCCTGAAGTAACGAACTAAAGTTACTTTACAATATCTAGGATAGGAGATGCTACCGCAGGCTCTTCAAACTCATATAATCATAATATATATATGAGTTTTATCATAAATTATCGGATTTGCGTAGGGAATCTTTTAAAAGTGAATGTGACTCCTAGTTCTGTGCTGTTACCTCAAGTATGTTCTGGGTCATAAATACTGAATTTTATAAACTTGTTGGATGTTATAATAGGAGTAAGACCGTTATTTTTCCTCTTAACGACTTACTGGTGTTTAACCCTACAGCGCATATTGTCCCACATATGGGACATACCGAAAAATGTCTTATATTTAAAAAATCAATCCAAGTAGCGTGATCTAGTGTTGACAAGATTAACTATTATGTATTTGAGTTTCGAATTTAGTACCATCTATTTTGGATAGATCTGTAGATAAATATTTATTTATGTTTTCTTCAAATCGGTAGGTAGGTACTTTGAATACGATTAACGAGCGGCGTATAATAATCGCAAAAAAAAATGATAAAATTAAAATGATAGAATTTTCAGTCGAAATAATTAGTAGAGGTAAATTCATGTTCATATTTGTCATTTTACGTGTAATCTTGTAATTTCATTGATACTACGTAACACATATTGACATTATAATGCATGATGTGCCATGCACAAAAACATACGTTTCTATTGAGTTATGATTTTTCTAAATATTTTTTCAAGAAATGGCATCATATTTGCAGGCTAATGTATTTTTTTAAGCCGATAAGAAAAATCATGCACTGTAGGATTAAGTAATCTGTTACTACGAAAAGTACGAATTATGCAGAAGGATTTAATAATAACAAATAGTTTTACTTTCAAGTAAGGTTTTCACCTTGAAAGTTACGTTGTAACTATATTTCATTGTTAATTGTTTAAATTAAAACGTAATATTATAAGTAGGTTTCGAGCTTAAGCGAAAAGCTTCTGGGGCAGAAATGATATATGTTGGACAGTAGTGGTTTTCACAGTGAGGAAGATACCATCAAATGTTACGCATGAGATAGATAAAAAGATACTAAGTACATAATATACGTTTTTGGTGTGCAACAAAGAGTTTAATGTCCATAATATATACAAATAATTACAGTTACTGTTAACCTGTATCATCCCACTGCTGGGAAAATAACCATTTAAGTAGGTAATTATATGTTTGTTGAAATCATATTTTGTCATACAAAAACGGAGCAGATTTCATAGATTCCAAATAATACCTCATCAATGTGCTCAAAGAGACCAAGAGAGGGAAAGAAGTTCAGAGCTGGTATGAGGTCAAAATGAGACAGAAGCCACAGAATCTGCCGTTGCATCTTCCGCTCTTAGAAGCGCTATTGTAGTTCTAAATCTTATCAACCTTATGCATGGATATAATATACCAGATAAGGATAGAATGAAAAGGAAGTAATTTTGGCGAATAAATATTGGTTTTGATTTGCCACCACAGCACGCCCTATTAAATCCCACATATGTATGTATTTCTTTGTACCCGTTGCTACGTCGCGTGGGAATATAAGCAGCTGATACGATGCGCTGATTTTCCTTCTTCGTTAGTACGTCTTTGTTATTAACTAATTTGAAGCTGATTATAATAACATTATGGAAGAATGTCCGACCTTGGAATCTTAATGTGTATTCATGAAGTTTAAGGTCAAATTAACAGCTCCAAGCACCAGTGTTACTTCAAAGTTTGATTAATTAAGAGTTTATACACTCTAAATATTTATGCGTACGGTTACCAAAAATACGGTCGAGTGTTTTGGTTATGAATTAAATATAAAATGCTCAAAGCAATTGCGCTTATATGGCCAATCTTTATTGACGTCAATTTGACGATTAATGTCCTTAAAAAAGTAATTACTCTAAAGAGACTTTTAATAGATACATTTAAGCCAATCATAGCCTCAACATCGTTGAAATTGAGCATCAATTTGCGGTGTCGGATGATATCGTCCACAACACGATGGCAAAGATATAAAACTGACGTAAAATATTCAATAGTATCGACATTATGATCGACCGCGGTGTACAGAAAACGGTCCGTTTACATCATGATAACACGTTCAAGTTAATCGTACGGTGTGAAAATGCTTTCACTTATCATGTCTACCTCGTCCTTATCGAAATCATTATCTGTTATTGCTAGCAAGTTATCAGATGCTATAATTACTATGTGTAAAAAACAACATTTACAAATACGCGTTCTTACGTGATATTCCAACACAAAGTTCGGTTGGGTGAACAAAGTCGAAAGTTACACTCAGTCATTTACTGACCTGTCTAATACGATACTCATATGTCTGTGCAGATTTTGCTTGAGGTCTCTTCGTGTGTACGGCTGTTGCTGCTGTAGTTGTTGTTGTTGTTGCTGTGGCTGTAGTGTGGGGGGCGACGGCGCAGGGGCCGCGCCCCCCGGCGGTGCTCGTTGCCCTACGAGCACCTTCAACTCTGCCATCAACTTTTGCACCATACGGACACGTTTGTACTCAACCGCGTAACACACACTAGTGAAGACGTACACCTCAATCAATCGTAGCCAACTTGCCAAGAGCCATTGGCTCGGCCGTTGCATACACACGTGACGTCACTGCTGCACGTGATAATAAAGCATCGATATCGATACAAGCGTCGTTACAACGCGCGTGCGGGTTCCACACTGTCGGCCGGCGTACGACGCTTTGACCTCGCCGCCGCTTTTTATAAGTGCCCGATGAGCGCGCAAGGTGGTGTATGTGAGACGGAATAAACATGTTTATATTTAGGCGAGATCTTCGGGACGCATGATACGCACGCTTTGATACGATTAGTTACTCTGCGTTTTTCACTTTCCATAAAGTTCATACAAAAATTTTATTGCCATAACAAATGAATGGAATTTTTGATGGCCAAGGCCACTAATCATTCTTAAGACAGTTATAGGCGATACACTAATTACACTGCAATAAACAATGGCCAATGTAGGTCGTCGGTTGCAGCGATCACAATAGTGAGTGGAAACGGGGTCATACGAGCATTGTTCGGCTTCAAAACGAAGAGTTGGGCTAAATTAAATGGGGCGCTGGTACACTTCCGATATCAAATTAGTACAATTACACAGCAGATATCGCATTGGAAATATGTATTATTTTGGAATACGACATTTATTTTTACAACTGAATCATGAAGATTGTATGTAGAGACCGTGTATGTAAACAAACACGTTCAAGAAATTCGAGGTATGTAACCGAGAAGAGAATCCTTGAATCATAAATACGAAAAAGAAGCTGAATTCCGTTCTGGTTTTTAAAATAATCGACTTTGAACGTGAATTGTGTGACGGGTCGGTTCATGGAGAGGTAGAAATAGCACCACCTGACGCCGCCGGCGCAGGAAGTGTGGACGGTCGAACACACCACCACTATAATCAGAAACGGAGTGAAAACATGCACGTAATTTTTACATGGCGAAATCTAGATGTAACAGAACTGAAAAGTTATAAACTGTAATAAATTCCCTATTACACAAGTGCACCTCGTTATATCTAGTTTATTTCTAACGACATTAAATAAACACCCGGAATTTGGGTAATGAATACTCAAACAGTTACGGTTTGAGAATTTTTAAGCAATGCAACGCATGCAAGAATAAAAGTAAATGCAAAAATTTGCAGTCTGACGAACTTTATAATATTCTTTAGTTTTTGGGAGAGTATTAAATAAAAGTCAAAATACGAATGTTTATGATTTCAACACGAATGTTAGTTACGAATAGAGATCTGGTTTTCGGCAAGTCGGTCTTCCTGCGGCACTTCAGTAACCGTTTACAGCTGTGTTTAAAAACAAATTTTATTTTCGGAGGACAGCTGCTCCTGCGTTGCCTGATTCAGAGCAAATAATGAGAGCGATTCCACTACAAAAGATTTTCGTAATACTCGGAGTAGGAATAAAGACGTTTGTAGATGAAGGGATAAGTGCGTTGTGTAATTACAACGCAGACAAGTAGAAGTATTAATAAATTAATAGAGAAGGAACGGTCGACGGGTTGCGCGTGTCCTGCGATAACAACTTTCTCTGAATGAGAGGGAACGAGATTAGATTGAGATTGTCCAAGCGTAATCATCAGCCTTTGAGTTCCTACTCGTACCTACACAATCGAGAGCACTGAAGAGGAAGTCTAGAGAGTTCCTGGATTAATCATTAATTGTAACTTTCGTTATGTTGACGCGTGTTATGTTGGTGTTCACACCCGCGCGCAAGCTGCAAAAGGTGAGTGAACTACACGGAGAGAAAAATCTTAGAAAAATTACTGTGCTGTCTTATAATCTGAGTGCATTTGAGTGGTAATAGAAAAATTACCATGCTACCATGCACAGTAAAAATTCTTATGCTGTACAGTAAAATTTATTGGACAAATAGGGAATTATTCCCAATCTCACTCAGAAAATTTTCTGTAGATGTCACTTGCACTCAATTTAAAGTGACTTCACAATAATTTTTCTAATAATTTTCTCTCCGTGTAATGCCCCTCTATTGAGTGCGGTTATTGGTCCTTTAAATTCAACACTTTATGGCTATTTCAAGGAGCTCAGTTAAACGTTATATTCTTATCAAATAATGCTCCGTTCGCTTCAGAAGAAATAAAAACACGAACCATATCAACATTACTGATAGAGAAATTCAGGCAACCGTGCTTTTGGTTGAGCTCCCTTTGTGTGGAGCCATTTTGTTCGCTGTGTGTAACATTTAATTTTATTTTTCTTAAAGCTTTTGTCCTGTATCGTTATGGTCCGTAAAGTGTTCCACGATTTGCAGACGTTAAGAAGGGAAAAATTATTTCGGGAAAGTTTAAACAAAAGATTTGGGACAAATAAAACGAAATGAATTTTAAAAAGCTATTTAAAGTGTTTTTCTTTCTAAAGAAAACATAACGGAATTTGGCAAAATATAGTTATAAAAGTATTTTACAATGTCATATTATGCCAGAGCTACAGTAACATGAACAAACACTTAAATGCGCAATCCCATTGTCATAGTTTTAATAATCAATGGCAGGGAATGGGAATAACCACCCCATGACCGTATCCATGGCGCCCATGCAAGGGTGATGACGTCACCTTTGATAGTACAACCGGAATTATGTAAAGGATACGTCGGAAATAATTAGACAAAAGCTTTAAACCATTGCTGAAGATGCTAGCGTAGAAAACAACACGCCCATTCATAAATAAAAACCTTTAGGGCCGAGGACGCGGAAGCTTGACCTAGATTAATAATTGGGTTTGTTGATGTACTAAGCAATGCAGTACTTACAGATGGTATTTCAGAGAGTCCTCCAGCGCACTGGATGATAAGTTTAATTCAGAAAAAACACTTTTTGGCACTTTCGCGGGTCAGTTTTGAGCGGAGGTAAGAGAAAGCGTGCTCTCTGTGCGATGGATCTGTACACACTGAATGTAGACCCCGAGTGTAGTAGTGAGTATGCGCGCGTCCCTATTCCCGACGTCCTTGCGTGAAAGGGGCGGTTTTGTAGGGTGGCGCCATGGTAGCACGTCAAGGCAACGCGTCAATCAATATGCGAGATGAGATCCCAGGCTAATCGTCCAAGTGTCACGCATTAAACGCGTGATTACTCAATCTCAAACGGAAGTTTTCGGAAGTACGAAAAAAATATTTTCTTTTTTCAGGACTGTTAAGAAGTTGATGCAACCGTTTGTGCAATTGGTAAAAATAACCGCAACAAGTAAGTCATAAATAAAATAAATAAATAAATAAATAAATCCCTGGACATTTCACACAGCACCATTTGTCCCAAGCTAAGCAACCTAATGCTTGTGTTATGGTAACAAGATGGCTGATAAACTACTTATATACATTTTTTTTTTTTTCATACGCAACAGGTTTACGTATGCACATCACAGCAGATGCAAACGGCCTTGCATAACTGCATCATGGTGATTTTTTCCGACCCTTCACATTATAAACATACCATTCCCTTGATACTTGGATGTAAACAAATAACGGAACCAGAGGTATGACGAAATGGTTTCATTACAATGGTAAACGTTGGAGAGAAAAACAAAAACGATTGCATAAGGTGAAATTGAAATCAATAATTTACGGTGTGTTAAAAAGTGTAATGGTACTAATAAAATAACGGTGAGGTATATCGAACAGGTATGAATACTGTGTTAGCGTCTGTTACGCAAGTGAACAGTTACGTATATGCAGTTGGTACGGACACGCACTATCTCCTATCATATCAAGATGCATCGTTGCGAGAACCGACAGCTGATCGACAGTAACCGCAGTGAACAATTCAAGTGCTGTGTTACGAATACATTGTTCTTGACAAATTACATTGATAATGCTGTCCAGTCATTGATGCAATGGTAGCATGTGAGGTTCTCCTAGAGCTATTAGATTACTTTAGCTGTGCGCGGATTTAACTCATATTTTTTCCGTTATTTTCCGTTTTTTTATTTTGTTTTTTTATAAACCAAGATTATAGCCACTTCAGCTACAGACAGGACATGACTTGCTCGTCTAATCTAGGTCTGGCGGTTTCATATTGCCAGTCAGCTGTCACTTTAGCCGCCACTTACGGCTGGCAACTGTATTGCTAAAAGGCCTTGTATTTAAAACTCATACCCTCTTAACACAAAAAATAAATAAAACAAACGTTTAAACACCTGTTTAGTTAAACAGTGTCTAAGGAATAAACACTGCTTAAACAAATGTTTAAAATTTCTTACCATAAATACAACGCGTAACGTTAAATGCGCAAAACCTGAAAATAGTTTGATCAGAATAAAGAGCAGAATTAATTGAACCACTTTTTAATATAGGTCACATTTTTCAAAAAATCTTCATTAAAAACATTGCCGTGTCTATTTATTAATAGGTCAAGCAAGCCAATGTCACCGCGGCGCAGCGGCCCGGTGACGACTCCTCCCTCGGTAAAGCGCCGTCGCAGACGCAAGAAACGATCAGAATGGCCAGTAAAAATAAACAGCACATAAAATCCTTACAATTTTTTTAATGACTTATTTTTTCTCTGAAATAGGTCAATTGAATTAAAAATCAGTTGGGGTGTCTGATGTTTTGCACATTTAACGTTACACCTTGTATATGTATTTATTCAGCAAAACACTGCTTAAATTGACGCACCGTTGTTTTAATTTGGCAACCCTAAGACAGTTTTCGTTTTAAGCCGATTTCATTTGTTGAGCCTTAGTGTCTAAACACACTATGCCGAAGTTACGCGACCGAAGTTCGGCGGCTGATTTTACGTTCCGACGTATTCGGCTGATATGACACACCATAAGTATAACCATAACTTACGCGGCAGAAATTCAGTTCCGAAACTTTGTGTGTGTATTCAGTGTCTCGAGCGCTGCCGTGGCGTCGTGTCGTGTTATCTACACAGTTGGACAGACATACGCAAAACAAAGTGATCTTGTTTTAATTACTTTCGAGGTGCGAAACCCGAACTTACGCCCGACCGAAGTTAGGCTGTACGCTATGACGCGACGTAATTTCGGCATAGTGTGTCGTCAGTAATTCAAATAGCATTGCAGGCGTAATTCACTTCGGCATAGTGTGTTTAGACACTTTCTCTTTCCCATCGTTTTTCTTTTTGTTTTAATTGTTATTACAAAGTTGGAAAATTTAAAATAAATAGGTACTATTCAATCAAATTAATAAATCCGCCATTGGTATACAGAAATAAATGTAAAAAGTTTTTTGTACATTAACAACGGAACAGCACGTACTTTTCAATGACAGTTCTTGCTTCTGACAGTGGATGGCGAGTAGTTTGAATTGAAGTTGAGTGTTAAAAAAACCGTTTTAAAACATTTTACCGAGCCGTTAGCAAGTATAAGAAAAAATGGATAAGAAACATCGTGAACGCGGGGACAATTGGACTACGGAGGAGAAGGTTCGTTTAATTTTAAATCACGATGTCTGTACTGTAGAGCAAAACTACTCTGCACTTCATTGAAATTTAATTTATCTGGGACTTTTAGATCTTCACGGAAATAATGAAAGAATCGGCGGTCATAATAGAAGATAAAAAGACACGACACAAACAGCAACCAATGAAAGGTAGCAGAATGGCAGAAAGTTCAGAATAAATGAGTTTATACAGTTTTAGCTAACTATTGCATCTTATTGAAGATTTGCTTGATATGTTTACACACACACTACAAATTAGTAGGTAATGCCCTAATCACAAAGCTAGGCACAAATGTAGGCAGCTTTTTACAGTTGCTAATCCCTAGCACGACGCTGCTGCAGACGCTGCCGCATGTCACCTTATTCAGATATAGGTAAATATAGTCGTTATACCTTATACCACCATTCGCCAGTCATCAGATTGTCGTTTACTAGTTGGCAGTTTCTCCCTAACACCCCTTTAACATCAGGCTTTTCTTATCATATTACTTTACAAATATAAGAATTGACCGTCAAGCGCAGAGATGTGTCACAAATGAATAATAATAATAATAAAATAATTTATTTGCGTAAAACATGGAAGGTTTTGGAGTATATAAGCTGTACAATGACAACCGGTAATGACGATAAAAACTTAAGAGAATAACGAAAGGGCGCTTAGGTACCAAATGGCGGGCCCAGTTCCGTAAGGCACAGGCAATTTGAATTTGAGGATCTAAGCACCTACCACGAGAATCACGTGGAATATCATCTTCTCTCCTTCTTTTTTTTCTTTCTTTTCTTCTTTTTTTCTTTTCTGAAGTTATATTCATTGTAATGTTCGAAAGGATTCACTCGCACCAGGTACACTTGATCACGATAGTTATCCATAAATTCCATGTTGTCCAAATCATTAAAATCAGCATAATCGAAGATATCCATTGCAATTTACGTACTGAGAGAAAGCAATATGGCGAGGGTTAAACGCGAGCTAAACAAGGGGTTGTGGTTGTTGTTTAAATTTATTTTATCTTAAATTATGGCTATACGTGGTTTTGTGGTGCACTTTTGCTAAATAAACACGTGTCTAAAGCGTGTCTAAGTTAACTTGTGGTAAAACTGCCTGTGTTTTGGCAAAATGTAGACGTAAAACATCTGTCTTCGAATGTAGAGATCACGTCCATTTTTTGCATTGAAACCAAACAATATGGATTTAGAAATATGGCCACAGAATATAAAAATACTTTTTTTTGGTAGCACATCTGCCTGATAGTTTTTTTTCAAGCCCTGCATTATAGAGGAAGGTCATAACAACATGAAAAGCGCTGGTAAAATACGAGGGGCGTTCCATGTATTCTCGATATCGCCATGAAAAAAGAGGTAAATTCAATTAAAATAATTTTTATTTTTCAATGTGTTTTGTAATGCCCCATTACCCCAATGCATTTATTAAAAAAAAATACAAAAAATAAAATTAAAAACATAAAAATTATTTATTTGAACTTAAACATTGTGTCATACCTACATTGAGGCAGCCCCAGTAAGTTACAAAAGTACTTGTGTCGGAGCATCTCGAAATTAACTTTCCAATACTCTGTAAAAAATTACTTTCATCTTTCTCTAAAAAATTCGCATTTATTGCCACCTTGAGCTTTTCACCGTCGGAAAATCGTTTCCCACAAAGTTTTTTTTTTTTTTTTCAAATTAGGGAACAAATAATAATCACTCGGGGCCGGGTCCGGGCTATAGCGTGGGTGGTTAATTTCTTTGGAACCACAATCTCGCACAGCAGCCTTGGAAAACACGCGCTGTGTAGACCGGGGCGTTGTCGTGGAGAAACAACACACCTTTCGTAAAGTGGATGCGTCGGATGCTGCGTTTATGGTTTCACCTTTCTTTGTGTACCTACCCAATCAGCAAAATTCTCTTTGAGTACCAAAACACTATGGCCATACGACGGAACGATTTTGAATTTATTAGGAGGCGCAGTACCTACCCTTGTTGTGTTTGCATGGACTCTTTGCTAACTTTCAGAGTCATAATGATGAACCCACGTTTAATCTCCAGTAACAATTCGATCGAAAATATAACAATTTAATGGAACTTCAACACAGAGCTCTAAAAACTCTTTTATTGTCATGAAGAATAGTGTGCACGGAACCAACAGAGAGGTGGGTCATCTCTGCTATCATTTTGATCTTCATTCGGGCATCTTCCAGTATAAGTTTCTCAACTTTTTCCACGTTTTCTTCCGTAGAGGTAGTAACCGGGCCGCCCGAGCGAGTGTTGTCTTCAATGCTCTCTCTGCCACTTTTATATCAAATTCACTTGACCACTTTGAACCGTACATAACGAAGGTGCAGAATCTTGGTGAACAGCCACCATCTCTTCGTGAATACCTAGTATTTTAAATTTTTCCTTGTTTGGTAAGGAATTTAATGACAGCGCGGTGCTCGATTTTCTTCAACATTGTCATGTTAGCCATACCAGCTGTCGTTGACTAAGTATAACTAACAAACTAATGATCACAACTACATGAAATTTTACCTTTATACCCTTAGATAATGTCATTAATTAATTAGTCAAATTACCCACCGTCATTAGTAAATCACCCTGATACCGAGAATGTATTGAACGCCCCACGTAGTATACATAGTTTAAAGATAATAAAATAATAATAATTATTATTATGTGTGGCGATAATGTTAATGAGTCAAAAGATGTGTTAACTGAAACTGGTGAGTTAATAGTTAATTAATGCATCTGGCTGGTGCTCGTAGGCAGAATATTGTTATACAATAGTCAATACACTGTTTTGGCACCGCTTCAAGCTGTCTGGCAATTGATTAACGATACGCCAAAATAAGTTTCAGTACCTATAGTATACATTGAAACTTAAACAACATAGTCGTGCGTTAAAAGTGAAATTATTCTTAAATAAATTTCATACAACGAATGTTAATGAACTGTGAAAATTGCTTTATTGATTCCGATCAAAACACTGGCTTATGGCAAAAACGAGATGAATCGAATTTAAATCGAGCAGAAAAGTTAACGAGGCTATCGCTCTGGCATCACGATACTTACGTATAGAGTAAAAGGAGGACAACAAAATTTACATTCCATCTTAAAATGACGTCATATTCACAATGCCGGAACAAAATGTAGATACAAGGAATACGACAAGATAGACAATGTTCAACGATGTAGAACAAGACTGACCAGTAAGGATCGCCGAAAGCATTAGACATTGATTGAGATAAAAATCAACAGACGTGATGTCGATATGATCTTTATTTGTTGTGTAATCGACTATAAACGTAAGGCCACATTTACTAATGTTACATAATTCTTAGTGAAATTCACATGTACTTCATAACAAAAGTTATTTTGACAGTATCAGAAGCAGACAAAGGCTAGTGATTTTTTTTAACAGTGCACTGATAGTAGTGAAATCGAGGTAGATTAGTGTGCAACCATTAGTGTGAAATGAAATAAACAAGAGGAATTAGCGCCGGCCGATAGCCTGACCGCAAGGGAGCGAGCGCCACTGAGACTTTCCCTTTTCTTCTTGTGAAAGTGATGATGCCCGCTGCAACAAAGCAACAGTTTGCATCTAAAATCAACCACCGATCAGACCATCCGCAGCGATGGTGAAAAGTTATGTAAAATTGTGTTCAAAGCTACAAAGAGGGGCTCGGCATAAAAACCAAGTACATACTTCTCCAATACACGTGCAAACGTTTTCTGCTAAAGAAAACGAAATTTCTCAGCAACCGCAGTCACGTGCAAGGCGATGCACTCGATCATGTTGCCAGTAAATAGAACGTCGATCTGCTTAGATATACAAAATGGAAAATCAGAATGTTAATTGCAAATGCATTCATAGAAAACAGTGGCCGAGTAACGCAGATTACCAAGACGACTATCAATATCAGTTAGCTTTAAAGAGCATGAGTTATCTTGTATTTGTATATCTTATGGGTGCTGCACCATCAGCTAAGGACCAAAACAGCAGAACACGAAAACAAAACAAAGCGTACTTTCTAAACGAAGACTTTCTCTTGACGAAGTTCGGCACGGCTAATGTCCGCCCTTTATTGCCAACAATTAGCTACAGAAACTGGGCTGTTTATGGCAAAAAGAAAATTATGTGGAGCAATACACGCAGTTGCTAAATGGCCCGATCGAGAAATTCCATAATTGCTTAGTGATAGTCAACAACCATCAATTTTGTTGTTGTTAGTCAATTTAGGCTTTATTGTTTTAAAGAGATGCGGGGTTTTTTAATGAATGCGTATGTTTTTCTTAGAATATTCGTCAGTAGCAAGTGCCTTCAGCTATATTTGGAGTAATTTATTTAAATTGCGCATCATTATTCATTATTCAGTTAAACACTGAACTTATAAGTGAAAAAGATGAGTACGAAGTTGAAAAAGTAATGTATTTTTTTCCATCGTGCCAAACCCAGTTTGCGATAAAAAACGTAAACATAGGTGTGGACAGAACACGATTCGGCTTATGTTAAATTCAAGGTTACTCAGAAAAATATTGAACCAAACAAAGTCTTATCAGTAGCTGATATAGACATCAATACAAACATTCAACTTGTTTGAAGATGTGAAATATTTTCGACATCGCGTTAATTTGTCAATATTTTTAGTGTCAGGGTACCTACAGTTGAGGTCAAATAGTTGCATGGTCGTTCGACACTATTACCGGTTAATAAGAAAATAACATACAAGCATGAATGTGTTGTTGCTAACCGATAATTACAAAGTGATTTTACCGACGACTCATGCAGTCAAGGTTGAGGTGCCCATTGTGTTGTATTATAGAACAACAGTTGAATAATATTCCCGCAATATCCTGATCATTTTACTGTTTCATGAAAACGAGCTGCTAGGTGGTAATCATTTTGATAATTATTTTGCCATACTGATTTATTGTAAGTAATTTCATAAACTCCTTGACCGATTCGGCGATAGAACAGTTACTTAATCTGCAGCTCCGAATACAAGGGTTAAACATTAATCATAATTTGGCCTTGCAGCGTTAATTTTTGCACGTCGGTAATAAATAACATATCAGCAGACTTATTTCGATAGATTAATTACTTTAGTTGGCCTAAGGTCTTTGCTGATTAGAATGTGAAAATGCAACGTAGAACATTTAAAAATACATATTTTATTCTTGGGGACATGGTGCGTCATCGATTATGTAGCAAAAATTTTGCGTAGCATTTAGGGTTAAATGGTAAATTCTGTCGACATCTATCCTGAAGGAACCTTTTGGAACCGTCCATATTCCAAATATTACATAAGAATTCACATACAAAGCGGGACGACGCAACACTCAGGACGAATTTCCTTTCGCATACGACTCACCCAATGAAATTTTTGATGAAGCAGTAGACTGCGAACAGGGTCGCATCATTGAGGCCGAGGTCCGGCTTGATCCTGGGCAGTGCGACATGCGGCGAGGCAGCGTCGGCCGGCGGGCCGCGCACCTCTGGCGTGGCCGCGCTCATGGCGGGAGCGCCGCGCGGCCGCGTGCCCGACGCGTGCGGAGCGATCGTGACAGCCGGTCAGCTGGCTCAGTAGTGGGCCTGGCGGCGGCCGCACCCGCCCCGCATAACACCACCGGCGCTCCCGGCACGCGGCACCGCTCGCACCGTCGCCGGAGCGCGCCGAAACCACCCGCGTGTTAGCCCGCGCGGCGCACGGCTGACACCGACCGGTGGCGCTACCGACACTTATCGATCGCGACGCCGCGTCTGCGCTCTCAACCCTCCACAGACACTAGTACGGAGACTTGAAGCCAGTCTCACACGTCCAGCATAAGGAACGCCAAGTAGATCACGAGAAAGAACCAGGGACAAACGAGATACATACAAACTGACATCATTTGTTTGTTTGTATGCGAGATAAAGTTTATTCAGACGCAAAGTTCAGTGATGAGCTGGTCGTACAAAAGTTGTGGTTAGCACGTGCAAGTCGCGCGTGCGTCTGGCGGCGCGGCGGCACTCTGACTGGGCGCGCTCGCGCCGCGTGCTCACCGTCCGCACGATATCCGCTCACCACGCTATCTATACTCACTATATACAACTCACGCACAGCCTGCACACCTTGATTTACATACTGAAGGTGTGACAATCATAACACTTCAAAAAGGAAGTGCCAGATATTTTTTACAGTATCAAAACACACCTAAGTTAGATCAATAATTTCAGGCTAGTACATACTAGATCACTAGAGTTATACCACATCTCATCGGTATTCCAAAGGTCACTTTTTACTTATAGTCGTTAGAACAATATGCATTAAATTCAAACAGCAAAAAAGAAAAATCCTTTCATACTGATAAGATGATGAATAGCAAGAAACTTCAAAACTTTTTGGCACCAGGATCAGCTGGCAAAAAGTTTTTTGCTAACTTTACAATGCAAGAGGCCGTGCTGATAGACTATGTATCTGGTGTTGTAAATATTAAAGTACAGCATTAATTTAGGACGTGACACGGCCATTAACTAACTTCAATACTAAATAAATGACGATACTATCTGTCACGAATTAATAAGCTTCAGAAATTTATATTGCAATTCATTAAATATGATCTGCTACTAACCCGAACTCGTACCAGAATACATGCCAAGAACAAAGACTAAAACAATAGTAAAATAAAACAAATTGTTCAGTGATATTGGCCCATACGACAAGCAAACTTTCAAAATAGTCATAGTAACTGAACACCCTAAATATTTGAACCACGGTCAACGTCCGCGTGACGGACCGGCGAATAGAGCGATCTGACAAGAGGACAAAAAACATCTCTCCCACCGTCCATCAAGAGTCGTTGCGGAATGACGTAAAGGAGTTTTTGCCATCACTACAAGTGGTGCCCAGAATTCGTCTAATGAACTCCCGGTTCTCAGTGACCCGCTCATCGCAACGCTCCATGAGCTGCGTGAACATCGACGACATATCGAATTTCTCGAGTACATCGACCCGAACATGGATATCTGTGGCGTAGAACGAAGCTTTGCTAATCGTATACCGCTGATGTATTTATTAGTAATTTTTTGCAGCATATGAACTTGGAGAAAAAGTGTCGATATATTCCTCGAGCGGTAAAATAAATTACGCTTCACATTGTAATAGAGGCGAGTGTCATCGCATCTCTTGATAATCTTTTTGTCGAACGTGAGGGGACAACAAACAAGTTCGCTTCTAAGAAAATAATTCTCGACTTCCCGGCGTAGCGCTGTTTGATTTCCGAGAAGCAGTTTCAGAGAGATGCATCATGGAATCCTACTTTTGAATTACTAATAGTTGCCAAGTTTAAAAGTCATGTAATGATTTAAGTCTCATCGATTAGGGCTTAATTCTCAGTAGCCTGCAAATACACTGAGGCATTAAAAAAACTAAAACGGAGAGGAATTAGCAATATACTTACTGAATGTACCTTAATTTACCTTTTTAAATAATGCTCATGCAGCGTGACCTATATGTCATATAGTGAGCAGTGCTGGTCCATTGGTGTCATCCCCGATTTACCGAGTTGTAGGCCGTAAGGTCGAACCCAGCCAGGCACTTTACTTGTGTATTTAATTTGATCACATGAGAGCAGTCTTTCAAAACGGTTAAGGAAAACATCGTGAGGAAACCGGCATGCCCTAGAACAAAAGTTCAGAAGAAATGTACCAACCCACACTGGGCCCGCGTGGTGGATTATGGCCCATTCCCTCTCAGAGAGGAGAGGCCTGTGTCCCAACAATGGGAACATTTTAGGCTGATTATGCATATTAACTATATTTGGCGAGATTATAGTAAAGGTATTCCAGAGGCTATACCAGGAAAGATATCACACTCCTAGCAAATAGTAAAAAGAAGGCTGAAGGAACTATTACTGTCCAGACTATACAGGACAACGAAGTTCCTTAACATGAACAGAAAGCTAGAATAGATGATGCTGTTGGAGCACTTGGAGCTGGGCCGGACTCAATGGTAAAACGCACAGTTTGTGCAAAGCAACATATATCAAAGATTGTTGATCTGCCAATATCGAAACTAATGTTAACTTATGGGTGCTACTAATTAGATGTAAGAAATAATATTCAGACGATCATAAAAGACAGTTCAATTATTTAATCAATCGAGTTGGACAGGTCTTGGCAGCAGAATCATAGATAAACGTAGAGGCAGTTAAACAATCGTAAATACTTGTTGGAAGTTAACTACCTAATTACTCTGGTGCGTAAATTATAGAGTAGGCCTCGTTGCGATACGCAATGGGAAATATGTAAGACAAGCCGATGAAGTGTTAATCATGCTAATCATTCCATCCTTCCACATAATTACGACAGAATACATTTGTTTATTAATAACATTCAATTTTGCTTTGAAAAATGATTAGATGTAAAGTTTACAGTGAAATCGATACCAGTTTCGATTGTAATATCAATGACACGATTTTCGCGCAAGTACATGGTGTAGATAATGAGTCCGGTTGCAAATAAAACAGTGGTTCCCGTGAAGTGCTTCGCCTGTAAATGCATACGTTGTAGTTGTTCGTGACACGAGAAAATTACAAAGTTGCATTCGCAATCAGCGCTATGGTGTCTTTAACGTTCGCGTGCATCGTTCTATTGATGCAATATGACCCACTTGTCATTTCTATGAAATCGTTGCCTTTATAAACGTTACTGGGGTATTTTATCTGCAACTTGTTTGGAGGATTGGCTTCCTTATTTCCAACAGTAATGTAAAATAATCTTAAGTAGCAGCAAGAAAATTGACATCGTTACGAAGTGCAAAATAATGTAGGCAAAGCAGTGAATGACGAACAGTAACAAATTCAATAGTAACAAACAGTTTCGATCAGCTAAATCTAATCTGAAGCTCAGCAGCGGCTGCCGTATTTACGCAAGTATTAGCGATTTCCCGCTATCGGCAAGCCGCGCACGCGCACAAACTGATCTATGGCGCAAGCTTCCATCATTATTCTCATTACGAACTGGCGAGCGTGTTCGCAATTGCGGCACACCCGTCTCGTGCCAAATGGTGACTTGACAATATTACTACGAGTAGTTTGTATACGTAATAATTTGAAAAGGCTAAAGCCCTTTTATAGGTCGACCACGCACTGTGCACATGGTTTTCGTATAAATGTGGGCTGTTGTGGGAATTATTTGCTAAATCAGTTAAGTGAAAGCTCAGATGATGCAACCGACTGTGTGGCTGTTTGATAGGTTAAGAAGAAACTTCCAGGTCAAACTCTTGGCAAGTGCTTACAAGAAATTACAAAAATATTTGAAATTTTATTTCAAATATTTTAATTGAATAAACATTTAATATTTTGGTTGATTTGTCCGAAAATATATTTCATCTAAAATATAAAAATTAAAATAACAGGATCTTGTTGCCGTAAAATCTGAGCACATGTAAAATATTTTCTTATTCAGTTCAGTAACGTGAAAAATATTTGTATTGGGACGTGTTTTTTTACGCACTTCCGCAAGCAATTTGAGTGCGGAAATTATCAATTTGTCTGAAAGAATTTTTCATCATCGGGTTTTGATGTTTTCATTGATTTGAACGTCTAGTTCTTTTGATATGTTGGTTTATCATGCATATACTATATGATTAATGGGGATTCTGAATGTGTAAATGAAGCACATTACCTGTCACCAAACATACGAGATACGTGAAAATACTGCAGTATGTTTGTGCACGTGGCCGCCCTGTGCTGTGGCCAGGCCGTTTCATTTCCCTATTTCTGCTAATAAAGTTTTCAATTTTGCCGTAACAAACAAACGGTTGTTAATCAACATTGATACGATTTTAGATTTTAATTACGTCTCTATATCTGTGGTCACGTGAGACTGCCGGTGACTTGAGCCTCGCTATGTGCTGAGGTGTACGCTGGGAAATAATGCGATACACCGTTTGCCACCTTATCAGCCGACATCGCATCGTCTGGTGTCCGATTACGATACAATAAACGTACACTATATATTGCATAATTCAAATTGCATCGATTACAAATTGCGGTCACAAGGGCAACGATTTGTCGAAGTTCTGATGATTTTGAATTAAAATGCTGCGATTTCAGGTTTGTTATCTTACGGAGAATCGGTATCGAATCCGTGTTGTCGTTCTTATCTATCGATTTCACTTTATCGGGTGTTGTCATTAATTACTGGTATTCGATTATGAAGTTCTCATGTTATGTCAACGTAAAGTAAATAAGACGATAATAGTTAATCACAATAAATCAATGAATTTGTCAAATTGTTGCAATTATTAATCAGAGCTGATACAAGATTCCCACTTATAGTTGGAAATAGCTATCGCTAGCCTTCGATAAGGTCGACAATCATGTACCAATTAATCTGAGGGTCTCTAAATGCAAATATAAATAAACTAACGCATGGCTTTGATTAGCGATTTCACTCACGAAATAGCCGGAGACATACAAATATTTCTTAGTTAGAGAGAGCCAGTATGGAAATCAAGGTTATTAGTAATAATATTTTTACTATTACACAGTTTAAAGAAAAGGTTAGCACAACCTCACGCGATGCCAGAAGCATTCCGAGAAGCAATAGTAAACAAGGAAAATATTGCATTACAATGACAAATCGAAATTTATAATGACCGCAAATATGAGGAAAACTGAGCCTGCGCTGAAATTAAAAGTGGGGTAGAATAGGTACTTAATGAGTAGGTATAAAAATTACGAGTCAGTGTCACATGTGCTAATATACCGTTAACCTAATAAAGTAATTTAAAACAGTCATATTCTACCACTACCTACGTTAAACCATTTCCACAAATCTCCGAACATTTCGCGACCAAAACGGCGTTAACAATTAATCTAATTATCGTGTTAATCAACCCAAATCTGTACATTAACCAAATTGTTATAGTAAAGGGTCGGTGGAGTCAAAAGCTGCGGTTAGCGTGTTATACGGGGAATGCCCGTGAGAACCCGTCTACGGTCAGTGGGCGAATTTCTCACGCAGTGTTTATGTTTCAACTACAATTAAAAGAATGCGCCGAGACGGCATTCCTAGTACAGTTACGATAAGTATTAATTCCACGAAATTCCTTAACATCAAAATAGTTTAAAAATCTACTACGCTCAACCTTGAAGAACTTAATTACGAACTGAAAGCGAGAAATTGATTCATCAAAAAAACCCGCTTGAAACAGCTTCAGATCTCACGGCACAAATGAAACGTTTCCGAGAATATATCAACGCAATAATATCATACACTTTGTTAAATTTTAGCTGGTCATTTGCTTAGAGAATGATATACCTGCACGTCAGGAATAAACGATCAGCACCCTAATTACGTAACACACTATTACTCTCAATTTGAATAATTTTGAAGCATACTGCTAATCAATTGCTCCATGTTCGAAAAATGTGTCTGCTCAACAACGTAAATAACGCAATGAATGTTGTTGAACTGTCAAAATTAAACCCATTGCTACTGATAGTGTGTTACGCAATTACCCTGCCGGTTGGTTAACAATTTATCATACAGATGCACTCCTGCTATCGCCCCGAGACATTGGAGTCATTAGTTACAATTCGCAACAGTTGCTATGCTATTTCGAGAAAATAACTAACTTTGGTACCCGTCATAGAGCAACGTCGCCGAGTGGTCGAAAGACTAACATTTAAAAGTACCAAAACGAAAATTCTCTCTTAATTATTAAATGAAGCAACTTGTCTGACATTATTTTGGCAATAATTGAAACTGCGTTAATTACAGGAATAACCTGGTAGCGAAATTAACTAAATGTGAATTACTTCGCAGAAGATACTGCTATTTCGAGATTATAACTAACTTTCCCCCCACTCATAAGAGTAACGTCGCCGAGATGTCTAGTTATTTTTCTTAGAACGAAAGACTAACTAATTTAACTAATTTAAAAGTGCCAAAAGGAAAATTCCCTCTTAAATTAAAATGAAGCATCTTGTCTGAAATCATTTTGGCAAGAATTGAAACTGCGTTAATTATAGGGATAACCCGGGAGCGAAATTAACTAGGTGTGGTAATTCTTAGAAGATACGCACGTTGCTCAATTTCAACAATATTGCAGCTGCATAGTGACTTACACAATTTGCACTTAATCTTTCATTGATTATCCTTGTGAAACCTATGAGTAAGGGACTTAATACTGGCAACCAAACGTTGATATGATACCAGTTTCTGAATAATTTTCTATGGTATCCATAGATACTAACGTAGTATGAAGCTGACCAAAGTCTGACAAAGTTAAGCACCAATTGCATTGAATCAAGACGATATATGATGATAATATGAGTTTCCGCAAACTTGTCCGCATCGTGTTGTGTTACGGACTCACGGTCGACGTCGCGCAACAACCGTGCGACAGTCGCACGACAAAAGCGACCTCTGTAATCTGACCAATTAGTATAACCGTCAGTTCGAAAACCAGCCTCACACAAACTGCTTTGATCAACGCTCGATGCGCAAAATGAGCACCATTTTCGTCGCTAAAATTATTCCATGTTATTTGTCCCGAACAGGTTATTAACACGTGAGTAAAAAGATAAATCTGTGTGTTTCTAAGAATACAAAAGCGTGAAGAATGTATATCACTGTCTATAACGATTCTAACTTTAAACCAAAGGCTAGAGGAAGCAGCAATTAAAATAAACGAGTCCACATAATAATAAACCTCAATCTTTTTAAATCGGATGATATTCTGCGAAGCTATCTCCAGCTGTCGTGTAATAATAAATATGATGCTGGGACTCTAACATTTAATTAATTGAGCATTAAAGTTCAATATCCATTATAAACTGGTTTGTTGAAACATTATGTTCATGTCGGTCAATATAACTGGGTCTGATTGCTGCTTCTAACGATAGAAAAATATAGTAGATTACCTTCACGACAACAAACCAGAAAGCGGCAGCAATTATACATTAAATTATTATATGTACCTGCAACAAAAAATTAAACATTGAATAAACTAGTGAGGCTATTAATTAATAGACTGATGTCAACTTGACTATAATAATTTCAAATCAATACGATGGAATTATACAATACGTACCAGCGATTGCAATTCGAATGCATTTGTTGCTAAACAAATAAGAACACAAAATGCAAATAGATATAAACGTTTCTTGAGATAATGGTTTTGACGATTGTAGCTTCAAGTTTATTGCGAGCTAGTAACGAATTCACACATCGTCACAGTAAGGATCTATCCTCTGGTACAAAGAGCACAACGTAAGAGTAATTACCATAAGGAAAAGGCCGTAAAGCTCTCACAAAGTCTTGTCCACAATGTTGCAGAACATGCAGACTATTTCAGTAATGCAAAATGACCAATTTTCTGTAGCCAAGAGACGACAAAAGAATAAGACGGCTCTTACGCACAAAGTAAAATTTTAAATGAAATATCGACCATTTCCGTCGGTGATGTTTTCTTCTAATCTTTGAAGACTAAATTAGAATCCTATTTTATGAAGAAACTTATTATTAAAATTTACAATGTCGCTGTTTGCGAGATCCAAGTTTTAAAATTTACGAGAAATGCCAATGGCATAATTTTTGGCAGCATTTTCTATATCCCTTTGTAAAAATTGTATACATTCTTGGTGGATCAACAAAGTTATAAACTTCAGTGAACTTAAAACACCCACTGCTCCATTCATGGATAGCAACATTAGATGCGATTGGAAACAACACTCACGATTTTGACAAAGTCTGTTTGCCAAATACAGCCGGAAGACATCGCAAGTTCCAAGAAGCGCCCGAGACAAACATTTAAAGTGTGGACAGAGATAACGTATGAATAAAAATAATCATTCATCTGAATAATTCTTTCATTTGGGATGGTACTATTTTAATTATACCATCAGTTACCATCCAGAAGTATAACCAGTCAGGAACAAAAGGTGTATATCAATCACCAGGTACAAGTAATTTAATATCACAACAGATCAGAATCTGCAACTCATTCTCAAAAATTGAATCCGTGACCTTCGCTCTTTTATCAGAGGTTTAAGAACTATGAATTTAATTAACTATATCGTTGTCTGAGGTGCATAACAGCACAACAACTTTCATTTGAGAAATCAATGTCGTTCAGTCGACTTTTTATTGTTGCTTTAAATATTTTATCTCGAACTTTCTGGGGAAAAATACCAAGGTACAGTATCTCGCGAGGTTGTTACTTGAGAATTAGAATCAAGTACAGCAATTGGAGGTGAGCTACAACGTTTAACATTTTGGATCAAGTGATTATACAAATTAACGTGTCTAAAGGTACCATCGTGAGGGGCACATCATGCCGCAAAGCGCGCTCCTAAGCAACAACCGGCAATTTGTGAGTTGTAAGGATTTCATGCTCAAACTGTAATTACTATTCAATTGAAAACTGTTTTTATTTTTAGGTGGATTGTAATCTGCGGCGAAAAATATTCTTTGTCGAATTTCAATAAGATATTTTATTCGTATCAGAGATACAAGTTACTAACGCCTAATAAAGCTTGTTGGGCACTTGCAAACTTGACTTGTAATTAAGTCTGACACCCTTACTAAAACAGTGAGCCACGAGCATGAAATATTACATGGACAAAAAAGAAACAAAGTAAGTATTCACTTTCAGTCCCAGACACAAAAAGTTCATTCAATTTATCCTTGCCTAACCGAGCGGGGCAGGGTCATTTCAAAGCGCTTTCCTCCCTATTACATGTTGAGGAACAGATTGAAGGTAATTTAGCTTTGGACACTGGCATTTGTATAGAATAGAATAGAATAGAATACTCTTTATTATGTACACCATATAAATTACACACATAAATATAGAAATTTTACAAAGCGTGACACAATGGGCGGTCTATCGCCAAGAGCGATCTTTTAAAGACAACATTTGGATAGATTGAAAAGGGAAGGAGAGACAAATACTGTAAGTAGTCTTTGATGTACCATGTACACGATACAATGAATACACACATAAAGTATATTATACTAATCTAAATAAATTGAATTTGGGATCCCTTCTTTTTGCTTTTTTTTTCCTAATATACTTACTTTGGCATTACTATTTTGGTACAATATTACTTTGCCATAATTGTTTTTGGCATACCGTTTATGTTGACATATTAGGTTAGGTTAAGTTAGAAAATGTATGCTTAAAAAATTATGCGTAAGCTGTTATGCGTAAATACAATTTGGATAAACAAAAGTATGCCATATTATAATTATTATGATGTCTTAAAATTTTATACAAATGGATAGTGAGGGCTGACGTAAATGTGGATTAACTTTAAAGTTTTTGCTCAGAAGTCAAATACCTCCCAGACATAATATACGGGACGGTCGTATACAATTGGACGTTATGCTCATGATTTCTACAATTTGTTACCTGACAGTTATTTTACCGAATGCAACTATTCATTTCAAAGGCGTATAATGTATATATATATACTCTCTGAAATGTCAATTAATTATAATTAAAGTAAACTAAGCTAAACAATTGGAATATTAGTGCTCAATCTTGACATGTTAATTTTTAATCATTACTATTTTTCCTCAAATTCATTCAATGTTATAATTCTCAATTTTTATTTTTATCCTGCCTACACCATTTATATATGAATGTTCAATCTTGTCATGTTAATTTTATATTTTTTTTCCCTTCTAATTTCATAATTTGTATTCATAATTTATTTTCTCTGTTTTTATCGTGTTACACCTAGTTATATGTGCATGCTGTGGTCTCCTGTAATTGAAGGAGCACACGTAAAAGAACCTTTTTATTATTGTAAATTTCTACTGTTTATGTGTATCCTTTGTTGGAGATCCTAAATAAATAAATAAATAAATAAATAACAATGTTATTAAGGATACACGATAGAAATCGCATATGAATGAAAACCATGGTGGGAAGTAATAAAACAAAATTATGGCCGACTGACGATTGGAGAAACCGATGACCACGTGTTTCCTGCACGATCTGACACCGGTGCTTCCTGGTGCGTTTCTAAATCTTGCAACCTTGAATAACCTCATGGTTATTTGACGCGAGTGCTTTCACAGGTTTAATTTAATGCGTGAAGAACGAAACTTTATTCATACATAACCCAGCTCTAGATGTTCCAGTGCGCGATAAAATTTAACCGGAGTTCAACCACGTCAGAACGTGTTCAATAATAATTTTGGCGCTGTCGAAACTCCCCGAGTAAAATAATCTTTTAAGGAGAGAACAAGAGGCCAAAGTTGTGAGTAATTTCAATCATTTTCGTGATGGATTTTGTTCTCCAAATAATGCTCGTGGCGGGGCATTATGTTAATAATTGGTTTCGGGGATCTCAAGGGCCGGGCAGACTTGGCTTTGGGAGCAAACGCGCATGCGTGCCGAATTGCAAAACAACCGGTTCACGATATAATTATGTATATGTTAAGTTATTTCAATATGTAAACACATACTAGTTAGCAAGGAATTATATCGGTTGTAAAACAGCACAATGTGAATAGAATAGAAAATTATTAATTAAATATTTTTATAGGTACTAGCTCGTTATTTTCTTCAGCGTTTGACGGTACAGGTAATCATCTGTATGAATTTGTGTAAAAGAGAGATAAAAACCCGAGTTGTTTACGCTCGTGAAATGCTGCAGGCGATTGGAGCGGTCATTAAAGGAAAGCTGACATCATCGCCGAAGTTAGAAGCGGTCGGCATTGTTGTTATGCCGGGCACTACACCGGCGAAAGGAGATTGTTTATCAGTAACTGTTGCGAATATTAAAAATATAAGTGTTAATACGTACCTATTAGAATAGCATTGTTCTCAAACTAGGATTGCGAAGTTCAATGCCACGGGCGTCGGATTACGAGCAACAATTCGCCGGTTCATTGATTTTATCGCGACCACATTGGCACGCATTGTATTAAATGATCAATTGATTAAGCACATAAGCGGTATACTGAATAGTCGAATAAACAAATAGAACTCATGCCCAAAATCTATCTTATTAGCATGCAAATGATATATTTGTCACTATCTCTAGACTTTTAGAGATGTCGATTAGCAGTTGGTACCAAAAGTAAGTTCTAAGGAAGTGTTCAGTATTTTGAAGTATTCTCAAAAATTATTGATACACAATATCTTACATCGTGGTGCTCACTGCTCACGGTCGTCAAATTAGATAATGTTGTAAACAAGCAGAGTAAAACCTAGTCGTTGAATTAAAACAAGGAGAATGTCCTTCGGGTTGAGGGTTTTTCTCTGCTTTTAGTTAGGACTTAATTTGTATAACAAAGCCACAGGCCGTTCCTCATTCATATGTAATCAAGCGAACTGGTTTTTCCAGACATACACAATTAATTGCAGAACAGCCCTTTACATTTAGAAACATAACAGACGCTGCATAATATATGCATGTCAATCATTGTTAGATAATGTCTAGACAGCCAGGAAAGTTTTTTGAATCTAATTAATAGTGTAAAGAGTAAAATGATTTTAAATTAAAGTTGGATGTTGAGAGTTTCTATTATACCCGAGGGTCAGTTGAGGGTGGCTTTTAACATGAAGCCCCACTCTATATGCAAATTGAGGGTAATGAGCACGAAGCACATTTATTCCATGAATTAAAAAAAAGTGTAGTTAACAAGTGAGGAAGTGCTACTAAATATAACCGAGACGGAAACTGAAGCAGTTAGCATAAATTACAAATTCAAGTACAATACAATGTAAACAAAACATGACAATGGACTAATGTTGGAAGGATAGTTCCTTCCAACGTTATGAGATTGTCGTTGACGTTTAGTTTTATTGATTTTGAAATAATTCATGATTGTTGCAAAGTTGATGGTGATAATATGGGTTTAAAAGATAGAAGCTCCTCAGACGATGGAAACCAAGTGTTCTAACAAACACTTTCAAATGCAAATTAAAATAGGAGTAACAAAATAATTACTAATTTCTTCAGATCCATGAATGTACCTATTATGGCTTAGTTTATGTCATTATTTAATTTTACAACGTAGATACAAACAGCGAGTACACTCGTGTACAAAAAAAACTGTAGGCCGTAATTTAAAACGCTTCCATCATACCGTGACGTGGATTTAAAGCCGAATCTTCACCATGAAAAATCTTATACAAAAACAGACCTGTTTATTCTGCTTCGTTCCAGTGTTGTGCGAGAGGCGAATAAAAAAACTTGGCAAAAAATCTCACAGGTTGAAATTGCGCATGTTGGACTGCGTGAACGAGTAAATACTCCGACCAACTCGGTTTTTTCTTTAAGGCACGTAGGTCACTCGAAATCTAATCCATTCTCAAACCAAAGAAAAGCAAAAACAGCAATGGAAAGGTCCCAAGCGTATTGAACCAAGTACCTACTGCTACAAAGTTGTTGCAGAGTTTGGTGACTGCGCAGATTTAAAATTATTAGAAAATTGCGTTATGATTACAACTCCGCTTGGTTTCTGATTGCCGCGTACTGATTAAATGAATTACGTGCATAACTTTTCCTCTGGAATGCTTCGTCAACGTTCGTGTAAAAAACGTGACCTGACTGGTACTGAGACAGAATTTGTAACTAGGATCGGCATTTACATTTGGGCGATTTGCCTGAACGTTTTGGATAATAATAGGAGCATAAATAGCCTATTGTCCGGGTCATTAACGAAAATTGATACTGCCTTCAAAATAGCTGTTCTGTGACACCAATTTCCGTTGTATAGATTGATTGATACAGCTTCGTTTGCAGCCAAACCGACGCCTACCGCTATCTGCTACAGCTTTCATTAAGATGTTTAGGTCAGAACAATTGCAAGGTTAACTGTAATCCTAGATTTATCGATAAATACGTACATGTGTTGCTAAGCGCGAGTACTCGTTGGTTGACCGCTTTCAACACTTGAGTCAAAATAAAGAGTGATGTCATTATTTTTTGTGGGCACTTGGTAAATGTTAATGTGAGATGAATTGCTTTTTGTTTGTGCTCGACAGATGGTGCTTACAATGCTTCGTTTGCATTTAAATAAGTTATACATACCGCTATGTATACAATAATATGGGATACGTATTTATATAGTTGTATTCAGTCTAGTTTAGCATCATGCTTCAACTATTAAAACCTCAAAATGAGGAGGTTCTTTTCAAAACTTGACTATTCCACTTTTTGTGATTGTTCACAATCTGAGAAAATAGTTTTGTAGGTATGCAGCTATGTTTTTAACCCGAAATTTTGATGCATTATTGTAGACGACAACAATAGTCATTGCTTTGTACAGGATTGAAAAATTTTGCAATAGTATATTTTGAATAAATCTAAGATTTGAAATGGAATAATCAAGTTTTGACGCGGTCTGGTTGCAATAATCATGTTTTGATTCAAACACTGTGGATGAATCTTGTTTTGTTGAAACTAATTAGGTATCAGAAATCTCATTTTTGAATTGAAATAACCTGAGGTTCATCTTCTTCTTTAAATAAATAAAACAAAAAAGAAAGTGATCATAGTATGCTTTATTTTTTTTTTTAATTCTTACAGCTTTTTGACGTGGAATAATCTATTTTTGATGAAATCATGCCTTTTAATTTTTTTTTTTCTGGTGTAATTATCAAGTTTTCGCCCAATTTTATTTTCGCGGAGTATACATTTCAATGTTACCAAACAAAAAATAAATAAAAAATCAGTTTCATCAAAAGTGGAATAGTCAAGTTCTGAAAAGAACCTCCTCAAATGATTCGAGAGCTAGAGAATTGTAACATTAAATAAATAATATATAACTTAACTAAGCTTTCATTAAAAATATATAGCACTACGAAAGTTTGCTTACACTCAAACAACAGAATATATTATCACTATATTGAAGGGAAAGACGAATGTAAAACTGTTCATAGATCACCTTTAATACCTGCATACGCATAGTCTGGCCTTATGCGTAGTCCAATCAAGAAGAATATTTTTCATTTGAGCAGTATAACCACCTAAGCAGTTGTGAAATCGAATGTAAAAAGCGTGAACTGTACAATACACTTTAATAAAACGATGACTTCATCAACATTTCAGTTAATGGCAGCACGCACGACTGACGGGCCAAGTTTCAAAGTGCAAATAGTAAACATAGTTTTGACAATAACACACTCACACATAAACAGTTTCCCAGTGTAACATTTAGCTATTAATAGGACTCGGAGTCGATGATCGGTTTTGGCTCTTCGGCGATACCTAAGCCCGTAGAGGCCAAATAGATCGCAGCCGTGAAAAGTGCCGCTACAATGTTGATCATCAAGACCAAAAGAGTCTTATTGTCAAGTTTTAAGGTTGAAATTACTGTGATAATGATGCTAAAGAGGTAACTGGCAGGAAGACATCCGTCAATCAACACGGCAATCATTGACGCTCGCGCTCATTCCGAGAATGGGCTGATGCCACGTGTCTGAAAGAACTTCCCACTGATGTGAAAGATGACAGGAAAAGTGACGTCGATGAAGCATCAATGAAACTGAAAACTTAACTACGTGTCCTACATCGCGGTGAATTTAAAATAAATAATGCATGAGTAACGATAAATGTATCGTTAAAAGAAGCGCCATACGATATAAGCATATTAATCATAGCAATAGACAGCGATAGCAATAAAACAGTCATAAAAATGGACAACCATAAAACAACCTGTGTGAGTCGGTCGTTATTTAAGGGAATCCATAAAAACTGTAGCACAACAAACTATAAAGACCACCGCAATGTCGGTGCAGTGCTGTCGGAAATCAACGCGGTGGTTGCGCAAACTAAAAATAATATTACGTGTTTAGCAGGACTTTGATAGTTTTCCCAAACTCTTGAATTTATTACATCTCTTACAAAGTCTATAAAAGTGGTGGGGACTGACTCAATCCGTTTGCACAGCTGTCACTTTTTGAATAAACCTTCTAATGGTTTAGATTTACCGTTCATCTTAGAATGCCCGAAAACTAGAACTCGAAAAAGGGTAAAAACGTAAAGAGAGCACAGGCAGCAAAAAATTAGTACTGCCAATCTGCGAAAATACCGCAAGTTTTCTAATAACTGTACAAGCTTTCAGTAAAAAAAAAGTGTAACGAGTGAAGGCCAAAAACAGTTTTAACTTTAGGCAGAAAGTACGTGTTATTTTGAACAATCTGAAGTTATGAAAAGACCAGTAACAGTATTTGCGTAGCTCATCAGAGAGTGTTTAGAACATTTCGCTGGTGAAATTAGAAGGAGTGATTGATTGACTATGGGGGGCTGATATTTCCCTATTAACCACCAGGTGAGTCAAGTTATTTGCATACTGACTGTATTATATAACATCATGCGATAACCTGATCACAAGCCAATTAAAAGAAACCTGATCAGAAACTGGTCTTTGATGGATTATGTGACATAAAGATAGAAATCTTTTTGATTGAATTTTTATAGTGTTCTGGTTGATACCATCGTGAATAGAGACAGACATATGTACAATTTGTCATTGGTAGCCACGAAATTTTAAGCAGTCCCGTCACTCTAACCCATGTTTTGGCACGATGCTATCTCCAATGAGATGCTAATGTATTAGTTGGCACGCACGCCTGTCAAGATTTCAGCCTATCAGATTACTGTATTATTAACAGTGAGTAAGGGAATGGAACTGTGAGGCCCGTTCATTGTACTATCGAGTTTTCACATTGGCCTTGTTTTTCAGTACCATTGGTAATGTATCCCTGACCTTACGTTCTTATATTTAGCGAGCGGAACGGTGAGGTTGAAGAAAAAAACATAATTTCTCCGTAAATTGGATATACGTGCAAAATAATAACACATGTTTTGTCAACTACTGGCACAAACTTTGTTGCCGAAATTGGACTTTTATAATGATTGAAGAGAATAATCTTCACGTAAAGCACGCTCAAAAGAATAGAGTAAGTAGATTGGGTCGGAAACGCTGAATAAGACTTAAATATTAACTAGAAGAAGGCACGCAAATAAGTCTGAATTTACTATTCCACCTGAAAGCTAAACCATCCCAACAAGTTGGATACAATCGCGAGGGAGTACTATGAAAACTTATTCAGATGAGGCATTGTACGAAAATGTGTCCAGTGCCCGTGACCTAGGGTTTTGTTTGCTACGTAGTGTCCGCCAGAAAGACCCAGACTGCTTGTCGCCGCCAGCACAAGAGCGAGATAGACATATATACTTAAATGAGGAGCGGGACAGAAACAGATTACCGACCATGGCTTGGATATAAAAACTTGTGTGAGTTGAAGCGGGTGACGTAATGCTACTGAGCATAAAACGCAATTTTATGATGATCAATGTTAGCATTTTTCAGTAGCGTTGTTATAAGATTAGCAATCACATATTTGACATTAATAAATTGTAAAATAATTTATAAATTGATATTGATAAATGACAACCTACTAACTAAATTAATGTTTCGCCTTGAACAGCGATCACTGAAAAACTATTAAAAATTCTGAACTGTTCAATTAATAAATATAATTTGACGATTATCACTGCTATCAAATTGAAGTTTAATTGACTGCAAAAGTTGTCTAGATACGGAAGTCGCGACTTCCAAAAACATAGGTAAGCAAAAAATAAAACTTTTGCTTTTATTAAAATGAGCTGTTAGTGTCGTATGAACTTGAGCGTTTTAAACTCAGGGAGATACATAATTAGTTAAATTAATAATCAAAATTAAACTTAAAAAAACATAGCATGTCATGGTTTTGAGCATTCACTTGAAATGTAAAATTTCATCAACTCAAATATTTCATGTAAATAATCTTTCAGCCAAAATTAATTTACATTGGCGAAATTTTGAAAGAAATTAATGAAGAAACGTCTGTAGTAACGTTTACAAATGAACTGACCATGAAACAAATATGTATTGATAATGGCATTTACTTTGATACCTAATTACTTTATTAAATCAGTTAGTAAATAGACGTGTGTACAAACAAATGGACCTCGGTGACGGCTGTGCGGTCAGCAAATTGATTTGTTGATTAACTCCTTCATATTTTCAATTGGCAATTATAATGTTTGCTGCAACCATACTTAATATTTTTATTTTGTGTTTAGTTAGCCTTATTTCTAAGGGAGGAATTAGAGTCAACTTTAATATTGTTGGATCTAACTTTAATAGTTTTGGAAGGATTCGAATTCACACCCAAATTCAACCAAAAGTTTACGAGAGTCAAAAACCAGGAAGGGTCGTTTGGTAACTTTTTTTTAAATACTCATGAAGTGATGACAAGCCATCGTTATATTCATAATTCAGGTTATTTTAGATAAGACGAACGAGGAAACTTTTCAGAACGGTGATTCAACCTTTTTGATTTACAACCTGAACATGATAAAAGATAAGACTTCTTAAAAAACAGATCGGAAACTAGACATATTCCATTAAATTGTTTGAAGAGTTTTTCGGAGAAACAAGATACAACTTAGTGAAGCTACTAGATGACGAAGTGTTAACAAAATATAAAATGAGGTGAATCATAGACGAAGTGATAATTTATCTGAGATGTTTAACATTACAACGAGCAACTTAAAAACAATACCAGATTCCCCGACTTCGCAAATATTTTTAATTAGAATTTTATAGGTAAAGGAAAAGAAACGCTAGGAAATCCAGAGACAGAAAAAATAGTAATAGAGAATATTAACGTAAATTAAGAAAAAATATACAAGGAAAAGTAAACTCTCGGCAAACTAATAAAAGATCAAAACATTTAAATGTAGCTATCGTATAGAAACTGGCTCTTATTAATGGTGGGGCGGTACCCGACTCGAAAATTCACAAGGATATATCTAGACATTATAACCTTTTACATTGCCCTGTCTGCAAAATACGAATAAAGTATGATCAAATTAGAGATCGTGCTGTCCTTAGAGATAAGTAGCATCACCGAAGTAATTGCAAATCGTATCGTAGCCAATATTCAAATAATATGTAAAGAACGTAACCGTGGAACACACACCGAAAAGAGTGGAATTTGAAAAGGCTTCTGCAGTTTATTTGGCGCAATTCCAATTCGGGGTTTATGCAAAGATTTTTCAGCAATTTGCAATATCTAATAAACTAAAAGTGCCTGACAAAAGCGAGTAGACAAATATTAAAGTAAGTGCCTACGTGTCATTGTCGTGTCACGATAACTAGAACATAGTATCCATCGTGTCAACAAGGCTAACATAAAGATAATCCCTTTAATCTCTTAACAGTCGGCGTCGTATGCGCAATGAAATCGTTTAAGTGCGTTATGCACGCCTTGCATGTGACGGACCAACTTCACGTCGGCGGCTGAATGCTAATCGCGGTGTCATAAGAAACTCATATGTTGACGTCGAATTAGAATAAATAGAAAGTAGCTAAACGGTCAAATTGAAAGTAGCTTGCCATGTAAGGGTGGGTGGATGTCTGTGTCTGTTTTATTTATTTTTATATTCAAGATCACATTTTCACCGAGCCATCGGCTACAATGTATTTTTTTAATGTTTATTCTTTAAAAAATATTAAAATATAATGAACTATTCTTGTAACAAATTAATAAAGGAAACAAACTGGACAATTTCTACGGCATATTAGAAAACTATGTAACTAAGCATTAAACTATAAATGAAATTAGCCATGACGTAACTTTATTTTTAGAAATAAATATCACATAGAAGATTAAAGAAGTCCATATAGTGAACGCAACAAGGAAAATAATATGAACGACCATTCAATAAACCAGATACACACTTTATATAACTTTAAAAAATATGAAAACTGGTATGGCACAAATAGGTCACTTGATCATTGCTTAACCGCATTGGCGGATCCGCGTACCTAAGAAAGCCACGACCTCCTTGCACTAATCATTTTTACTACACTCGGCCTCTGCCCAGAATGCTCATATACCTCTGTATATGAGCATTTATTGTGCCACTTGTATCCCTTTTCTATTTCGAAGTGGTCAAAATTCCAGTAAGTTCCAGGAAGATCGGAGTATTACTACTAATAAGTGGAAGTGTATTTTACAGGAGTGTTGTTTAAATTCAACGGGACTCCCACATTTTGTAGTTAGCCACAAAGAATAATAAGATGATACTGATTGAATTCTTCCAGTGACATTTACATGAAAATGGTTAGCGTGGCTTTGATCAGAAAGAATCGCTAGAGAAGACGACATCAAAAGTATAAAAGACTCATATAAAGGGACCTTCAGTAACGATTGACGAATGGAGAAATAATAGAAGTGAAGTATGAGGACAATTTTAGCTCGTGATAGAAATCAATGGAAATTGCTAGAGGAGGCCTTTGCCAAGAGGCATGCTGAATTGAGGGACATACTCTAACTTGAATGTACAAAAAAAATTCAGAAACCAACAAACCTAAAACAATTCAGAATAAAAGGGCTTTATTATTATTATTAGGACAATTTGATGATATAAACCAAGATTAGTCTTCATTATTTATCGTTCAGAATAATTATGACAAGTCAATAGATAATTTATTTTCCTGTCAGTGTTGGTCAAAAAATCTTTACCGCAATATGTACAAGTAACTTCCATGTCATATGTATTATGTAGGAAATAGTGGGACATGACATCACCAAAGGTGCGGTGTCGCGTACTATGTGATTCAGTAATGATGCAATTCCAATAGCCTGATCCAAGTGGGAGTCTTATTCTAGACACCCGTTCTAATATAATAATTTACAACAGTTAAATTTGTAAAAAAAATCGAAACGAGACGAAAGACAGAACAATGTACGAAGAGCAAAAGATGAAAACCAAAATGAATGATGACATTACAACAGGGGTAAACAGCCAGAAAGAAAGCTGACTTTTAAAGATACGGCAGCAGAGGATTCAATTGTTGTGTGCTTTGATAAATTAAGACTATTATACCTCACAAGACAAAAATAAGGCGAAGATATGTCTAAAGCGAAAAGAGGAAGACGATTTATAGAAATCTTCTTCGAGAATCAAGCCTGGTATAATTCTTGCTGCGGTCATTGCAACGGTTAGTATTATCAAAATTGAGCACACGTTCGCAAATAGCCGTGAGGTCACTCGTGATCTTAATTACGTATCGTACGATTTTACTGTATCGAACCGGTTCAAAAGGAAGTGGTCGAGATTTTAGGACCTCCATGTGATCATTGCTGAATTGGTTTTAATTTTTAAAGATATCCAACTCGCTTACTATAAAATTCATTATGAGTTAGTAAAATGAGGTTTGTTTAAATATCGCGTCGTTTTAAAGCAGACTTAAGTACTTCCTTATTATTCTTTTAAAACAATGTTGTCTGAAGGAAAACACGGGCAAAGTTGAATTTGATTAATGTCACACAACAAAAACAATTTACATTTGTATCTAATTAATTATATTACTCATCATAAAATGGCATTATTATTATGCTAACGATGGTATTTTCAATTCCATATGGATCCCATGGGTGACACTAACATATTTTGCAACAATCTAAAAACAAGTAGTGACGTTTAGGAGTTCAATGACATCACAAGTGACATCATCGGATTACTATAGAAAATTACAAGTAGAAAATCTTATATCCACAAGGAGAATATCATAGCATTGAAAATTGAAACGATTTATAAATCGTTTTTGGCCTTTACGGATTCTGAGAATCCTGTTTTAGATATATAGATAGATAAATAAACCTCGATCTCAATATGGACCAAAGAGCTCGTAACTGAAACGTGTAGACACTCCTTATTCGTCAATAATTAATGTAGGAGTAAAGGTGTGGAAGCCTTACAATAAAACTTACTCTCAACTAGGTTAAGACCGTTTAATCGGATTCGTATACGCGTCCGATATTGTGAACAGTGAAGAACGAAGTAAAATTGATATTTCCTCTAGAAAAATTTTATAAACAGACCTGCAAATTCTGATTCCAACACAAAAATAAATAAATACCGATTTTTAAAAATGACACTCGTCCTACGCAGTCAGTTTTTAGAACACTTACATAAACCAGCACTGGATTTTTATGGCATACAAAAAAACGTGTGTATATTTATCAGATGTAATAGCGTCATAAGCGAGTTATTTCGCGAAGGATTCGGGTCAGACAACTGAAGAGGGGGAGGGTGGTTACAAAATGTTCAACAGCTCATAGTTATCTCAGGAGTGCGTAAATCACAAGCAGCGTCTGTGTTACGCAACACGGTAGCGACATAAACAACTAGATTTTTAACAAGCCACGCTCCAACATGTGAGTCAGTATCAACTGAAATCTGGACTCAAGTCAACAACATTATCTTACAATTATGTAAACTTTGCATAATATTTGCTGAACGCGACGTGATGTATACTAGCAAGATTTAGGGCATTACTTTATCAGCGTAGATAGCGTCTCCCAAGAATTCAAAAATAATGCTTGCAGCACACGAGAACTTGCCAAACAACAAATGTAATAAGCGACGGCACTAAATACAGAAGGGCATGAAGCAGTTATCGTCAATTACGCAAGCATTAGAAACATGGACAAGTAAACAAAACTGTTAGCAACTTTACCATAAGAGCTTACACACAGAAACATCGCTGAGGTCGCGCAGTAAAATATTGTCAGTATCCTTTTACGGAAAATAGATAATCATCAAAACAAGTTGCAAAATGTCTATTTGGACAAGCGATCAGTTGTGCAATAAATAAGATACTTAATCGAGACTCGATGAATTTGTGCGGACAATAGGCGTCGTGGGCAGCAAATCAGCAACCACTGACGTAATCAAATTTGGACAATTAGGTTCTATGGAGTAAACAACTCGTGCTCGAGATGTGGGTTATCGGCACGCGCTCAATATTGTGATAGCATATGGGGGTGACATACATTAGCGATATAGTTGATAAATATGTTGATGGGCTCCAAGTGTTTATCTTTCACAACCACGTGCGCAACAAGATGGATAGCGTTGAGGTAATTAAAATAAAAAGATAGGCAGCTTTCAAGTTAAACATAAATATAGCGTTAAGTACGGATAGGCGCGTTAGAAAGCTATCGCGATGTGTGTTGATTGACGTCAATGAGACACGTGCTGTTAGGTGACCTAAGACCCGTTTTCACAGCATATCCGCTTAGGTCTGCGCTCTAGACACATTGATAGGATTGATTCGACGTTGGATCTTGGCCGAGAGACAACGCTGCTTCTAGAAACGCTGATTGTGACCTTTAGCGTGACAATCGCGTTACAACGTAGCGGTGCGGTGAATTATAGTAAGCTTAGCTGTTGGCGGATTTATTATAATTAACTTGCGAGTCTTATCGTGACTAATTATGAGAGCTGATAAATTGCTGCTTTGTGAAACTATATTGTAGGGTTGTGCGTTAATGAGTCATGTCTACGTCTGGTTTGTTGGTGCACATCTTGATGAGTTGCATTTTTCTGAAGAATGTAGAACATGCGTACGACCCGGAAACGTATCAACAGTGGCCGAGTGGCTGTTACCAAGCATTACTGCTAGACCAAGTAGGCCAACTGTATAATGCGCACTTTTGATTCATAACAAGCTGCACTGAACACCGTGTCTAAACACTTTAAGTAAAACTTTTACGTAACACAGTTTCAGGCAGGACTTTTACAAGTAATAAGATTAACTGAATACAAATATAGAGTGACGTAAATGGTCTCAAAATATTGCATTTCTCTTGTCAATATTCTCGGCATGTGGTGCATATTTAAATTATAAAGAGTCATTGTTTAAATAAAATAGAATGATACTTCGCACACATCCTGTTGAAAAAATGCTGAAATTTATCTAGATGCCAGAGACAGAATTAATTGTGAAGAAAACCGGCATGTCCTAGAATTAAAAAAAAATCTAAGATATGTGAGATCTACCAACCCGCACTGAGCCTACATGGTGGATTATGGCCCAATTCCTCTCACAGAGAGGAGGCCAGTGGGAACATTATGCTGGGCTGATAATGCTAGAAGCAGTGCGAAACAATACAAATAAAGACAGAAACGTAAATTATGCAACAACGCATATCAAATCAAGACGTTCAACGCATACGTACTGACATAACTGACCATAACCTCAGTAATAATTGTAATAAACTTCACACGACTCTAGGACACTGAATAATTTGGTTCTCACATTAATAATTTAAAAATTGACGCTAATCTCATACATCATTACCGTTATCAGAGGCAGCGTGCAAATGTAAACACACACTGGATAAACATTGATAACTGGTTACACAAAGATGGCTGACATCGGGGATCAATTGAATACTAACCCTGTCTCAGTAAAGGTTATCTAGCATCGACGAGATAACGATTCCACTGAGAACCACAAAATTGTTTTTATACCAACAAATATTTTAAATACGCCCTAGATTTTATGATCGCAATAATTATATTTCTTTTAATTGCGTTTATCTAATAGGTGTGTAGACAAACAAATGTGGTGAAGAAGCGATTGCTCTGAAGTTTTTTAGAGCAAGAATGAAATAAAATATTTCATCAATTCGTTATTTGCTTCAGAATCCTTAAATTAATTATATCAATACTTACATAATTATAATAAAAACGTAACGAAGAATGTTCTTTCCGTTTGTCTGGATGAATTTTCCGGATTGGCGCAAAAACGGCTTGTCACGCAGATAGTTTATAACCTGGATATAGTATAGTATTTTTAATTCCAGTAGTAAGTTCCCGTCATCCATTCGGGTGAAGCTAGTTCTAAATGAATTTAAATTAAAAGAACATTATCCTAACAATGTGAGTACATTTATTGAAAGCTTTAGATAAACAATAGCTGGGCCCTGCCCAAGTTAATTGCAGTACACTCCTTACAACTAATGGGATGACGTCAGTGTCAAGGGGGAAATTCAAAGCACGAGTGTTGGAACAATAAAACTATTGATTGCTATCAAACGGTATCTTAGCTGGAGATCAGGCTCGCGAAGATAGTGCTGTGGTAATGAGCGACACCACGATAACATCACAATCGACCATTGTCGCGTGTCGTTCACATTATCCAATGTATGAAATTCTGAAACATTCATTATTCTTTACAGTATTTATGAGTTGTGAGAATCTGTAGATATTTGATAAATTACCTTTTCGAAAAGCAATAAATCAATGGGTATAGACGTCGTTACTTATTTGTGTTTGAGTATATTTGTTGTCAGGTGATTATTCAAAATACATATGACTAAAAATATTGGCAAATAAATGTTTCATTTCTCAGATCTTCTTTGCTTACATTTCGAACGCCTTTAAACTTGACAAGCGAGCAATAACAGCACGACAAGCGAGCAATAGAGCACCATCAACTGAATCGAATAAGATACAATATAATGGCATCAATTTCTCAGACATGGCCCACCTAATGCTAGTCAGAAATGACTCAAACGCCAGACTGGTTGATAAAAATTTAATTATGTGCCAAAACCTTATAGTGCGGCTTCAGGTGACCGTTGGCATAGCGCCCGGACATGGCGTAAACAATCTATTTCAGATCTGAGAGTTGATTCGGTGTATTATATTCTAACGGGACACTTCCCTCTACCTGACGGCCGCGGAGCTCTTTATATGGGTGTGTATGACCACAAAATGCTATCCCTTCTAAGCGCCAATGATGTCACATTAAGTTTCAGTGATGACACAAGTCATTGTTGACGTCACAATTGAACTGTTAAACGCCTGATTCAGGTCTGACACCTCGAAAGGACACGATCATCCATGACGTAAGATTGGTGAATAAATAATTATACATATAGTATGAACTGTAGTGTGACCATTTGTTTGCGGTTTTCAGCTACATCATACGATCGTGCGGTGAGTCGAGCACTAACAAAATATTTGCTTTGAGCCGTATGACTAATCGTTGGACATTAAGTAACCATTGCCGGGGTGGATGACCGTGTCTGTTTGTCGTCCGCTCAGAGGGCAGGTTCATTTGCTCAAAAACCGCTTTCAGACAAAGGTGTAGACAAATTTGACATGGAACAATTATGTTGGTAGGTTTTACCGAAAGTAGTACATCGGCCCGGCCGACTTTTCTCAGGATTGGAGTATCCTCGACGTCTTTTGATTGATCACCATGTCTGACGTAGTTACTTACCTTCTTTTGGAAAAATATGTCACCCGTTTAGAAGACATTGCCTTACCTGAAACAGAAATAGATGTAATGTTACTAATATGTCACTTAAAACTGTCACTAATTGCTTCAAGTCTGCTATTTAAATTTGATGTGTTGCTTTAATCTTTTACGATGTGCGCATTAAGACGGAATAGTTCTGGATTTAACCAGAGAAACTCGATCACAAACGTCAAAAAATATTCTAAGGGAAGCTCAGAATTTTCCTACAGCAAATATGTACAATATAGACGAAACTGAGAGGGAAACAAGGTCAGTTATTAAAAGTTATGGTAAACAGAGTGCGGCGATTTCTGAGGACATCAGGAAAAACACGTGGATGAGACAATTGGTTTGATTCACGTAGTAAACATGCTCGCTCGACGGGCCACCTGCCAGACAGTAAGTTATGTATGCTGATTTGTTTCATTCAAATACATATGGAAATTAATGTGTTTGTTGATGAGAAATTAATAATGAATCGAGATGACAGTAAGGTTTTGACTAGCTTTCTTGTTAGTGATACGTGAGTGAGCATATGTATTTATCTGGAGTAAATAATGCCGCATACAGCGCTATAGCAAACTAATCTAGACAAAGGCCAGTAGCTTATGAACGCACAAAAAACTAGAAGACACAGCACATAACGACGAATAAGACCTTGGATAGAACATCACGTCTAAAAGATAGGTGTAACGTTACAAAATCTCGCACATAATATCGACTCATGACATTGAACCTTGGTCGCTCTTGCAACATAAAATAAGGCATACAAATATTTATTGAGTTTCACAAAGTTTTCCGTATGTATTGCATGGTAACGCTACTATTATTGACTACTGCACACTTGGTTGTATAACTGAACAGCGGCATGGCACATGCGCGATTAGAAATGCATAAATCACGTTGTGCCCCATGCGCTAGCGCTCCGCACGACTCAGCAGTGTGATCTCTATTATGCACAGCCTAGTTTACGAGTACCATTAATTTACACTGACAACCATTTTGTTGAGTGGCGGTTACAAAAAACATTTTAACGTCTTACAATTTCAAAATACAATACGTGTCATTTAATCTGAATATTTTGGTTTCGTTTTGGAGAATGTATTATTGTCTACAATTTTCATGTAAAATTTTTGTTTGGCAGTTTCGGTAGACTTTTCAGTTGCTATATTAAAATAAACCTAAACGTTTGGTGTAATCACTACATAGTATAAAACAAAGTCGCTTCCCTGTCTGTCTGTCCCTATATATGCATAGATCTTTAAAACTCCGCAACGGATTTTGATGCGGTTTTTTTTAATAGATAGAATGATTCAAGAGGAAGGTTTATATGTATAATACATGCATAATATAGTAGAGGAACACTGATAATTTTAGAGGTTTCTAATGTGATGTCGTAAATAAACACATTTTTTTGCGCTTACATTGTAAACGCTGGCTGAACCATTCGAGATAGATCAAAATAATGTACTACAGTATTGTACACCTTAAAAAGTTCTACAAAAAAATTTGCGATGGTATATGTCTATCTCTTAGGGATAACCCACAATAACCATTTTTTATCCTTAACTTTTTACGAGAAATAATGGCTTATTTATTTTAAATTTTAGGCAATACAGCATTAATCCTTATCCAATTAAGTACCTTAAAAACATTTTGCATTTCATATAGATCATTATGGCCCTTTACAGCATGTAATTTAAATGAATATTTTCGAAGATATTACAGATTTAAAATGCGGGCGTTACCGGCCGGGGAGTCGGCCGGTGGCGCTTGAAACTACCCAACGGATTTTCAGCTTTATCACTAAAGCATAAGGTTCAAAGTTAATTGGGAAATTTTGACAGTTTCGGGTAGCTTGATGTGCTGGCGTCTGTACTACAGTATTGTACACCTTAAAAAGGTCTACAAAAAAATCCACAATAGTATATGTCTATCTCTTAGGGATAACCCACAATAACGATTTTTTATCCTATACTTTTTACGAGAAATAATGGCTGTAAAATTATCAGTGTTTCTCTACTATATTATGCATGTATTATACATATAAACCTTCCTCTTGAATCACTCTTATCTATAAAAAGAAACCGCATCAAAATCCGTGGCGTAGTTTTCAAGATCTAAGCATACATAGAGACAGACAGACAGCGGGAAGCGACTTTGTTTTATACCTACTATGTAGTGATCAGCATTGCACCCGTGCGAAGCCGGGGCGGGTCGCTAGTTTAATATAAAGCGAGAATCTTTCTATCTGTTAGAGCTGGTTTATTCAGTACCTTATAGAAAAAGCCTTGCTCAATTGCCAGCAAATGATTTTAAATTTGAAAATCAGATGCTGCGCAATACGTACACGCGCGTTGTCATATACGTGTAACGTTAAATGCGCAAAACCTGAAAATAGTTTGATCCGAAAAACGAGTAGAATTAATTGAACCACTTTTTAATATAGGTCACATTTTTCAAAAAATCTTCATTAAAAACGTTGCGGTGTCTATTTTTTAATAGGTCAAGCAAGCCAATATCAGCGCGGCGCAGCGGCCCGGTAATACGACTCCTCCCTCGGTAAAGCGTCGTCGCAGACGCAAGAAACGATCAGAATGGCCAGTAAAACTAAAACAGCACATAAACCCTTTACAATTTTTTAATGACTTATTTTCTCTCTGAAATAGGTCAATTAAATTAAAAATCAATTGGGGTGTCTGAGGTTTTGCGCATTTAACGTTACACGTTGTATAAGGTCGTTAGAAATCATTCAGACCAACAAAATAAGGACAATGGTAAAAAAATATATAAGAAAAACACATCGGATACTTACAAGAAAAATAATCAGCTAACAAAAATACACTAATGTGCGGGCAGTTTATTATTTTATGTCAAAATAAAATCACTTAGATCCGTGTTTTTTTTTTTGCTTAGATACATAGGTATCTAAGCAAAAAAAAAAACATGGACGTACTGAGTGCAGTGTTAAATTTTGCCCATTTATTTTAATGGGACCCTGTACAACGTGTAACGTTAAATGCGCAAAACCTCAGACACCCCAACTGATTTTCAATTCAATTGACCTATTTCAGAGAGAAAATAAGTCATTAAAAAAATTGTAAAGATTTTATGTGCTGTTTTAGTTTTACTGGCCATTCTGATAGTTACTTGCGTCTGCGACGACGCTTTATCGAGGGAGGAGTCGTCACCGGGCCGCTGCGCCGCGCTGACATTGGCTTGCTGGACCTGTTAATAAACAGACACGGCAACGTATTTAATGAAGATTTTTTTGAAAAATGTGACCTTGTGATCAAACTATTTTCAGGTTTTGCGCATTTAACGTTACACGTTGTATATCCTAATTGTTCTTTACTATAATAGTGCAACAGTTGTCGCTGGTCACCGTGTGAGAGTAGATCTTACGTAAGTGGTTACAGGTACATTATAGGTAAGTATTTAACCATTAGCTAATATAGGTATAAACCTTGGTTGTTACAGTTCTATCATTGTGTTCGGTGTGGCTTTTAAATACAATATCTGGAGCGTGAACAACTCGTAATCCGAACTATTCGACGTTTTGGAAAATCTTGTTCGATTCTTCCGGCACTTTATAGTTTCAATTATACCTATACCGGGTTACTGGTTAATCAACCTATTCCTGCTAGGAGGTTGTAGGGGAGGCTATTACCGATGAATTAGATCATAAAATCCCTTGGCAAAAGTGAACCATTTATGAGAAAAATTCATTTTAATTTAATTTTTAGTTTATCGGGGTAAGGCGTTTTAAAAATTAAGAAAAAAAAAGTAATGACTGTAATCAACTTTTTATTTTTTTGTCAGTTAAAAGACATAACATTCATTAACAACACAAAAACTAGAACTGTATATCCATATTAAAAAAATACCAGACGGAAACATTTTAATTAACGAGTTCCAAAAGAATGACAAAAAAAAAAAGAAATCACTATGACATTTGGCGTGCAGAATATTTTAAACACCTCCACGTATTGTTAGCTTTCTAACGAGGTATTTAAACTAAACATCGGATACAAGATTACAAAGTTTATAGAGGTAATAACGTAGAAGTAAGGATAAAATCTTCTAATTGCATCTTTAATAAAAACATTGAATTATGTAATTAAAACTAACTTAGAGTAAAACAAATGACTGTCATTGACTGTTAGCCTGTTACATCCCACAGCTGGACAAAGGCCTCCCCCCTGGATTACAAATTATTATTTTTTTTCAATTCATGCTCAATAAGGCTCCGTCTGATTCTTACACAAAGACGCGTTCTTTTTCTTAATTTGATTAGCCGCACTGACAATTCGCTGCCTCAGCTCCTGTGATAGTGTTTTTTTGTCATTCTTTTGGAACTCGTTACTCAAAATTTTATGATGTTTCCGTCTGGTATTTTCTAATGTGGACATACAGTTCTAGTTTTTGTTCATAATGAATGCTTGTTATGTGTTTTAATTGAGAAAAATAAATACAAACTTTACTACAGCCCATACTTTTTAAAATTAATTTTTAAAGCGCCTTACTCCGATAAACTAAAAAAAAACTTTCACTTTTGATCAGGGTCTTATGGTCTAATTCATCAGTAATAGCTTCCTCTACAACCTGCTAGCAGGAATAGATCGATTAATCAGTAACCCTGTATAGCATTAGCCTCTGCCTGTGATTTGGTATCATCCCGTCGCATCGCATCGCCTGCCCGCGCTATTACTTCGTTTTTTCTTACTTTTTTATAATTGCTAGGCTCCTAAGAGTCCTAGCGTGATGTTAAAGAGCCAATAGCCTCCCTCAAGAACTGATATTTAAGAGCAAAAAGATTTTTTTCAAATCCGACTGGGACTTCCAGAGATTAGAGCGTTAAAAAAAAGCCTTTTGCCCTGAAGAACTATTGCCACATAATTATTTTGGGTTTGAGTTTAAAATTCGAAAAACAAAATGTTAAGTATTCATAAACATAAGTTTTATTCAGTTACACAAGATTGCTAACCCACATTTGAACAATTCAATATTTACTCAATACATACCAAAAATATCATATATGTATTTCCATTAGCCATGAACTCATGAAATAATATTGTTAGTATTCATTGTGGCTTCTAAAAATAATGTATATTAAATAAATATGTGCAAACAACAGAATAACTCTTGACTGATTGATTTACAACTGAGTATCAGATCATCTTTGAGATAAACATAATCGTTTAGGTTCTGCTTGACTTTTAGTAGTCAGTTTTCTCTCAACAAAGGTATTTTATGTGGACTTGTAGTACAATGTTTACTTGGTGATATGTCGTACACGTTTATATAGATTTTATTGGTAGATTGACTAGAAAAACGAATATTATGCATGAAATTAACCACTTTGATTCCCAAGATAGTTCAATATGCTTTTTGTTATGAAGAAGTATGTTCAGCAGTGAATGTGTACATGGCCTGATATTTATGTATGTTAAAACTATATTTGCAGTCTTGTAGTCTTACCACCGCTCAATCATTGTCACTTATTCCAGGATAGTTCGCAATACGCCCGTGCCCGCCCTTTTAGTATGATCAATGAGACAGGTCTTAGAGATAGCGGTGGAAACGCGCTGAGGGGATCTTTTATTCGAGCACATATTTTAAGTAGGTATTTTCTTGCCCAAAGGACTGAAGTAGGCCAACAATATTGTGATTGTAAACGAAAAAAAAATTAGCAACGTTTTCGGATATTTTTTTGCGACTAGGTTTATACTTGTATATAAAGCCATTAGAACGTTTACGATAGAGACTGAGATTCTAACGTGTGAATAAATAATGAGTGTATTCTTGTTTTGTTTGTGCGAAGTTTTGTCGTGCATAGCAAAAACTATGGGTTAAGAAAAGCACTCGGATACTTCGCGTGGGAGGTGTTATAATAGACGAAGATACAAAAAATCTACTGTTTGCTATTTTAGCTAGGCAGAAAAAATCTCTACACTTTCATATTATATTTTTATAGTACTTAAAAACAGCGCTGTTTCCTGTATCTTATTTACATTCGTATTTATTTTCTTTCTCTGAAATGAAAATTATCTTTTCCATAATATTCTTCTACAGACATTGAAAGATGGTGTTAGCTAGACGTTTTCCGCTTTAAAAATCCCGCTTACAATTCCACCAGATCCCAGCCTCACCCTTAGGCAACCCAGCCTAGCATTGTATGCATGGAGCACCGTTATACGGCTGGCATCGTCCATCAGATATAAAACCTACTGACAGACGATAACGGTAACAGACAACGTTTCTTATGCGCGATACTACAGCCCACAGACATACGACGTTATTCAATGTTCTACATGATGTATCTTGACATAAGACAGGCCGCATTTAGGCGGTCTTATACGCTAGTAATAGTTCTATAAGTTCGCATGTCAATGTACTCTTGTTTTTTGTGAGGGTGACCATATATGGGCAGGTGATGTGAAGAGTGATAGGAGTGGAGTTGTGTGGGAGGTAAGATGAATTGGCAAACAGAAACTAAGTTTGATTTGCAGATGTCTGTTGATCATGATTGATTCGTTAATTTTGTTATTTTGCTGAGGTGCTATTGATTCGCTGGACGCGAAAAACACAGAACTGCTGGTTGATTCTGTAAAAATCTCACCGTGAAATCATAAGTGAAGTGAGCTTGAAGTGAGCAGTGTCAATAGTGTTAATCCCTAATGACAGCTCATTCCACGCTCACTTCACCCAAGTTTTCACGGTGAGATGGTTACAGGTCGCACGGCTGGTCGAAGTTGTGATGCTTGGGGGCGGCATGTGTCCAGCAGTGGACGTTTTTCGACTGATAAATGAATGAATGAATTGATTCAATGGTATAAAATATAGATCAATACTCAGCAATGACAAGAACCAAACTGGAACCACGCTTTATGTGTGTAAACACCGTTACTAAGCGCGAACATCAAAACGGCCGTGAAATTCTATACACGAGGAATTCCGAATTAATACAACACGTTATTGTTCAAAGCAATTATGTATAGGTTATGTTTATAGCTATGATATAACTGAACACAATAAGTGATTAAATAAAAGCCCACCAGCTGTTTCGTAAAAACAAGTTTACTAAGTACCTAATACTCTTTTGTTTATCTGAATATTTAATAAGTTTATAGGTTACGGGGTCGTTGTGACGAACATATTGATATTGCCAAAAATAGGCATGCTTCTACCGCAGAATATGGGCGTCCCCCATAGATCGATAAAACGAATAACGTGGAGAAGTCAGACTTGCCCCCATTTATTCATTTGCTCCGCGGACTCAAAACGTGTAAAGAAAGGGATTTTCGATCGCGAAAAACACGAAGTTGATACAAATTCTTTCGCTATATTCATCCGTTACCCTCGTTTCATTGACCGTGTAGAACAAAAAAATATATAAAGTGCCTCAATACGAGATTAACTCACGCGCATGTTTAATTACTCGTTAGATCTATTTGCGGGCCGGGTCAATGTTAGCCCACGGTTGATTGAAACAGTTAAATAACGCCGCGTGTACAGGGCTGTCAATCTCAATTTCTTAACAGTACGCTTCACAATTGCCCACACGTACCTACTTTTCCAAACGGTAAATAGACGTTCGTTAAAGGAATATTAATTTTGTCTCAAGTTAAAACGTTTCTTAAGCTATTCTGGGAACATATTAATTGGAGCTGAGCACTAAGACGTGGCGAATAAATTATAATTTATCTGGAGGATCATAGTCATAAACATATAGTTGGGAAATACGCGCTTATTGCGTACGCGCAATGCCCATTTTTGGAGTCAATTTCCAAGAGGAGTGAATGCGGTGCTGCCAACTAAGGGACAATATGGGTTATCTTAATAAATAATTTTCTACTGCAGATTTCTACTATCATGTTGACAGTGCTTTATAATGACAGAAACAGAACCTAGTCCTGCTGCCTTTTTTTGTTTCCGGAGTGGAAAATCCTCATAGATGTCCGGCGCTCTGGGGCGGGCGGCGGGGTCTGTCAGACTCTTACTGACTAGAAACCACCCCGGTGTTCCATCTGACACCTACGCCGGGGGTAGCGGGAACGTACGATCCTTCCGCAACCTCCGACTAGTGTCGGCCCGCCACTGCGGGCCTCCTCGGGTCAGGGGGGAGTGAGGTGTTTGACTCCCCCCGCGACGTCTAAGAGGGGCGCGCGTGGAACATTAGGCGCCGCCACCTCGGGTCCTGATGTGTGGGGGGCGACGAACGTCCCCGAGTCCGTCGCCCCTGGGCCTATTTAGGGGGGCTGGAAGAAAGACACAAGCCGCCTCGTAGGAGATCGTATGATACCCCCTGATGGTCCTGCTGTCTAACTTAACCGCGTTGCACAGTCATACTGTATTCAACGTTAGTGTTACGATGAGTTATTAATTTTCCTTAGCAAAAATTTTCCACGTGACCACGATGACTGGTGGATAAACGTGTCATGTTTCTATCATTAGCCACTTACCTACAAGAAAAACATTGTCAATCATAATAAAATAGGTTTTTTGACCTCTCTGCTTCAATAAACATGTACCTACAACTTTAATTAGTCTTTCAAGCTTTGTACGTCAGTACGAGACATTATTTATCCATCAGACAGTAGATATTTTCTACAAGTAATTTAAACAACAAATGGAAGTAGAAGAAAACCAGTAAACGAAAGGCCCGGGTTATGAAGTGATAAGTGATAAAGTTGTCAGACAAAACAGTTTTATACAAACAAGTAAGTAGTAAATATTATATTCAATGGACTTTAAATAACACCTCAACAAAGAAAAAATATTTGTTCATCTACTTTTAATGACTTCTGTTAAATATTTGCCGGCCCGACGCTTTATTTCCATTCCATTGCCATCCATCCATCCATTTTCCATTTGCTTTTTTTCCATTTCAGAATGAATCATTTTAAAATTATTTGTAGGAAATATGTATAGACGCCAGCACATCAAGCTACCCGAAACTTTCAAATTTTCCCAATCAACATTGAATCTTATAATTTAGCGATAAAGTTGGAAATCTATTAAAGAAATTTAAAACATTGTAGTAGCTTGTGCTTGTTGATGTGCTGGCGTCTGTACATATTATTGAAATAATTCCTATCCACAACCTAAAAAAAAATTCATTACTTACACATAAAATGTATGAATGGAATTACCAGAGGGCGATTAAAATAAAAGTGGACAAGTTTTTCCAAAAGGTCAACGCAATCGGGAATATACAACGTGACGCACAAAACTTGTTTAAACGTGGACTTTTCAGGAGTTTAAAATTGGGTAAGCTTGGGCAATATTACTGAACTGATATGTCATAAAAAAATATTACTGACAATCTACTGGGACTAAAGAAAAGTTGAATAGCCCATCCCCATAACTTCAACATCAAAAATTTTCTTCAACTCAAATCTGATTCCAAGAAAAACATAGCCCTATAATTTCCACCAAATCACCATAAAAATAAATAAGATAGCTTCCCAATGTGGTACACATGGAATGGTGGAACGTTTCACACGACCCGATGTTAGGCAAACATCGTCGCGAATACTTGGCAAATCCGAGGGGAATCTTTGGCACAGACGGCAAAGTCACGCCCCCGATTTGTGCCTAACGGGTCTAAGATGGCACTCGCTTAATATTTAAATCATACACCATTGTATTTGAAAGTCAAGACCTTTAACAATTGTTGGTTTAAGTTAGCGTTCTGTTTTTTTTTTTTTTTTTGCTTGATTGTCTGGTTTCTAAGTAAGTTTGTTGGATGTAATCTGTTCATGAATTAACCAACATTAGAAATTATCAGTTATGTTGCTAACCCGGAACCTAAAAGAACACAAAAATCACTTTCAATATTGGTGTCAATCAATGCAGATAATGGCAATTTTCAAATAATCTTGCCAAAATAAACGTTAGTCACGTGATATTGGTAAATAATCATTAAAATAAAACAGGCCATCGGCGAGTAACATTTTATCAGCTGTACCGTTTGCATAATAGAATCGGGGAGGATTGCCCTGCAAATCGGTGCCACTGTTACGTATTATCACGCAAGGTCGTTGGTACTACAAATACGACCGTAGAAAAATAATGTCTATCTAATTAATTGGTACAATGTTGGAAAAACACCAAATGAATTGCATAGTTTTTTAGTCTTTGTTGAAGAAGTGTTTATGTCTGAGCATATGTAGTTGACTAATTGACTTTCGTCTAAGATCAATTACTCATTTGGATAATAGCTCTTTCTCTAGTAAAAGGAGAACTTATTGTTTTAGCGCCACGTAGAACTAGAGATGCCCTGATGATAGTTACTGAGATAGTCCTGTCCCTAATAACCAAAGAAACAGTTCCTAATGGAATGTCATTTGGATTAAAAACGTCAAGACACTCATCTAGATTTCATTTTAGTCAGCAACTTGTGATAACTTATGCACTATTCCAATCTTCGAACATGTTACTGCTTTGCGTTGCCTTAGGCACAGTTCTGCTTTCTCCATCATAAAAAGGAAAGGAGTTTTATAAGAGGTTCTAAACCCCAAGAACCAAGAACGTAACCTTTACAGTACTGTTTATGTGTTATATGGCTTTTTGTATTTAACATAGAGATCTTTCATTAAATTTATCAAAGACCACAAAGGACAACCGAATGATTCTGTAAAAATCTCACTATGAACACTTAGGTGATGTGAGCTGATCCCACCTGATGCTACGGATTGACACTATTGACAGCTCGCTTCAAGCTCACTGTGACCTCACTTCTCCTAAGTCGTCTCGGTGAGATTTTTACAGAATAGATTGGGAGTTACATGACTACGTATTATGTAAGCGATAATTTGGCTCCCACATTAACTTACTAATTAGATATATCACGGAGCAAACGAGTGAATGTTTACGAATGTATCTTTCGTTACGCTCGACCTTTGTCGGTGAGACATCAAGGCCGATCACCGGCGAACCGGAAACGCTGGACAATATGGGTCAACACTTAAGTGTGATGTTTAGTCATTATACACGTATTTACCAAACATGACTTCGGATGTGGTTGCAGAAGTAATCCATTCTGAGTGTCGGGTTATGTGATGAGTAAATTGGAGACGGATTTCCTTTTACCTTTTTATAAGATAACCAAAATAATTGGATGGGTTTTGCCTATGTGTAGCGGTGGTTATTGTAAAACCATTATGTCATCACAAAACAAATTAGTGTGCCACCAGTTTGATAGTGTTTCTGACACCAGTTACTTTATTCTTTCGCTTCGAGACGGGTCTTGTTCAAACAGCTGTTACTGGCGCAGATTCCCTTGTTCTCAAACTAAACTAAATTTAAGTTCAGTGCATCTTTTTCTTTCCATTTCATTAAAAAAAGACCTGAAGATAAATATTAGTTTAGTCCTGTCAAATTAAGATACTCGATTGACAAGTTCAGACCTGATAAAAAAATTGGCTACTAAAAATATACGTCAATTTAAATTTGACAGGACTAAACTATATTTATCTTCTGACCTTTTCTTAATGAAATAGAAAGAAAAAGATGCATTGAACTTAAATTTAGTTTAGTTTGAGAAACAAGGAAATCGGCGCTACTGTCAAATAAATTAAATTATTTCTCGAAACCAAGTAATGAATAGAAAGTATACCCAACAAAAAAAAGTTACTAGTATCAGTTGGCAAATCGGTAGTACGGTTGTATAACATGTGATCCACGTAAATCATGTTTGACGACAATCTCTGGCAAACACTGATGTCACCGCTTCAGATGACTGTTTGTGAACGAGATACTCTATTTCCGAAGGTAACTGTGTTAGCATTCATCGTTGACAATTAGTTAGTCATGCATTAGGAAATGTGGTTCCATATCCGCTTAGCATAAATGCTGATGCAAAATTGAGCGATTCGTATAAGGAAGGTATTGGATCTCATTTTATGGCGCATAAAATTTTCGATTGGCAGTCCATCATTCCACGACGAAGCTCCATCACCGCGACGGTAATACGAAGCAACAAAGTAAAATTGCTCACAAGGTTTCCAAGGTTCGAAAAAGTTACTTTCTGCAGGGCAATTTCGCCTCTGCTAGTAAGGAGAAAGATGTAATTTCGTGTGCGTAATTGTATTGTTGTAGGTGACGTCATGTTGAGTCCTTGTACGGCTGGGTGCGCCGACGCATCCCGAGGCTGCGGTTACAACCACTCGGATATGTTTCAATGTCACGTGGGATGACGCTAGTGCGTTGTTGCTAAGGGCACGGATGAAAGTCCAGCCGGTACACGGACTGACTAGTAACTAGACAACCGCAATGCAAGAATTTAAATAGAGATTAAGTTCATTAGCTTCGGAAACTTTTACTGGTACTTGTTCTAGCTAGGGGCAAAAGTGTTCATTCCAGTTACCTGAATACGCCAAAACAAAGGCTAGTATATCTTTTTTAAACCCAATACTTTATGTTTATTTAAATACATACTTCAACGCTTTTCCCATATCCTTCTACTCTTCTCTAAAAGCCTTGCCTTTTCCGGCCAAACCTTTTTGAAAGTTTCAAGTATTTTTAGTTGCCACGCCTGCAGTTGTATCTGCTTTAGTGCCTGGATGATTCACGAGTCATATACCCAATGGAAAACTTACTACTTTGATGTTATGATATTCTCAAATAATCTTATTTATACTTGAGTTAGAGCTGCTTGACATGTAATTTTTTTGTCACATCTTCGGGCGAGATTTATAAGAAACGGGCGATTCATGTCCCATCGATTTATAATGTTGACGAAAGTAATCAGTTAGAATCTACTTATAATTTGCATATAGATCACGACCCCTCGAACAATCTATTATCAAAGTACAATCGCTTACTTATCTCTGTAGTAACTGCGATTATTAGAAAGGTAATATTGCCAAAGATAGCACAATTTCGCCGCGTGGCCGGTGAGGCTACTTGTACAAAATGATGAATTGCGAATGGCGAATCTATGAGGTCACTACATTTCTTTCGGACATCGAACTCTCTACCGGTTGGTTGTTGCTAGGTAGATTATAACGGTCACATCATAGTGCCTCTTTACGGGTACAAGGCAGCAAATTACAAAAGTTGAGCAGCAATTAGGCCGTTACTTTAACAAGTCTGCAATGATTGATAATAGAAATGTTTCTGTTCGGTGTACGGCATAAGACTCTAAATGGAGCGGTGGTGGGTGCAGTAACGGCAAAGAGTGGTTTGGCGGCAACAAGAGTGATGGATGTGAACATGCTAGCAATGTCTCTTTGATTGACAAAAAGTTAAACGATAATTCCTGATTATCTGTCTATGACTTCGTCCTGAATTCCTCTCGTAAAGATAACTCATGTTTTATAATTATTTTTAATGAGACAAAATACGTGCCTTTTTGTGTCTTAATAAAATATCCTTATTAGATTGAACTTTCAGCCCGGACGAATATATCCCGTCTTTAACCAAAAGCCTCCCTTTGAAACAGCTGAAATATTCCTTTCTTTACGAATGAAATAACATACTCATTTGTGTAACATGCCACGATATTAAAATCTTGGGTCAAGTATTTAACTGGCAACCCTGGTGAAGAAGGGAGGCGAGTGGAGCGTGTAAATAGCTGTAGGGGGAATCAATGGGGGACTCATACACGTTGCTATGTCTACGTATACTAGCATATTTATAGTACTGACACAACTCATTTAAATGCAGCAAAGAGCACGTGTTTCGTACACGCTTATAAGGCAAAACCACTGCTATTATTTTTTTTGCACTTTAGATTGCATTACTTTATTTTTATATGGTCTTGATGTTTTATTAAATGTTGCAGCAATGTGTTGGTGCACGTGATAATAGAGGGCATGAATGATGTTGCATTGATGTACGTAGAACTACTGATAGTTCTCGTAACTTAAATTACTCTGAGAATTCTTAGAATCTCACGAACAATCATTATGCAAACCGTTGTTCTGTAATGAAACATTCGTCTACTTTATAATGTTTTTAAGAACGACTAACTAGATACTTATATACGGTGTAAGAAAAAGTATGAATCGGGTTTTAAAAAAATCTGTGGTTGCATACAAAGGCGCAATCCCTACACGGTCAAATATGGAACGACGAACTACGAACCGACGAAAAATTTCAGCGATGGTTGGGTCTACCAGAATAATGTACTGAATTCATGGGAAAGGCATAAGTATACAAATACTTATGCCTTTCATTGTCAATTGTTTATCCCAAATCCTTCTGACCTTTGACTCATAAGTTTATGTTGTTAAGCCCACTTACGCCCTTGTTCAATCAAATACCCCCTTGACACGCGAATGTCACTTTAATGTTCGTAAAACTCCATCTTTTCTTTTTTAACGACGTTGTTTTATTATCTTGCTCAAATTGTAACATTTAAATAAAGCATTCTCAGATTTTATTCGTTTATTGTCAGCACGAAAATATAAACTGGGATAATCGTCTGCAACAAAAGAAATATCAAAATGAGTTTGATATTTTGGAGACTATGCGTCAGCTGCAATATTTGGTTCTCCATTGGCATGTATAATAAGCCTATAGGAGGACTGGTGGCCCAGTGCGGGTTGGTAGATGTCACATGTCTTCACATTTTTGGTTCTAGGGCAAGTCGGTTTCCTCACGATGTTTTCCTTCATCGTTTGGAGAGCAGCTGTGATGAATTTTTTATGTAAAGCTCCTGTCTGGGTTCGAACCCACGACCTACGAATCGCAAGTGAGGGCCGTTGCCACCACTGCTCTATGATTATGCATTAATTGGTTCTACATTGGCATGTGCATGCACTAACTGCACCTATAGTACAAATAGCACGATTTTGCAACCCTATTCCATACATACTAGCCCTAGCGTGCCTTGTTTGCAGTGGCACAACCCTACAATTATTAACAGGCACTTGGGTGTCGAACGCTTTTTATGGATACGTACGAACTCCGCGCTACCAAGGGCACTCGGAGGACGCGACCGCGTGAACTAACATGGGCATAAGTATAATTGCTCACTTTTCTCAAGCTTAAACGCTTTCGCAAAGAATTCAACGCGAAGATTACTCGTGAATTATTGTAACGATCCCGCACACATTTGCGAGTACTTTATCGCGCTCTTCTCTGTCAAATCTCGAGTCTTAAGTGGGATACTGAAGATGTATTCGTTGAATAAGTTTTCGGGAGATATTGAGAGCACGTTTCCATTTTATTTAGCAAATTAAATCGAGCTCTTATCGAAGGAGGGCATCAATTAAGTATATATATATACAACGTGTAACGTTAAATGCGCAAAACCTCTTAAGGGGTCATTGTACTCATCATTATGAACAACTTTTACTATGGGACCAAACCGGAAATCGCGAAAAAAAAATCAGCTGTTCCCTACATTTTGACGAGTTATGCGAACATAAATGTAGGGAACAGCTGATTTTTTTTTCGCGATTTCACGTTTGGTCCCATAGTAAAAGTTGTTCATAATGATGAGTACAATGACCCCTTAAGAGGTTTTGCGCATTTAACGTTACACGTTGTATATATGCTAGTAGAACTTGTTTGGCTATCGGCAAATATTGTTATTATTTATTTAATACTTTTAGCACACGAATGCACAGAGGCGTACTTTATGCCATACGCATTTTCTACCAGTCAACGTTTGGGTGATGCAGAGACAAACAGTGGTAGGTGCAATGCAGCGAATAGAGGAATAAATTCAGTAGTTCGGATTCATTCTATTTGCAGATAATAGGATCAAATAATGTACTTACAAAGTTCAACGGTACTAACAAGAAAAAAGTATATAATACTTTAGCGCAGATCTACAATGGCTACTACATTTTTTGTCTAAACTTCTAAGCTAAGTGCAGATACTTTACGACTAAGGCAAATACATTAATTCGCCTAAACAGTTTTCAAGTGAACTTTGAGTAAGTATTTAAATATTTATTTACCAATTGAATATGTCTTACTGCTAACACCTCTTAAAATGTATAGTTTCAAGTACCATTATAGCTGTCTCGGTTATTAATCTAAGACTTGAAAAAGCAGTATAAATAATTCAAATCTTTTTCTATCTCTAGGATGTCGAATTGCTTGCTAAAGCCATATGACAAATAATATCACAGTAGGTAGGCACTAACTTATATAAAAAAAATATGAATTCATTACTTAATAACAGATAGCGTTATCCGAATTAAAAAAAAAAGCTAGGTACCTAATCGTCGAGTGTTTTCGTATGCTGACATAAATACATAATATAAACATTATTCAATCCACAATCTCAACACCCACTCATTTTATTTCACTATAGGTTCTAATCATGGTGGATAAATAAACAATAATGACCTTCACATTTGCCAGAAAAAACAGGTAGGTATCTCCAATCAACATAATATTTATATATTGTAGTAAACCAAACATAAAAAAAACAATTTTTAGAATTGCCCCGTATGTTAGATTTATTATGATAATAATCGCACATCTTGCGATATCCAGTCATATCAAACAAGTTTACTTGTATTCATGATTTCTTAATCAATTTGACAAATTTATATTTGTCATTTTATTTTTTTATACTATTCTGACATTTTATTTGGACTTTTTTTTATGAGTAGTTGAATATTTAAATTTAATTAATCACAATTTTATTTTAGGTTTTTATCTGTTAAGAATTTTAAATAGTTTATAATATCCATCATAATCATCATCATCTGCTTAGCCTTTTCCCAACTATGTTGGGGTCGGCTTCCAGTCTAACTGGATGCAGCTGAATACCAGTATTTTACATGGAGCGACTGCCTATCTGACCTCCACAACCCAGTTACTGGGTAATACGATACCCCTAGGTAAGACTGGTTGTCAGACTTTCGGGCTTCTGACTACCCGTAACGACTGTCAAAGATCTACGAATGACAGCCGGGACCAACGGCTTAACGTGCTTTCCGAGGCACGGAGGGGTCTCGGTATGTAAAGATGGTCACCCATCCACAGACCAACCGCGGCAAGCGTAGCTTAACCTGATCGATCGACCTGTGTGGCTGTTTTTATTTCGCCACGGGCCCCTCAGTTTATAATATAAATGTATGCGTGTAAAACTATGGACAAGATTTATTTCTGAAATAAATAAATTATTTATTTTTATTTATACTGCTCATTTATATTCGTGAATGGTTCAACGTTGCAGACTTGCAATTTTGCTGTACATTCGGTGCCTTGTAACAAGAGTTGTGTTCAGTACCCTTGTCGTGACATCTAAATGCTCAAGTCAATAACCTGCCAGCAAAAAATCTACAATAACTCCACACTGAAAGCAACCGGGGCTCTATTCTTGGAGCATGACGTAAGCTTCACCGTGGTGCTCAGAAATTATGAGTTAAATTACAAGATGATCAACACGTACAGCTTTTGGGATGCCTTGGGAGGCATGCACATTTATCGTGATTATTCAACTTCTCGTCGTTAACAGTTAATGGCATGAAGGATATAAATGCTCGTTCATATTCGGTCGGGCATTAGGGATGGCCAATTATTATATTGAAAACCCCAAATGTTTCCTTGATGATTTGAATTTGCATGTGCAAGACGTGTAATCGTGCAGATGCTGTGACTTTATACTATACAATGGTTAATAGTTCGCCACTTTTGTTTTTAAGACGTGAGGTACAAAGGTAAACTGGTCTTGACATCTTTTAACCTAATACAGAACACGCCTCATGATCATTTGATAACCAAAGATCTAAAACAAATCATAATTATGCACTACATACATTAAATATTTGAAAATTGATTGGAAGGATCAAGGCCAGAAAATTGCTAACCTCCTGCGGTATTTGATACCAAAGGACCAAAATCCGGAGGTAGAGTAATTATAGCCGCGCTTGATTAAATACTCACCCACTTAACATAATTATAAAGTTTAGTTTTTTTTTTCAATGTCGTGTGGGTGATATTTTGTATCTTTTTTAAACTTCTATCTTTTGTTACATTCTTACTATGTAGGTGTCGAGTCAAAACCTTCGCGGCTGTTGATTTTTTTTTCTTGGACAAACTGACGGACAAGACATATTGTCAGTATAGATAGTATCATGTGACAATGCCAAAAACCCGCCCACAAACAGGCGTTGCTCTATATCAAGACTTGGCTCTTTACTTCCTATACTACTTTTGGCATTCAATGTAGAATTACATTTTTCGCTAATGTTCTAGACTCCATTCAACACTGAGACAGCGTTGAACAGTTCATCGTTAACTCTCACGCCAAATCAAATAATTAACACATTGAACGCCGTGGCGGTCACCGGTGACCCCCACTGACCACCACTGAACTTTCCATATGGGCTGACGCTGATTCGCGATTTCAAAAAAATTTACACATTATATTTTATTGGCTCATACGGTTCAAAATAGTCAAAAACCCCACTCTAAATAATTATTTCTTATTACTATTTAAAGAATTAACAAAATAATTGCTGTCGCTCACACCGGTGACCACCATGGCGTTCAATGTGTTAAGTACCTGTCCAAAGTATAAGAACCTACAGTAATTTAGTCCTGCGTAAGTTTGACTTTGACGACGAACTTCATCATATCGATATTGATCAATTGCCTAACGTCTTGTAGATTATGCATTGAAGGTACAAGTTTGGGTTATTAAGATTCAGAACAGATATTCGACCAAGACGTGCCTCAGCCGACATTATGCTTCGTCGATAGTGTCTCATTTTGCCTTCTGTGGAACATAATTCAAATGGTATATTCATAATTTTATATCCATCCAATTCATTTTTCCTCTGATGCCATCCTTGAAGCTAAGAACTTACCTGTTGAAGTATCTAATTGAGAAAGATTTACAACCTGTCCAACATCCTCCTATCAATCTTTTTGAGTTTGTTTAGGATTTTTATTTACATTGCAATTCTTTGTGTCTTTTTTTTTCACTTTAAAAAGCTCTTGCATCATTAGTATGTTTTGAAGAAACTGGTGGTATCATTTCAATATCACCTCTCTCATCAATCACGTTCGGAAGAATTTAAAAATAGCCTCATTTTAATCGACCGTATAAAGTTATTCAGGTATAAAGTAAGGCAATAACAAGGACCATCATTGTTTTATTTAGTCTTGACGTCATCCGTTGTCGACAGGAAAACATATGTTTGACTTTGACATTGCACAGTTTAGAACGATCATTAAACTTAATTTCCTCTTTGAATTATTTATACTCTTTTATTTACTGATATCGACAGCTCGACGTGCAAGAACGACAGAGCAAAATTGTTTGTACACTTGGATGAAATAAATATTATGTTGGTGTTAATGTCGGAGACTGAAAAATTCAGTAACCTTTGAACAGAACACAAAAACTATCTAACAGCACAAAACAAATACAATGTTCAAATACTCTGCGTAACACAAAACAAACAGCACAAAAAGGTTTCTACCACCAACAAAAACAAAAACACTCAGCAGGCAAGCATGCACACATACTAGGAACGTTGTATGGCGTTCTAATAGTACAACAAAATTTGGAAACGACCTTGACCCACATAAAATTATATAGTACAGAAACGAAACCAACGCCTCTTACGTTTGACCAATGGAACACTAGCTTTGAATTAAACCCAATCTGATAACACAGACATTAGGAGCCATATTCATGACCAAATGCAATGAATGTAACAGTGTCGATACTCTTTTTTTTACTTCAAAGCTTGTATTCCATTGGCAACAAAAACAGCCATAGCCAGAGAAGCCAAACGTTCCGAGCGTGGAGCGCGTCTACCTGGAGTGCTGCTGCCTCTCGTTTGGCGGTGGGGAGGGCGCTCGAGATGAGGTCGTCGTCTGGTCCCGAGAGTCGTTCGCCGTCGCAGGGCTGCCTGCACCGCTACCACCCAGCGCCAGCGCCAACCCGTTGATGCTGCCGACACATGACTACGTCACCACAGCCCTATCGTCGAACACCCAAAGACCTAGCTGCTCCAACCTTCCCTCCGAAATTACTCGACGCAAAGACAACATGAAACATATGATACTAAACTAAGGTTAGATAACATTCAGTGAAACCTTGGAGCAGATAAGCCAAAGCTGATTTCATACTAGGATCGATATTTACTATTATTTTTACTATTCTAATTAATATATAACACGATAATCTAGTTGTTGTTAAGACAAAATAACCTATTGATAATATCCCGCCAAGTTTTATTATTAGAATACTTTCGATGTCTCGATTTTTCAACTTTGTTTGAAAATTTTGTTAGGACTACGAACAGCCGAGCGAAGCAGAACATTCTCAGCGGGATGAAGATACATAAGCAGTGATGTTTAGTTAGTGGCAAGGCAACGGGAGTGTCAGTCATAATAAAGGTAATTATTGGCAAGCAAGCATTCCGCACGCAATCTGTTATAGACATTGCCGATGACAATATTATCATACAAATCAAATTCATTCATAGGTGAAGAACCATGAATCAAAAGATAAAAAGAACAAATGCAATGTCAAGAAGTGTCCGATGCAATAATAGTTGGACATTGTCCATCTGTTGCAATCGAAATTAATTAAAGTAACGTCACTGAGAGAACAAAGAGTTGTCTAGACGGTTAGCGATGTAACAATGAAGTAAATCAGTGGGGCTTTAAGTGTTTGGAGTGAATAATAGCAATGACGATTGTGATGCCAATCATGGAGTCGAGGAAGATAAGCTTTAGGAGGAAACCGCCGAAGAATCACTCACATAACAAGGAGTGGGCGAGAACTGGCAATTAGTAGAGCTGGTCGCGTCAACGCTGTAGAATGATGTCGCACGAAACGCATCTAGAGTATGAATGGGACAAATGCGTAAGACTCAGTCGTCAGACATAGCAGCCGAGGCGTCGCCGTCGTCAAGGTTGCGCTTTGTTACAATATAATAAACTGAAATCACTCGCAGTAACACCAATCAACTAAACCTATACATATTTAAATAGAGACAGAGATATTGACAGGTTCTCTACAATTTCAGTTGGTAACAAGCATGATTGACGTCATATGTTTAAATGACAAATAGCTATTATGGAGGTTGTAAAACGACTTTTTTATCATTAAAACAGAAAATAACTAAAATTAAGAGTCGTGGTATAGGATTTGCAGAACATTTAACAATCAAAATAATAAATGATGTATACAATGATGCTGAGAAATGTAAAGTGGAGAAAAAATATATTATGAGAGACCGTAATGATCGGTTCGCGTGATTGAACCGATGGTGTTTGCAATTAAATAACCTTCCAAGACTAGGGTGCGATATAAGCAACTTCAGAGTGTTTAAAATACCGCATTAAATTGGAACTAAAAAAGAATGTGGCTAGATGGTATCGTGACTGGAACTTAATCAGTATTTCAATGAAAGTTTATTTAAATGCTAGCCTATGATCTTAATCTTCGGTCAAACATAGTTGAAATAAAAGTTTGCGCAATTTAAATAAGTACTTCGTAATCTGGCAAAGAACGAATAAAATCCTTTCAATACAAGCTCTGCTATTTTGCAAAGGTGTACTTAACATTTTTATAATTTTCTTTTCCTAGTTTTAACTTACAGATTTACTTTTGTGTCTCTAACTATTCTACAATATTGTCACACATAAGTCGATCAAACTCTTTCTTTGCAGAACTCGTCAGATTTTACAACAAATAAGAAGGAAATGAAAACAAAGTGTCACTTACTCATTATAAATTAAATTAAAACTAAAATTTATGTGATTTCTCTGTACAAACAGACCAATTTATGTATTTCCGTTGACAGTGCGTTATAATAAAATTGTCTTGAACCACCTTCGCATTAACAGCGTATATTTCCGTAAATTGTAATTTTAACATGGCCATAAAATGTGAAGGTCGGACATCATGGTCCACCAGGTCACATTTGGCGGAAGTTGGTATTAATCGCAAATTGTTATTGTTAACATCTGTGGAAAACAGACGCCTTTGTACATGCAGGAGCGAGCATTTCTCAGTGGGATTACTCATTATGCAAACAAATATGAGAAACGATTCTCGTAGAAGAGGCATCAGTATGATAAGAGCTGTAAATTGTGAAGCTAGTAACGGTATATGGTGAATTCTCTCGACTGAATTTCAACGGGTTGCACCAGTCTTTATTGCTTCATGTTTTGGTATTCTAATATACTAAAATACAATTTTACATCGTGTTTTCAGAGCATCGAGGATGTCGCGTATAAATGGTCTAACTTCATCGCCATTTTACATCAAAACTCTAGTATTCAAATGCACTAAATATGCAGATTGAAACGGTTATTAAACTTTCCAAGAGTATGCAGAAAGGAAACGTGTGCAACAGATGTTCAGTCTATGGGTTATTAAGAAGTAAGTTCTTGTCTAGACAACTTAGTTCTGCCCACGTCTGTCGTATTTATACTTCCAAATGTCACTTTGCAGCACTGTATACAAACAAATGTGAAGTGCATTCCAAATCTTGGAGGTGTTTGGAAATAGATCTGTACGCGTGTTTATTTGTACATTAAAACTAAACCAATTTAATTCAATGATGTATAACTGAAAACTAAATAAATATCCGGTTTAGAACTGAAATGATTATTTGATTGCGGTCTGACGTCAATTCAGTTGAAACCAATTATATTGTGTGCATTAACTTTTTACAATACATACATTTTGGTAACCAATAAAAAAATACTTCGCTCAACCCTACAAATACATAGCAGATCGTATTAGATTCTTCAAAGATAATTTAATTTCATAACTTTATTCAACAGAGTTTAACTGTTACTAAGTCTAAGGCTAACTGAAGGATAGGTACTTACTGATATAATTAAATCCGAGTACACAATTTAAATTGTAAAGATGTATTTGATACTTCTTGAATGCATATTAATAAGTTCTTGATTATGCAATATTTGTAACCATATACGTGAAGCTAAGATCATTTTGCTTTTGCACATGTTATTGTCAAGCCTTTCAATTGTCAAACAATATTGCGACAGTTTATTTATGTGTCTGCCTTGAAATCCCATTGGTTTTGTCTCCTGCGATTACTTTTATATATCGCTCATCCAATAGAACAACGACGTAATTACGAAAATTCTCCTGATAAATAGCTAAAACGTAATTACGTCATTGTTCTATTGGATGAGCGATATTATCAATTTTATTCTAAAAGAAAGAAAACATGCTTACATGGTATGGCCACGTAATGAGAAGAGATGATAGTTTTTCAGTAAAAACAGTCCTGAATATCCCTACGATATGCCTGGGAAGAGGAAGACCCCCCGCTACGTGATGGTCTAGTATCGACAGGGAGATGAAAGCGCAGAACATAACTCCTACGACAACCCAGGACAGATCGTCCTGGCGCCGCTGTACAAGAGGACCCAACCGCAGATAGAACTGGGATTAAGAAGATGGAAGAAAAAGATGATCAATTCTAATGGGTTGTTTAGGTAAATCGAACGCCTTTTCAAAATTTTTAACCTCATTCTGCTTTAGGGCACTCCTCAAGTTGAGATGGTGATTTTTATCTCAGAAGTATTGATTAAACTATTCACGTCAGAAATGTATGTGTATTTAAGACGGCTGTAGAAAACTTAGTCTCTTTGTTGTCTTTGAAACAACTACTTTCTATCCTACTGAATAGATCACAGCAATTACATGTCGCCAGTCTGTCGCTTGCAATGAGGTCTCTGGCTCAAAATAATAGAGGCTTAAATGTGTTTACTGCGGGTTCTTTGTCTCTGCTATCCTTCGGTGCATATAGAACTGAATGGCTAGCTCATCACGAAGGTGTCTCTTATTCATTATCTGCATAACTCTTGTAAATAATAATTGACTGGCATATCGGTCTATTGGTCAGAAGATGATAATGATTTATAAAGTGTTTATGGGATGTCTTGATGACAAATGTGACAATGTTTAGTGGTTGAAGGCATTTTTTTTTCTAATATATTTGTAATATGATTCAATGTAATATCATAATGCTTGAATAATTTCACATACTTACACATTCATGCGTGGGATTACAAATTTAATAGTAATATGACCGTATGTCGTGATATTGTTTTTATCGCATGGGTCAATGTTGTGCATGCATGCGACCTCGGCAACACCATGCATGCTAACTGTAATAAGTCTGATAGCGTCGATTTCTCAGATATTTCAAGGACCAGAACTTAAATGTAAACAATAGTAAAACTGCATTTCCTATGCATTAGTTTATGTGCTTGCATTATCGTACTTGTGATAAAAGTTGAAATTACAGAGGAATGTGGCTATTGGTGGGACAATTTGTTTTATTTGGCTTATCGTTTGTATACCCAAGCTTAACTGCAGTATACGAAGGTACTTGAAACATTGAAATGGCGACACTTGCCAACATCGTACATGGTATATCATGGTGACATGACATAACATATAATTAAATAATATATTCAATTAATTGTATAACCTAATAACAAAGGTACCATGTAAAATATACTAGCAGACATAGCGGGCTTAAAACCAGGACCTATTTAAAAGCAAACAACGAATCGAATACAATAACTTCTAAAACAGACGTATCAAATGTTATAAATACGAGTATAATATTTGTTCGTAGCGAGACATTGCATCATGTCGATGCATTTCACTATTTGCTGGCGCCAAGGCCGGCTCTAAGGTTACAAATAACGATAGTATCGGAGCTTATAAGTCGTAACGAAGTACTTATAGTTACTATGATATAATAGACAATTTTCCTTTGTGATGATTAAATAGGAATCGAATGTCATGTAAGTAGAATGTTGCAGGCGATTTGACAATAGACGAACAGTGTATGTTAGATTCTTCAGAGAGATGAAAAAGGTTATAAATAAAGGCGAAAAAACATGGATACGAAGGATATTGCTGATAAAATAAGAAATAGTTTAGGAAAAATTGCAGGACACTCGCAGTTTTTTTCTGAAAGGAAATTATCTCTTAGCCGATTTTTTTAAACACATCTTGGAATCCAGGAAAATGAATCTTTGCATCAGATGTTCACGAGTCAACTTTTAAACAGACATACGGGGTTTTTCCCGACTTCGCATGTAATATAGCATTTTCATTGTGTAAATCTTGCTTGATTGCAAATACTTTCAAAATTCCCCTTTTGGTGTTGGAGATAGCTCTGATGCATTATGCAAATAATGGTGCCTAAATAATCACAAATGATCATTCCAAATTTTCCCAATTTCATCATGAGAATCATCTGTTATAACTAAGTGATCTTTAATTCTCAGATTTGTGTCTATACCACGGGCTACTGCATGTCCCAGATGACTTGATAACAGGGACGGCAGTTCTAGTTCAGTTCAGTTCTTACTATAAGTCTGCCAAGAATAGAAGGCAGCCCTAAAGTTAAGATTGTTTTGTTTCCTATCGACTCAAGTGTCTTTAGTTTTGCGATATTTCTAGGAAAAATTACCCAAGCAACATAGAAACGTTATGAAGTCATAATCATTCATTACTGCCCTGCTCGGCTGCTACTAACCTAACGAAAGTTACAGTAACGACTACAACATTCACTTTTTCATCTTTATCTATAATTACAGGCTAAGCATTATGGCTTTCTGCATGCGCAATGTGACATAAATTACCTTAGATAGCTTTGGTAGTTGGTACTACTGAGTCATCGAACAAACGACCGGGTAACATGTCGACACGCCAACCTGCTATAAACACGGTGTTTTTTCTTCTTCTTGTAATCTCTAGAAGCTATTACTGTTAAGTACAACCCTTAACTCGTGTAGGTGATATATGGCTGGTATTTATTTCTTGGTAGGTTAGTAGTTGTAAAAGTCCAAGTGCTAATAATACTTTTTATTAATGGACATGGTATATTATTGAAATCGGCTATCAAATAATTACCTAATGTTTTATCGGCATTCTACGGGAGTTGATTAATTATAACGGTTTGTTTATTTATTTTGCGCCGTATGTGTTATCAATTAAATACATAATATTATTAAGGTAAAACATTATTATGCTGCGATTAAAGCTTAAAATAGGTCAAACCTATCCTAAATAATTGAAATAGCATGTGAGTTGTTGTACTTGCTACAAATTGCTTTTTGTGCAACTTAAGAATTTCACGAAAACTGCATGACAGTTTGCTTTGCAGTAACATTGCATTCGAGTGGGATCTAAACTGCATGTGAACTACATTCAAACTGTACATCCATCTGTAGAAGCTACAATATCTTTAATGAACGAAGAAGCAACTAAAGACGTCCATTTTCGAATCTAATTCTGATAGCAATAAAATTTAAAACATTGTCAGTGAAGCTGCGAGAGAACAAACAGCAGCCATCCAGTTTACAACCAGAAACGAGAAAGACAAAGAAATCGTGGACATGTGCTCATTTTCACATCACATGGAAGAGAAAGACATGTTCTTTTATGTTTTCAACATTGCTTATGCAATAAGTCGGGACAATGCTAAAGTAAATGAGAAGCGACGCAATAGTTATTGAAATAAGTAAACAACTCAAACTGTCGACACTATTTTCGTAGCAGTTTAAATAAAAAATACACACTGCGCAATCGCGATATATTAATCCCGATATTAATAAAAACAGTAATCCCTATGTAGCTTCGGAATCTAGCGTGCCAACTGTTTGGCAAATCATTAGAAGTGGTGATTCATCACATCCACCTTTTGCCAATTAGTTATCTTCGAAACCATGTAATTGATTAACGCTAATTGGAACGACCAGATCTGTTGCCAGTTGGTTTGTTGTTCTGCTTGCGATATATTATTGCAAACATTGAGGATATTATGCGGAGATTATTACAACCATAGTTTTACGATCGTATAACAGTTAATTTATGCGACAATTTCAACAGCAACGCATTAAACGGCTTCTAATTAGTCTTTACTCAGCTGGCCGGCCGTTATGTGTCATTACATGAAAAATGAGAGCAGTTCAGATGTTGGGCAACATTGAAAGTTTTGAAAGCACGCCTTCATTTTTAACGTAGCCTGAGAAAGGGCAGGAATTCCACTGTAAATGGTCAATGGTAGCCGTGGTACTAACAAAAAGAGCAGAAACGTGAAATACCATCAACAAAGCGCACCAACATTACAAACTTCGGTCAACTTCGGAGCGCAGCAGCGTACGGTCGGAGATAACCTTCGACAGGCGTCAAACGATGCGATTGTGTAATCGCCGTCGAAGCTGTTAAGCCAACAATGGTACCTTTCTGTGGAGCACGTTGTAAATCATACAAGCGGTCGTTTGTGGCGCGTGCGCCACTCGATACACGATAACAACGAGACACAATCAGCCGCATAGGACTAATCCGCCACAAAACAAATTATACTTAAAGCCAATAATCATATAGTTCAATTCTTGTGATTTATGTTGAGGTGAGCTCATTGTAGGGGCTATGGACCATGAATTGTGATAAATAGTAGAGAACAATTGCCCTTTATTTCGGAATCACGTTTGCTGTAACCCTTATTCTGTGAAAGAGTTACCATTTGAATAAATTACAAACAATAATAGGTACCGAGGGTATTGTGGTTCGTGACCGCAAAACAAAAGCTGCCGCAAACGAGCTCAGTATTATGATTAATTAACTTGAATATAGAAAATAATCTACTTTAACGACATGCATTAACCCAGAACGCATCAGCTGATACTTAATTGTCAATAGGTACTCGTACAATAAAAATATGTTTACATAACTGTCAACTATTTCAGCGTTTTAGATGTTTTTTCTATAAGTGCGTTATGTCAAATATAAAAGATACATTTTCGCATGAAGCATTATTCTTGTTTGTAGTTTTTTTTTTATATTTTGACACAAGAAAAAATGTTTCAACGATCTACTACAGAATTATCATTCTTACTGTCAAAATACTCTTAAAAACCGGCCAAGTGCGTGACGGACCACGCACAATGAAGGGTTCCGTATCTGGAATGAATTTATCTCAAGAACAAACTTAACATTGTAGTTGAAAATCATCTATTCATCATCAATAATCATACATTCTAACTGCAAATGTAAGTTGGTACGCACAATATTGAGTGATTTAACATATTATTTTTCATATCATGGACTTTTTATAGGTTTTCCCATAATCTATAAGTAGAAAACTAATTTCTGTATTTTTTTTTTCAAAATTTGAGGTTCAGTAGTTTCGGAGAGAAGTGGGGGAATGGTCAATTTTCGTCTATTTTCTTGAATAACTTGGAAACGATTTATTTTAAAATTACAAAAAATATATATTTGAGATCCTCACAGTAATCCCTTTCATTTGGTATGTCACACAATGCAGTTTGTAATTATTATTTTTTTAATTTTCCATCTTGAGCCCAAAAGTGATCCCCATTTTTATTTTTTTTATTTATTAATAAAAATAAAAATAAAAATGATATGTATATATCATATACAGATTTCGTCTATTTACGTCACACCTCTGCGTTTGGGTCACAGAAATTGATATGTGTACCAAATTTCAACTAAATCGGTCTAGTAGATTCGGAGATTTGACTGTGACGGACGGATAGACAGACGGACACACAAGTGATCCTATAAGGGTTCCGTTTTTTTATTCGGACGTACGGAACCCTAAAAACGCCTAATGTTATAAAATAGCATAAAAAACTAATTTCAGGTTTTATTCTGTTTCTGTTTACAAACATTTAAAATAATTACATTTCGAGCGGTGATGCTGCCGCAGAAGAAATAAATATTTTAACTGAAAATAATATAATACTGAACGATGAGCCTTCATGTAAAAAAAGACTTTAAAAAAACCCTTCCATAAAAATAAACGGGAAGATATTTCCGTGATGCCAGCGCAAAAACAGAAACATTTGTATCAAAGATTATTCTGAATGACATGTAGTATTAAATGTCATAGAAAATTAAATTTGAGCAAATGCCACATGTCAAGTGTGATATATTTTGACACCAAATTGCTATAATGTTGCGTCCGCAGCGTTCTGAGGTGTAGTCTCGTACCGTGTCTGTAATTTCGTCTACACGATTATATTTCCACCAAGTTTTGGCGGATTCTAAACGAAGACCGAAGAGTATTTTTTGTTATCAGTTAAAGGCTGAAGTGGTGAATGAAGCTTAACGTTTCTAAAACTGGTTCTAGTTTATACGAAGCAGCTTCACTGTCTCCGTTTTCTGATATTTGAAACACGTGTCTTCTGAGAGTCGTACGGTTCACCTTTTGAAGTGGCTGCATCCGGACACTTTGCAGATTCTTCTAAATTATTTACGTTTGGGCGAAGGTGTATTTTTAGCTGGCGTCAAACTCGCCTTAACCGGAGTTCAGTGCAACAAACCACGGAAGGCTGACCTTACACCCTTATCGCGATTGTTACATAGGTATTTTTAATGAGCAAGAGCAAGGCTTATTGCAGGGGAAAATACTAGATGGTTTAAACACGTGTAAACCGTGTTTGACACAATGGAAAAAATCAAACCAATAATGTATCAAGATTGGTGCAATCACAATGTAGGAAGTAAAGCAGCTGTTGAAGTGATTAATGTGATTCTAAATCAACAAATTGATCCTAATAGTTTAACGATCAAAATGAAATGAATGAATGAATTCATTCTCGTAAATGTTTACAAAAAGAGTAAAATTAGCATGTTTACTTTTTAACTCCAAAGAAGCAGAGGTGAGCTTTAAAATATATTTTGATCCCGGGTTACACCACGATTTATTAGTGGTGTAAAATCTAAAAGTGTGATTTCACAACGATGCGTTAGATCCTTGCGGTTCTGAGAACGTAATGTCCATTAGTTTTTATTACCAGCGAGACAGCACCACTAGACGAATGTATAAAAGGTTTAATTAGTGCTGAGTAAACGACATTTACACAAGAAACCATCTCAAAGCGAATTATAGTATAATTTATGAAACTCGTAACTTGTGATGAATTTACAAGTCCGGTTCTACTTTCATCATATCGTATCGTTTGTTTTGCAATACGCGAGTGTTGCAGCGAAAATCGCAAAAAGAATGGTAAGTGTCCGAAGGTCGAGTCGTCGTTATTGACTCGCAAGTCTAGACTCCTGGCCATACATCGAAACACACCCCGTTGAACGAAACTTTACGATAGCTAAACATATCGTTAATAACATGGTAGAAGTTGAAGCGACGTGTGGGCAGTAATTGATCAATTTTTAAACTGTGTGTTGATGTAACAAAGTATAGTTTATTCAGTACCTATGCAATTATTTGCTAAACAAAATGTTTTATAGCTACAACCGAAAAGAAAATTCGAAAATGTGCTCGTTCATTGTTAATAAATACTGGGAGCGGAATGAGCATTACTAGTAGGTACGCAAGCTAAAAGTGAATCAGGTCATAGCCTTGGAATAATTTCGAATAACACAGTGTGCTGTACTGTCGTGAGAAATTAGAATCCTTAATCATATGACAGCGGTGGTTTTCCACTCGGAAATGGCTCCAGATTTATAAAAGCACTCACATGCGCTGCAGTCGTCGCATAAAACTTACCACATTTAAGAGCGCAATTTGTCTCTACTCCAACACACATATATTGACGTGAAAATATTATGGAAATATAACAGTCAATGTTTAAGAGGGTGTTAAAGTTGATATATATGAAAACATGCTAAATGAACATTTGAATGACAGATTTGTGTTCACGGTATTTCGCAGACAAACTATTTTGAATGTAGCGTTATTTAAAGATGTTTGTGACGCATATAACAAGTAGGTAATACAACAATATATAAAGTGGTTTAATTGAATCTCGTGGCGATCGTAAAGATTGTCGGCTACTACCCACGGCTAACGAAATTAGACGAATAAGTGTTACGAGCCCGACGAGACGTGTTCGATAAATGCAGAGAACCACAAAAAAAAAAGACTAGACGGTCCGAAAAAAAAAAATAGACGAAACATTCTAATTTGTAAACTATGATGGTGATATACGAGATCGTTGTTTACGAAGCCATAACAACGATCTAATAATATAATAATCCATAACAAAGACTACAGACAAGCTGCAAAATTAAAACCAATAGTGGAGCCAAACGATTTCATGAAAACTGAATATATATAGAAAAGCAGTTGTGTTAATGTTTACTGAGAATTCAGAAAACGTATGAATTGAAAATGAAATCAAATACGCGTTCAGTAACAAACTGAAGAATAACGGAGAAGGGAGAAACAAAGAAAGTACGTGGTTTACAAATATAGTGGCGAGAGCAACCAGGCGTGCTTGTGCCGCAACTTGACGCTAATGACATTAGTAAGTTGACACCTGAGGAGCAGTGAAGGTCGTGCGGTGAACCTTGAACAATCACGGAGGGTGAAGCCGCGCCCGCGAGGGTAGTGACCGATGACGAATGACGATGACTAGGGGAAAAATTAAAGGACTGGATAATAGTCCTAATGTTCGACAACTAACTTTATTTGATTCGATCCTCTAAATTTGATTTCAATTGATCCGATTTAGGAATAAATAACTGTATCAATTAAATTATTTTTAAGCCTTATTTTTAAGTCTTAGTTTGCCATATTTGACAAAGTCAAACAAAGCCAAAGCGTGTATTGTACAAGCGCATCAAGCAAAGCGTATATTTGTTAAGTCTGACCACCAATCTTACCAAGGGGTATCGTATTACCCAGTATCTGGGTTGTAGAGGTCAGATAGGCAGTAGCTCCATGTAAAATACTGGTATTCTGCTGCATCCGGTTAGACTGGAAGCCGACCCTAACATAGTCGGAAAAAGGCTAGACAGAGCTTGCCATATTTGTAGTCCAACTGCGTACCAAAATCTGTTTTATTTGGCATGTTTTGAATTCGAATACATAACTTAAAATCACAGTGTCCACCTACGGATCACGTTCATAAATATACTAAAATATTTATAACAGATATAATAAACATATTTTATGAATAATATCATGGTTTATTTACAGCAGCGGTCACAACAGCATGGACCAAAACATTAGAACAGGGAAAATAATAAACTGTTATAGATATTTATAGGGTTCTGTTTGTTGGGGTTGGTAGTAATATTACACCCAAGGTCGAACGTAAAGGCAGTACATCGAACTTTCTAGTGCCTTCCGGGTGCCAAACAAATGATTGATGGGACGTTATGGGGTCTCATAGTAACTGAAGCTATTAGCGGTTCAACGACCAACATAATGATGTTGCAAATTAATGTTTGTATGCCGCTGTGATTATCAGAAATTATCTTGGTGAAATATTTTTTGTGTGTGCGTATTTTTTTTGACTTTGACCCCTTAGTATTTCGAATTAAGTTCATTGACCTCTATGTTTTCTTCGAGGTAATCGAAAAGTATCATAGCTTAACAGTATTTGCACTGTGACACCCTGCACGTTTCTCAAGCTAACGGGGAGATTACTTTAAATTTGTAAATTAATATTGGGTCTTTAAAAGTTTAAAATATAGTTTTGCACCATATAAAAGGCAACTTATCAATTATAAACAGTAATAACAAGATAAATGTTTGTATTAACACTTCATGAAGTCAATTTTAATATTTTCCCAGAGATAAGGCACATCCTGAAAGTGAATCATTGTACTTTTCTGTATCATGTTTTAGTAATGCAGAAACAGTTGTGGTAGCAAAATAAATCATAAGTGTATTTTCATCACTATTTGAGTTTGTTAAGCTCACGGTGGTTTATTTTTAAATCACGGCAACTTCTCAAATATGATTAAAGTTTCCTAATCGACCAAGACACTTACAAGTGAAGTTGCAACTCAGTTTTATGTGCAGTGCTTATGAATTCTTAAACATCTACCAAGAGCCATTTACAAAGACATTCAATGCCTTGTCAATTATTAAAAACAATCACAACGAACAACAGCCAAATAACACAAAACAAGCATCAGAAACTTAATCTCCCGTCTCTTTAGCAAGTGACCGTTACTCCAGGTCCATCGAACCTAGTAGTCCCTGTAAGTCGATGATCCCCGTAAACCGATCGGGCACAGGAATAGTTCCATATGCCTGTGTACACGTCAATCGGCGCATTGGAGCGTTACTTTACATGATAGCGCCCTAAAATAAATGAGCGTTGTCAACGGAGCGTTAATAACGTGCGTGAGGGACTCGGGCCAGTTTTAATTATTTCTTGTTGGGTCATTTTGTTACATTCACTTTGGAAAAAAAATAAATTAAGCCTAGATCCATACAAAAAATGCGAAAGTAACTCTGCCTGTTACCTTTTTACGCCGGCTGAACGGATTTGTATGAAATGTGGCTATTGGATAAGTATATCATGACGTGTGTTAGGGAATAGAATAGTTTTTATTTCGGGGACACGTTCCTGCGGGATAATTTTCAACCACCACGCGAGCTAAGTTGTGAACAAAAGTTAGTACAGAATATATGCTAAGGACATTTTGTAGAAAATATACAGAACACTTTTATGATATTAGATTAAAGGACAATGCTCCTTTCTCTGCCATAATCCTATAAGTGTCCGTCCCTAGAGTAGATTTTTCAGAAAACCTACTTAAATATATGTATGTAAGTATGAGATTGCTTACGAGTCTCCGTTGGCGCCACAAATATTTGAACTTAATAGGTACATATCTCAATATTTGCTGGCGCCGCTCTCGTCATGTTTGTCCATCATTCACTCTCAAACGAGCATGGAAGAGGTTACACAAACCACATTTAAATTCATATCTGATTTGCATACAAAAAATGCAAATGCAATCAGCAATACTGTTGATCCAACGTTTGTTATGAAACCGTAATTTGCGTTCCAACCGGCTATGGCTAGCCATGCACAACCTTGAGAGGATTGCGCATTCTATTCTTTTAATTAAAATATTTGCAAGTTTCTGGGAAAGACGTTCTATTGGCAGTTGGCACACATGGCAATTTGTAGTTAATAGCGCTCAGAGATCTGTTAGCACATAATATACGGCGTGCAATGTTGTTTTATTGTCATGCGCGACAGTTAAACTTCACCTGTCCCCGCAGAGAGCAATGCGGAATCGGCATATAAATAAAACATTTAGCGACCGTCAAAAGCGGACGCTTGCAAAATGTTGCCGATACAACGATTACGTTGTTTAACAAGCCACTAATACTGTTATGCAAAAATTAGCAAGCCAGCTCTTACTGTTGAGATTATGTTGCTATAGAATAGAATTTTTCTTTATTGGAGTAACCAAGACTCAAACATATGAATTTAGTTTATAGATTTAATTTAAGCTAAGATTAAACTTGGTTAAGTATGGTATAAGCAACTATTAATTTAATTATATTTTCTTCAAAGAATCCGGTTTGTTCAAGCTTCCAAAATCGGCCGGTATCGGCGTCCCAATCAGCTGAGCATTTGGTCGGTCAAAATAAACAAGCGATGACGTAAGATTCAGGTGAGTTGTTTGTGCCATAAACTATTAAATAAAATACGATCCCATTAATCCCCATGTCGGCGGATCGGTTAATCTAACACGCAGAGCGCGTGCAAGCAGGCATCAAAACAAAAGATTAAAAAATTACCAAGCCCAACTTGTTTACCACAGGAGCTGACGTCAGTGGTCGAAAAGAGCCCGATGAGATCATTTGGTCGTTCTCACTGACCATAGCGTTCCCCGCCCATTAGGGTTGAAAAACAAAACAAAAAAAGAAAAGAAATCGATTGTTACATCAAATTGTAATTCGAAGGCCTAATAGGTTGGTGACACGCTTGCTTTTAACTTTCGTCAAGACAAAGGTCAGGGGTTAATAATAATAAAGCTTTGGGTTGTCCTTAGACATATAAAATTGCCATCCCTACATTTTAATGAATGTTTTAACTGGGTGCTTGAAAATTAGATTCAGAATTATGTGAGTAATATGTGCAATTATACATATCTAAACTTGCAAATTCATTTGGAGATAGGAGTGAACGGACAAACCTAGTTTATTTCGAAGCAATTTGTCGGGCTGGACAACGGAATGAGGTTGTCATAACATAATACCGACAAACTTACATCAAAAGTGTTGTTATATAATTTTAAATTAAGCTAGTATACCCCGTAGGCTGCAACGTGATGCGTCATCGTGCCGGATGTTTTTCCAGGTCTGTAGGGCATCATGACACAGGTAATGACGGTGATATATAACTTTTATCTCGTTTGACGGTACGAGTATGTCTTTGTAAAAGATTAGTTCAACGTAACATGCTTTTGAGGAACCAAAGTATGAGAATGCTTTTCCTCATTGCTGAGCGTTCATTTTTGTTGGGCGCCATTAAGCATCAAACATATTTTCACTGGGAAACCGCAAACCCATTTCATTATAGTTTTAATCGTTGCTCAAACAGAAGCAATTGAAGGAACTCCTTACATGTGAGTGGTAGATACCTAAGCCAAATAAACGAAATGTATGGACAATTTGGACAAACAAACTGCTCATCGTCAATTTAAAAAAGAGAACATATTATGATTGAGCATAGTTTTGTGAGCTATTTCCACCCGAGATATTCGTCGTTCGAAATAACAGCTCAGATATTTACATCCTAGTTCGGAGCTCATAGTTTCCTCAATCAACTGAGCGAAGAAGAGTTTAATTAAATAGTTTCGGAGCAGAACTGTGCCGTTAACAGTGACTTCCTAATAGCTGTTCTGTCATACTAAATCAAAGTATTATTAGATGAGGATAAATAATAACGTTATTATTAAACGCTGCGTGGTCTTCGATAAGAATAGACCACCCTGTCTGACGGAGGATTTGCTTTGATACATTGGAATGAGTGGAAACATCCATTTAAATAATAAACACCACAGTGAAGCACATCATATATTTTCACGACAGTGTCCGAAGGGTCTTGCAGCTAAGTAATAACAGCCGCACGGGTCGATCGATCAGATTCAGCTACATTTGCCGCGGTTGCTCCGTGGATGGGTGATCACCTTTATATATCAGGACCACTGCGTGTCTCGGAAAGCACGAAAAGCCGTAAGTCCTGGCTGCCATTCGTGGATCTCTGACAGTCGTTACGGGTCGTCAGAAGGCCGAATGTCTGACAACCAGTCTTACCAAGGGGTATCATATGACCCAGAAACTGGGTTGTGGAGGTCAGATGGGTAGTCGCTCCATATAAAATACTAGCATCCGCCCGCAACTTCGTTTGCGTAGAATTCGGAATTACCGCTGTTTAAATCCTATTACCCGCTTTTCCGTAGGAATGAAGCATTTTCCCGCGGTAAAAAGTAGCTTATGTTCATCAGGGATAATGTCGGCTTCTAATGTTAAAACAATTTTTCAAATCGGTCCAGCAGTTTCGGAGCCTATTCAATACAAACAAACGATCAAATCTTTCCTCTTTATAATATTAGTGTAGTGTAGATGTATTCAGCTGCATCCGGTAAGACTGGAAGCCGACCCTAACTTAGTTGTGAAAAGGCTAGGCAGATTGAGTATCCGAAGGAGCTAGGATTAAAGGTAATAATTTAGCATCATTTACAGCGATTTCCTCGTAATTTTCCGTTGGGCAATATATCAAGGTATTATTAACTGAGCGTAAATAATAAGCCATTATCTTAAGCGGATGGAATAGGCCGATTATGACACATAGTTGAAAGGACACAGCCTAGCGCTGCTCAACCGAAGTATTATGCTGCCGCAGTTCAGGCATTCGCGGTCGACATTCTATGACCAATACCGGTCCGTTTTAAATCAAATCAACTGATCGTTTATTATGTGCAATTTTCATACAAAGGATAGAGGACTGGACGTCACAGTATCGTCATTAACAGAAGATTTATTTTCATGTTTCGCAACACATTGACCATAATAATTAGATTGTACGTGATTACTTGAACATAAATCTATCAAGTTAGAAGTTATTTTACATTGTGTTGAAGTTGCTAAGCTTGATTGTGCGGTTTCAAATAAGGAGTTAGAAGATGAATCGTGCTTTATACATATATATATAATAGCGAACTTTATACACATACCTAATTCAGTTTTATGTGCAATAAACTTGAGGGACTCAAATAACTCAATTTCTATTCCATAATATATTATTGTATTCACTTGTGTCATTATCCAGGATGTTTTTATCTGCTTCACTTGTTTCAACGTAACTGACTCTTTCATTTTCAGGCACGATTCAGATTATGCAAAACATGGAATCGATTTTATTATTTGATCTCGTTACATGTACTCTTGCTGTCAAGTAATTTTCTATGTTCTGTCAATTGGCTTTATCGTAACGTAACAAATTACTCTTATCTATAAATGACGTTTGTTGCATAAAAGGAGCGGGGAAAAAAGAGAAAGGCAATTAGGTAATTTAAGATTCCGTAACTGGATAAACATTCAGTATATTTGGAAGTAAGAAATAAGCTAAAGTTTCAAATAAATTACCTTAAACAGACTCTGATACTTTCTCTGTTTGCTAAGCGAAACTGAGCTAATGACTAGAGTTAAGCTAAGTAATGTATCGAACGAATCTAAATACTTTTCTAGAATGCAAGTGGGCTAATTAGTGTTAGCAACCAGTTCGTCTCGTATTGAGTGAAGATTGAAACAGAAACAGAAACGGACAGAAACGGTCATATTATGCAGCAATTTGTTAATAGCAATGATTTGAAGACCAATTCTCGTCACGAAAATCTTTCAATATCTATTCACAGTCTCATCTCGCCGACAAACAGATGTCAAAAACTTGTCAAAAAGGAAGGGAAACTAGAGGTATTTTTTGACAGATTGAGACTGAGATCGTTTGACTGTGAACGTTTTTAAAATTATGAAAATTTCCCCTTTGATTTCGTTTAGATAGTGCATGTATTTCGAAAGGTTTGCGAGTGAAAAGATACGAAGACAAGATTCCCCATGAATAGAGATTTACCCATAAAAATCAGAAGGCCAATTCCCGTAATTACGGGAAGATTGAGATTGAAGATTGCGCCTAGATTTTGAACGTTTTAAATTAAAAACGTTCAAAATCGAGGCGCAATCTCATCTCAGCGACAAACAATGTCAAAAATGTAGGGAAACTAGAGATATTATTGCCAGATTGAAATTGAGATCAGACTGTGACGTTCTTAAATTTAAATTTAAATATTGCATGTTTCCATCAATAGATATTTATCCATAGTAATCTGGTACCTACACATTCGTGACGGAAAACTGTACCACTGTCCTCAAAAACCGCTGCCAGGTTACGTAGGTACACTATACAAACTTTTCAACTACCCTATCCATCAAACGTGCGACGTGCCATAATTCATACAGACGCGATGCAATGGACGTTCAGCCGTCCAGTCAGCGATGTAAATCACGACAATTGCATGCCCGTGTGCCGGTGGACAGCTTCGTACCTAAGTGCATTGCAATTTGTTATGTAAAGTGTTACTAGCCGTGTATTATGGAAAACTGGTATCATTATTATGGCTTGCGTTCTGATCACTGAGTTTGTGTGTAATTGCGAGTAAAAAAATTGGATCAGTGAGTTATGTTAGGCTTATAGGGAAGTGATAAAAGGTTTCATGACGGTTATTAATGCAAGATGATTTTTAATTTATCGTGCCAATGCGATTTCTCTGTTTGAAAACTTTATAACAACGACAAAAAAAAAACTGATTCAACAAATTGTGTATCAATATCGATCTTGGACCGGTTCTTGATAGGTATATAATAAACATTTGATCACCTCCGCTTATAACACTGACCTGGAAATGGATTGAAACAGTGGAGATAATAATGAAAATAAAAACAAGATTGTCAGTTGTACCGATCCGATCCGAATTCAATTTACTTTCACTATACTCTCGGGAGTTGTATTCAAATCGTTTGTTTACACAATTTTATTGGCATAAACTTATTTTCCCTTCGCTTACTTCGACCTGTGCCAAAGGTAAGCTTTCTAAAGGTTTAAATTAATGAAAGACTTGTTTATGAACGAAGACGACATGAAAGAATTTACGATTATGTAGATTCCGAACGAAACTATTGGCTATAACTTGCTAGATGTTTTCTTTATAGATTTAAAAGCGAGTTTCTTTTACAGCGATAACTTTGAAATGACTGCAAATCTAAAGTGACTCTTAAAGGTATTTAAATGTTAAGACACTAAAGGTATTTAAATGTTAAGAAAGTCGTACAGTTAATGTATCAGTATTTATCGCGTAATAAAACAAATATGGATACATAGCTTTCTAAGTTAGTTGCGTTTTCATTTAGTTTTAATGTATACGTTAACGTTTACTAAGACTTCGATTCTCATCTGCAGTGTTATCGTAATTTCTGGATAAGGTAAGCCGGATCACAGTGGGTTAAGTAAATATAAACGGAGTTGTTAGACGTAACTTCTAACCCGACAGATAAACCCTAAGTTATTACGCACGTTACCTATCGCTTTGTCTACATTGAAAGTCCATAAAATCACGTAATGTTGAGTACAATTATATGTACATGACACGTGATATCATGGCTTTATCTGGTGGCTTAGTACTTCTATTTTATGAACCTTTTCGTTTCTTTGTTCAAGATAAGCTCATAAATAATCAATACGCTGATCACCCGCACTCAAATAACGATCATCATCATTCTCCTGCCCTTAACCCAATTTATTTGCGGTCGGCGCAATATGTCTTTTTCTTCCCTATTTCTCTATTAATCGTCCTCTCGGTAGTCACCGCCTTTCTAACCATATCATCTTTCAAGTAGTCCATCCATCGTTTCTATGGTCTTCCCCTACTCTTATATCCATGCAAAATTACACATTCAAAAATGGATTTAGCGGAAATACTTACTTTTTGAATTGTTTTAGTAAAGCGTGTTACTGTATACTTTATGTATGTATTCATTGTATTATGTAAATGGTACACCACAGACTGCAGTATTGGTCTCTTCTTCCCTTTTTCAATCCGTCTAAAGGTTGTCTTTAAAAGATCGCTCTTAGCGATAAGACCGCCCAATGTGTCACCCTTTGTAAAATTTATATATTTATGTCTGTAATGTGTACATAAGAGTATTCTATTCTACTCTATTCTAGTATATGAACTGATTTTTATACGACTTACGTAAAATACATCCTTCTTAACAAGAACTGTAGAGCTTCGGAAAACTTTCAGGAAAGTATAACAAACCGTTTTCCAGAAAACTTTTTCAATGACGTCGAGTGTTACAGAAACCATTTGTTTACACGTTGTTAACGAAAATAGTCGGGAGGAAGAAAAACTTCAGCGTAACACATTAACACTTTCTAGAGATGTCACAGGAAGTTCTTAGCTATTTTGTTCCTTTTACGGTCAAGATATATTTTAAAGAGATATAAGAATATGTCTTTTATGTTGCATTCTAGCTGTCAGAGATGATCTTTTATTATTTTTGGAGTGATATATTGTGTCACTTGTGGATATTTTACCTTTTAAGTCGGTTCGTTTAAAGAATAACAAATCCAGAATTTTTAATTTTCCATTTTATGTTGTTATGTGAATCAAGGGAACATAAAATCTGTTTTAAATTGGGATTTTAATTTTGTTTGGTTTCACAGGGAAATAACAACTTGGAAAGAAGGTTTGTTTTTCATATCATTAGCAATAATAAAACACATCTATTTTGTCTATCATCACATACCACTTAGAAAAAAAAAAAAAAAAAAACTACAATTAATTCTGAAGCTTTCATAAAGACATTAACATTAAAAACAAAATTGTCACTTATTTAATATATCATGCAGTAAAGGGTTAAGTATATTTTTGTCCTATCATCAACATTAATTGTATGCATTTTGCATAAAATTTTCGCTCATCGACCCTACCTACCGTAACCAATTTATCGAACTAAGAGCCAATGTGAAAATGAGCGATTTGTAAACATGTTTTTACAAGACACTCGTCGACACCCACAACCATAAACTCTTCAAAGACATCCATTTTGAAAATGTACACTCGCGTCAAAAATGAGTAGCAGTCAGTTGTCAGTGCTTCAGATGCGCTCCACTTGCACTACTCCGGTTTCACACGCATATTTATTTTAATCACCCATTTATCTACGACATTACGCATTATTGTTACGACAGAACTGCAACTGTGTAACTCAACACGTAACGCACCGCATGTAACGCAGTACTGTTGTGACTGACTGTACTGATTAGTCTGTTAAAACAGAAAATTGAACGTAATGCCGATTCGCTTGTTAACGGCTTTCTAATAGTACTAAGAATTTCAAGTTTTATGAAAATTGGATTTTAATAATAGTCGGTTTTATTGTTGTGTGAGGAAAACTGGCAATTAAATCGGCTGCACCGAATGTTCCACCGATCAGATACATGCTCGTTACATACGCATATTGTATTGTTCTGTAATACGTGTAATAAATAGCACACGATTAATTATAACCTGGATTTTAAATTTCTGAGGAAAAGCTTATAAACAATAGCTATTATTACATTCATAATATATTACAAAAATAATAGTATTTATTTAGATATGTGGCTCCGCACGGATACCGAACGTGTATAACCATTTGTAGTGACTGTACAATTGTACATCATCGAGATATTACGTCAAGGGGGCCAGAACATAGAGCTGTCAGGGAAATGTCCAATTTATTGTACAAATTAACGAACTAATCGGAGTATCAGCTGAAGTGACCGTAAAGGCGTAAATATTACACACAATGCGTTGCATCAGTTGATGTAACTTACGCATGTATGTAATAATGATTGTTTCAGTAGGTAACATGACGATGGAACAGAAGGCGAATTGCTCGCCCTTCTCTGAACATTACTACTCTACAATATAATTCTGTTGCAAGCTGACGTTGCTGTGTCTTCGAAATTTATATTCAGGCGTTTATTTTGTGTCGAACAACTCAAAGTGTGGAGTCTCAAGCACGTCTCATGGGTTTAGAAAAACAAAATTAAAAAGAAATGAGTTCGCAGTAAATTATAAATGTAAAATCTGAATAATATTTACTTTAACAATATTTCAGAGTAAAACATTTAGAGCATTTCAGAGAAACATTTAAAAATATGAGTTCAGTTAGAAAAGCAACGATCTAACTAGAAAGAATTACAAACAATTAGAAGCGATGCTAGAAACTAAACAATAATACGGGTTTTCCAAGAATATAAATAAACAGAAAATGCACATAAATTAACCATTGCCACTTATTGAACAAAGTCTATTTACAATAAATTAAAATATGTAATTTAATACATACGACACAACAATGTCAGTGGTAAATAAATAACAAAAACATCAAATCAATGAAAGTGTCGCATATAAATTAATCGATTTTCAACACACATTTTATTACACGTCGCCTCGATGTGTATCATTGAAGCGACGTGTAATAAAATAACAATTGAAAACGTAAACAATACGCGACGTCACCCAGTGCTGGTACCCTTTCGACAAAACATCATAAACCAAATTGAAATTACTTCATGCGGCAATGGATCATGAAGCTCTGGCGCATTTCCTCCGGGAAATTCATACCAGGTTTTGCTCCAGATTGTTAGTAGAGGATTATTTATTCAGCAAAATCGGAAAACCATATCACTGCAGCTTCTAGCAGATTGCGCCAAGATGCAAGAAGATAAGGTTGGCGTGGTTTCAAACATATTGCTGGCTAAATAATGTAGAAATTATCTACATGATAGAATAACTATTGATAAAATACAGATTTTAGATTTATTTAGATTCCTCTTAGCTTACATAATCAGCCTACAACGTTCCCACTGTTGGGACACAGGCCTCCTCTCTGTAAGAGGGAGTGGGCCGAATCCACCACGCGGTTACCAGTGCGAGTTGGTAGATAGCTTGGTGTCCGGAAAGTCATGGATTACCTTTTAGCTGCTGATGGGCCACATTGGGATCTACCAATAAAAAAAAAAATGACCATGATAAAAGTCTTATGGTTTCCAAGTAGTTTAATGAAATTTTGGAAAATCTTTACCTTTGATCAGTTTTTTCCATGCCATTTCTACGAATGAAAACTTTTTCGAGTACAGGTTCTTTTTATTTTCATCTTGAATCATCCTACTATCGATTGAATACAAGAAAGTTACAGATATCATCTTTTAAATACCTAAAATTTAGGTTCAAACTTAAAATTTTCACCAAAAAAAAATTAGACCTTATTTTTGATCGGCCCTGCTGAAAAAAAAAAATATTGGTTGGTCATTTTTTTTTTATTGGTAGATCTCAATGTGGCCCATCAGCAGGTAAAAGGTAATCCATGACTTTTCGGACACCCCGTATAAAAATATACGACGTAATACCAAAATAGATTCCCTTCACTTTAAAGTTAAAACGTTTACTAAGTACACCACCCCATTATGAAAATACAACAAAGTTAAGATTTAAGAGAAAAAACAGACCTCTTTTAAGCAAGGCAACAACTTTATGAAGATGGCACCACATGCTCCTCAATTTTCAAGTCTTAGTTGTAACATATTCCTTTTAAGCTTCAATATCCTGGGTCGTTAAGAGGATACTGCAAACGCGGTATTACACCTGACAACCTTGTAAGATAAAAAGTTTCGTAGCAAGCAAAATGAGGTTGACGTCGTGAAGCTATGAAGACAAAACCTACGTCAAAATATATCAGCCATTAATTTTGTTACAAGAGCGAGACCTATTTTGAAAGAGCTTAGTACGCGAAGAAAATACAGACGAAAGAGTAAAAACAAAGATTACTTCGTACTAATGGAATAAACATCTTTAAATCCTTTGTTCTATAGGAGCGACCAGGAACAAATTAAGTAAGTATAAATAAAATGTGAAGTTGATTCAATGAGTGCTTATCGCGTTGGTATTTATTCGCCTTCCTGGTAGGCGTCATAAGGTTTTATGATGTCATCTGACTGATCCCGGATTCTGACGTCATATTTCAATGGTTACGAGGATTTGAGCTTTTCTTTGCCATAGAGGACAATTATGGGTAAATTATGCAATTTTAAATCAATCAACTAAGCTTATGCAATGGCATTTAGGTAACGTTTTTCAGGTAGACGTCATCAACTTGCTTTCCCTTGCCTCATGAATGACCAATATTGGATTATCCAATAATCCTTTCCATAAAGGACAAAACATTAACAAATTATGTAATTTCAAATCAAAAATCGCTAATTCATTGGCATTTATATAATATTCTCCTTCCTTGTAGGTGTCATAAAGTTTCATGATGTCATCTGACGGACTCCTTACTGACGTCATCCTTATTAGCAGGCTGCACGAAGCTTTCCTCTGCCTTATGACTAAGACTACTGAAATAGTATCGATACTTGGGTTAGCAAACATTTGATGTTTGGATTGAAGATTTGCAGTTTCTGCTCATTATTGAGGCTTGGCTTATGTTCCTTTCACTATGTAGTTTCTCACAAACTTTATTATATTATAGTCTGTTTAGACTTGTCATATTATTTTGAGAAAGAGAATTTCTACTTGGATTTAAATTATATTGTAATAATGGGCAGCAGAGAGCAGTGGTGGCCCAGTGGTAACGGCCGCGACTTCCGAGTTGTAGGTCGTAAGTTCGAACCCAGTCAGGCGTTTTAGTTTATGAAAATTATTTCATTACTGCTACTCTCAAAACGACGAAGGAAACCGGCATGTCCTAGAATCAAAAAATCGAAGACATGTGACATCTACCAACCCGCAATGGACCCACGAGGTGGATTATGACCCACTCCCTCTCGCCGAGGCATGTGTCCCAGCAGTGGGAGCATTAAAGACTGATTATATTATGTCAATAATGGCGTGAATCTAGCATTCTATGACACTCTTCTACATAGGCAACGGTAGTTTCAAAGGCAGCTTTTCAAAAGTTTATTTTTTATCATCACCGGCTAGTTATACCGCATTGCGGCGTGTTTCCACGAAGCACACGGCACGTGAGTAATTTTCAATCGTCCGCAGTCGATTAGTCGAGATCAACGGCGGTAGTGAGCGCTGACAGTAATTGGAGAAAATTCACAATAATGACGTTGCATATTTTTCCACGTTTCTCATAATTACTTGATTGTGTGGAATAGTTTCCGATATATTCCACTCTCGAAGGGGGATCGGATTTTCCGATGAGTAGAGTATCTACTTGGAACTCGGCTGTATTATTCACCCTCAGTTCTCTGGATCAGTCAGGGTTAGGAGTTGCCCTTGAACTACTTGAAGCGCTCTCGCTTTGACGAAGAGTAAAACGTTCAGCTTTTCCCTGAATATTTTTAGCTAGTCTTTTCGGTATAAAGCTTGAGGCAATTTGTATTCCAGTTAGCGCTTTGCAACACAACACGCCCAGCCAATTAAGAAAGGCATTAGTAATAACGACGAAAATATATTTGGTATGATTAGAGACGTGTCTAAAAAAACATCAGCCGTGCGATTCTGTAACTATCTCACCGTGAAAACTTGGGTGAAGTGAGCGTGGAGTGAGTCGTCAATAGTGTCAATCCCTTGCATCAGCATGATTCACAGCTCACTCTAAGCTCACTTCACGGTGAGATTTTTCCAGAATCGACCGGCAGTTATGAAGATTAGCAAAAAATAAGCATACAAAACAAACTTATTGTATAATTAAAACACACCTTCCTAATATAGGAACATGCGCATTAATCCTCGACTTCAATTCTAATTCGACGTCTATTCAAAGGAGATGACTACAAATTGGAATATTAAGCAAAACCACATGTTTTGACGGAGCAAGAAAAAGAAAAAATGTAAACAGGTGGCTTACGGTTATTATCATAATAACTAAAATATGGCGGCTACGGTCCAAAGGTCGAAAACATGTTTATTTGTCTACAAAGGTGGATGGAGATAACACTAGTGAAGGTTGAGATGAATACTGTGAATTAAGTCTAAACTTGGCACACAAATGTTATCATAAAGCCTTTTAGTATATACAACGTGTAACGTTAAATGCGCAAAACCTCTTAAGTGGTCATTGTACTCATCATTATGAACAACTTTTACTATGGGACCAAACCTGAAATCGCGAAAGTAAAATCAGCTGTTCCCTACATTTATGTTCACATAACTCGTCAAAATGTAGGGAACAGCTGATTTTTTTTTCGCGATTTCCGGTTTGGTCCCATAGTAAAAGTTGTTCATAATGATGAGTACAATGACCCCTTAAGAGGTTTTGCGCATTTAACGTTACACGTTGTATATTTACAAACACGACAATGAAATAAACTTGGTCACGAATGTGTTAATCTACGAAATCTTAGTACATGTTCCATTGCTGATCGGAATACGTAAATAATAAAACTTGGAATTACTTATGTAGTTGAAAAGTTCCTAAATTATTTTGAGTAAGTAATCTTTTCGGTATTAATAAGAGAGATAAAATCTAGGATAAAAATAGGTGGATGTTAGTTTGATTACTTAGGTAACTTTTTTCATGAAAATCCTGGGTGACTAGTACTAAGCAGTAAAAGAATTCTTTATTTGCATCACTAAAAAAAAAGCAGTCTAGAATTATACAATGGGTAATGTTATTTCGATGGTAATCTCACTTTTTGTTGTTCGTGCAAACAGCGATATAATTTACCCAGTCATTCGAAATCCGTTGCGAGCTTAAATCTTGTTACACAAAAACCATCGTGTTTTGCACAAAATTCGATAAAATCGCCAGGTATTCATTCGCATGTTGTTTACCACGCGTTTCTATTTATAACTGTGACCGCTCGTTTAAGTTTTTTTTATCAAGATTTGATGTTTTTAAAGTAGCAGGGAAACCGGTCGGAGTGGCTTTGGTAAATAATATTATGATTACACCGGTCGGCAACAAAATAAGAGCAAAACGATGTTTATGTGGAATTGATACATATCGACACGCTAAATTCAAATATGTAATCACTGTAATCAGAATTTATCTAGCACGCCCAGTTTTGATGCTATAAGCAATTTTTGTTTTCAGCCAAAAAAGATTTTTTGCGGCCACTCTACATATCGAATTACCCTTAATATATATATATTTTTTTTTGTAAAAGCTATGGACAGAGATGGAGAGGCAGTTAAACACCTGAAAAGTAAATTTCCACGCATAAATGAGGCCGAATTGAAGGAAGGCTATTTGTTGGTGCCCAACAATTGGTCTTTAAAAAGAAATCTTTAAAGACCAGCCGGTCGATTCTGGGAAAATCTCACCGTGATAACTAAGGTGAAGTGAGCTTAGAGTGAGCTGTGTCATGCTGATGCTAGGGATTGACACTATTGACGACTCACTCCACGCTCACTTCAGCCATGTTTTCAAGGTGAAACGGTTACAGAATCACACGGCAGTTGTTCAAATCTAAGCTGGTTGATAAAGAAAAAAGGGCAGGGGTAGGTTTTGGAAATATTTGTCACAATTTTCTTGTAAATATAAGAGCTGCAAATTACAACGAACTAGTACAAGAACTTCTTTCTTCATATCAACAACACGGATGCAACATGTCATTAAAAATACACTTCTTGCATTCGCGTTTAGATTTTTGCCCTGAAAATTTTGGTTCCGTGTCTGATGAGATCGGTGGAATCTCTCACCATGAGAGGTTCCACCAAGATATTGCGCACATCGAAAAAAGATATAACGGCCAGTGGTACCCAGCAAAGTTAGCTGATTTCTGTTGGGAAATCAATCGTGAAACAGCAGATAAAAACTTATAAAAGAAAGCGATCTACGAAATAGTTGTTAATTTTTTATATTATATTAGTATTTTCATTCATTTAAGATTTTAATTCATATCATAGAAGTCATTTATGTGTAAGATGTTTTTACTTTTTTTAAAATAAATATGATTTAATATGTCAATATCAACATTCTTTTTTAAATGAAAAATCTAAAACTAGACGTGATAGAATAAATATGTAAACAGATCTGGATTCAGCACACTAAAGTCAATTAGTAAAATCACATAACAAAGTTCTTGCTGCCGATTTTTTTTTTTCATGCCGACCTGCGTTATTATGGTTACGCAAATGTGGCGGTATTGAAACCACAATTGATATTACTTGTCAATAATAAGATTTGAGACCACATAATTACGGCCGCTAACGTTACCTGTGCAACAACTGCACCTTATAGTGAACGCCTTTAAGCTCTCAATCATTTTAACCTTGCATTTTACAGAGTAGCAGGCAAATGCCATTATTTTTAATGTCGTATTATAATAATAATATTCCACAACTTTCACACAACGCCATCTAGTCCCAAACTAAGCGGAGCTTGTGCTATGAGTACTAGACAACCGATAAACATACTTATATAATTCTAAAAACATACATATTATAGATAAATTACACCCAGACAAAGAACAATTAATGATAGTGCTCATCACACAAACATTTGTCCTGGGTGGGAATCGAACCCACGACCTTGCGTATAGTCAGGGCCACTGACCACTAGACCAACAGGCCTGCCAACCTGCGGCCTGTATTCAAGTCAGATACTGTTATATTCCCTTCTTCTGTTATCTTCCCTATGTAATACAGGGTGGCAGGGGATGTCGACGCGCAAAATGTAACCATGAATTCAGCACACGATTGTAGACGTCCCTAGCGCTGGAATTTTTCGTCTTTTATCAAAAAGAATAATCAACTCTTTCATGGAATAGTCCACTTCGCGGTCAAAATGTATGGAAGAGCTATTTTCTTAGGGTTCCATACCCAAAGGGTAAAAAGGAACCCTATTACTCCCGCTCCGCTGTCCGTCCGTCCGTCTGTCACCAGGCTGTATCTCATGAACCGTGATAGTTAGACAGTTGAAATTTTCACAGATGATGTATTTCTGTTGCCGCTATAACAACAAACACTAAAAAACAGACTAAAATAAATATTTAAGGGGGCTCCCATACAACAGACACGATTTTTTGCCGTTTTTATAGATAATGGTACGGAACCCGTCGTGCGCGAATCCGACTCGCGCTTGGACGGTTTATTTTTTAATAACCGACGAAAAATTTAAACGCAATGGCGTTCAGAATCATTGTGTGGTCGGAAATCGAGAGTTGATTCCCGACTCGGATATGTACCTATTACATATTATACTGGATTTTTTTATCAGGCTCCAAATTTTTACAGGGTGTTCTCCTCATGAATATGAACAACTTTCACTATGGGACCAACTCTGAAATCACGGAAACAAAATCAACCGTTTAATACAAAAGTTCAATACCTACTTGACGAAAATGTATCCTCAAAAAAACCTTGAGAAGACAGTTCCGTCAGTTTGTTTAAAACAATATACCGATGCCACAATATTTGTTAGCTTCCAAAAAAAGTTTAATCAATATTTCATCATCTGCCTAGCCTAGCCTTTTTTTCCCAACTATGTTGGGGTCGGCTTCCAGTCTAACCGGATGCAGCTGAATACCAGTATTTTACATGGAGTGACTGCCTCCACAACCCAGTTACTGGGTAATACGATACCCCTAGGTAAGACTGGTTGTCAGACTTTCGGGCTTCTGACTATCCGTAGCGACTGTCAAAGATCTACGAATGACAGCCGGGACCAACGGCTTAACGTGCTTTCCGAGGCACGGAGGGGTCTCGGTATGTAAAGATGGTCACCCATCCACAGACCAACCGCGGCAAGCGTAGCTTAACCTGATCGATCGACCTGTGCGGCTGTTATTATTTAGCCACGGGCCCCTCTCAATCAATATTTATGTAGGAAAAAAGCCTTGGCAGTATTGATATTTTTCAACAACATATTCACGATATTTACTCTATAACAAAGCAGTTATTCACAATACCTACTGTCTCAAGGCTTAATAAATATGAAATCTAGCATAAATTGATTGTGATAATTTACTAAGTATTCCGTAGGTCTGATATCGTACCATTTGGCAAAAAAAAAAAAACAGTTTTATACTTGAACTAGTTTTAACTCAGTTTATGATAAACGTCTATTCAAAACTTCGTTTCCATGTTTTTTCCAGTTAAATATACTTAATTAAAAATACTTAATTGAACTCTATGTGTGGGTCCTAAAGTTGTTTTTACTGAAAACACCTATTTATTTACATGTTTGTAAAATAAATCAAGAACGCAGTATAAACGTATGTGGGTGGGTACCCACATACGTCTGTACTGCGTTTATTTCGCAATTTATTTTATTCTTCAATAATAAGTATTAAGGAACAATACTTATAACCAGTAGAACTACAATAGAACATACTTCTAAAACAATGCGCGAAGTGTTTGAAGCAAGTACAGTTTCTCTAGATTGTTGATTTTACGAATATAAATAGACGCACCAAACAATACGTTTCTTGGGATTACCGCAGCTAAACAATATCAGCTTGAATAATAAATAATAAGTAATTCAAATATATTTATGAGTTAACTAAAGATCGAAGGTAAATTTGTCATGTGGGATGGAAAAAGATTTCGAAAACATGAGACAACCAGTCTAATACTTAGCTTATAAAAAACTATACAATTATCAAAATACGTGAAACTACCTTCTAGAAATCTAGACATTTGATTGTGTGTTTGTTACTTCTTTACGCTCAAACGGCTGGACCAATTTTGATGAAATTTGGCACAAAGATCGTTTATAACCAGGATTAACACATAGAATATGTGTTTATCCCGATATTCCTACAGGATCGAGACTTATGCGGGTGAAACCGCGGGGTGCAGCTAGTACTATCTATACCTTTACAGTATCGCGACAAAATCTTAACTTTATGATAAGTAGTTAGATTATAATTTTTTTTACGATTTGTCATAAGCCTATAATACTTTAATGCTAACACAAACATTACAGTTTACACTAAGTTTTAAATCTTTCAGTAGAACAATTATTAACAGTTGGTAAATAACGTCGTATTTGATTCAAATCATGTTTAATTTCGCACTAAACGATCTTTAGTTTATTGCTAATCGTAGGTGTTATCCATGGGCGATCTTGACACGATTCAATAAATTATTAAATTTACTTATGCATTAACACATTATTCAATTCGATAACTTGAATAAATTTATTGAGATACCAAAATAAGCTTTATAGCTGTGCGTGATTCGTAAAAAAAAATGAAATTCCGACTAAAAATACGCAAAATGACTTTAGAGCTAAATTGCATTGAAATAGCCAGAGATCAGCAACCTGCAGGGTAATTGCGTAACACACTATCAGTAGCAATGGGTTTCATTTTGACAGTTCAACAACATTCATTGAGTTATTTAATTTTTTGAGCTGACACATTTTTCAAACATATGGAGCAATGGATTAGCAATATGCTTCAAAATGATTCAAATTGAGAGTAATAGTGGGTTACGCAATTAGGGTGCTGGAGCAATAAAATTAATGAACGATATCTCGAAAAGTATTAATTACGTTAATTTCCTACCTGAAACAGTAACTACTTAACTTACACTACCGGTCAAAAGTTTTTGCCCACCCCATAATCCATTCATTAAATTTCAAAATAGTACACTTTAGCAAATTTCTCTTTCATATTGTCAAGCGAAGGTCAAAACGGTGTTTTACAAACCAAAAATAATAAAGTCCGTTATTTGGTTACTTTATACGAGCCCATGTTTATATTTTGTCGGTGAGTGCGACAACTTTAAACTTGCAGGTACTGGCCGATTTGTTTATTATTCTTTAACTGTGAATTATTTCTTCGGTGTTTATGGTTTTAGTTTAGTCCCAGTTAGCCCTGTGAGACGCAAGAACGTGCTGTGATTTATACTTTTTGGACAAAGACATCTTTTTGTGAAGTTCGTCTACGAACTGTTTTCGTTCTCGCAAATTCAGACTTGTAAGTTTTAAAATGGGTAAAGCCAAGGAACTATCGGTTGAAACTCGTGCATTAATAGCAAGTCTTCATAGTCTAGGCAAAAGTAACCGTACCATTGCCGCCGAATTAAAAACACCTCGACGTACCGTGGACTACAATGTGAAAAAATATGCATCCACCGAGAGCTTTGGCGATACAAAACGTTCAGGGCGGCCTCGAAAAACCACAACCGCTGAAGATAAACGTATTGTATTGATCAGTAAACGTGATCGACGACTCACGGGCCCAGAGATAGCAGCTCAGATCAATGAATCTAGGGATTTGCCTTTGAGTACTTCTACAGTGAAAAGAAGATTGAGAGAAGCTGGCCTTTTTGGAAGGGTGGCAGTGAAAAAACCTCTTTTAAGACGTCAAAATAAAACTAAGAGGTTGCAGTGGGCTAAAGAACATAAAAATTGGACGCTTGAAGACTGGGAGAGAGTTTTATGGAGTGATGAGTCAAAGTTTGAGGTTTTTGGGTCTAAGAGAAGAGTGTTTGTGCGCAGGTCAAAGGAAGAACGTATGTTAGATCCATGTGTAATCCCGACTGTAAAACACGGCGGAGGCTCTGTGATGGTTTGGGGATGTTTTGGAGGTAAGGCGACTGGAGACCTGGTAAAAATTGAATGGATTTTGAAGAAAGAAGGCTATAAAAAAATATTAAAGGAAAATGTAGTACGTTCTGGCCAGCGCCTGATCGGCAGAAAATTTATCTTCCAGCATGACAACGATCCCAAGCATTCCTCGAAGCTGTGCAAAGAGTATTTGAAAGAATTGGAAATGAAGAATGTACTGAAAGTAATGATTTGGCCGTCACAGTCACCCAACCTCAACCCAATTGACTTGTTGTGGGACAAATTGGACATGGAAGTCAGAAAGCAGTGTCCTACTTCCACTTCACATCTTTGGAATATCCTGAGAAATGAATGGAACCAAATAGACGACGATTATTTGTCGAAGTTGTTACGGAGAATGCCAAAATTGTGCACCGAAATAATAAAAGCAAAAGGGGGTTACATCGATGAATCAAAAATTTAAATATGTAACAATTACAGACTTTAATTTTATTATCACTACATTCTTATCTATAAATGTTCTTTAAAATATAAATATCAAAATCAATCGTATTGTTTTTATTTGTTGTGTATCACACAAACTATAGGGTGGGCAAAAACTTTTGACCGGTAGTGTATAAGCAAACCGGTTAATCGTCTTGAAAATCATGTCACTATATCAGCACAAATCTTTTAAAATGGAGTTTTGATTGCCTCCCACAATATACACGTATAAAGGCTCCCCGCATACAGCGGCGACGCGACTTAGGTGGAACAATTTCTGTGAAAAATTTATGGAATTTGTTCTACCGGATTCGCGTCGCGCCTGTCTGCGGGAGCCTTTAATCGTAACATTAGAACTATTACGTGTGTTAGTTCTTCTGATGTCTTAATAGGTAATAATATTAATGTAATAATTATCTAGGTAAGGCTGGGTTATCGTAGCTAAGTCTACAGCCATAAGCGTTGATTACAAATTACTGCGTTAATTACCAACTATGTACGTTATGTAATTGGTTTGTTAGCAACTTTGTTGTTTACACTGGTTCCAAGGCCATTTGAACACAACAATGATAAAATTGTTTTTGTTTGCCGAATGCGAAAGTTTCGGTAGTATCTGTATTTTTAATTAATTTTATTTTGACAAGTATTTAATCAATAAATTATGTTACACGTTATCAGCTACCATACGTAAACTGAAGACCATAATAATGTATCATAAATTCTGGCAAGTAAATGATTATGATTCGCTCCGATTTATTCTCCAGAGGTCGATAACATTGCAGTTTATTCATAAACAGCCGGTCGATTCTGTAAAAATCTCACCGTGAAATCATAGGTGAAGTGAGCACTCAATAGTGTTAATCCCTAGCATTAGTCTACTGAATCTCATTTCACGCTCACTTCACGTAAGTTCTCACGGTGAGATTTTTATACATAGAATAGCACACTACTGATTAGATAAACTGCTAGACTAAAAAAAACTTTAAAATTATTTATTTTCACACCATTGAACTAACCTTAATTGATTTTAATATTTAAAACAAACGGTGGTTCCAAACAAATAATTATTCATGTAAGGTTTCATTAGGTTTTTTATACCTACTGTGTAATATGGTGGTATTTATGTGCTATCGTGCTGTTTGATTTAAAATGGGTGTGCTAAAATTACTATATTTTGTAATTTGCTTTAAATATTACTGAACATCTCTTTGAAATAGGTTTGTAAAAAAATATGTAATCATTTAAGCGAACTACTGCTGCCATCTCTTAGCGTTGTCATGAATTGTTTTCGTTGCGCTATAGCGCCATCTAGTACCAACCTCTGTAGTTACTTGGCATAGCTTGTTCGTGTGTAAACCGCTGAGTAAACATTTTACGCGGCTTAACAGAGATGGCGCTGTTTAGAATTTTTGTGTTTTTCAATTATAAAAAGTTGTCCATCACTAAAATTTCTAATACATACTTTGCAGTGCACATCAAAAGTTCATTCGTGCATTTCATACATTCGTATACAAACTTACGTAAAATATAAAATGAAGAATGAAGCATATTTATTTTCATCGTATGATTTGACTAAAACAAATTTTAAGAAAAATTTACTGGAGTAGTACTCAAGTTCCAAAACATTTTTAAGTATTAATTTTGTGATTTTAATGTGCTATGAACGTGGTAAGCACTTTCCCTGGAATATTAATACGCACCCGAATGAATATTGGTCTAAAAATGAACAGAAGAAATACATTTATTGTTACAAGTTGAATATTTTTAAGAAGAATGTACAAATTCATAAAATAAAAAATTATAAAGAAAATACAAAAGCAAAAAGAGAGCCGCCCGAACAGGGACTTGAACCCTGGACCCTTGGATTAAAAGTCCAATGCTCTACCGACTGAGCTATCCGGGCTCGTACCGGTATTGCCGTAAAACATGTTCAGCTGCGAATAGCCAAACCAATAAAAACATATCAAAGCGTGTCACGATTTACAAGTATTTTATATTTTTTTTTTTACTCTATCGCTCTGAAATTTAAGTTTCGTCAAGAAAACTTTATGGTCACATTTTTATTAACTTAACAGTGACACAATTGCTATTATACGCATGTTAAATATTCGGTTGACGAAATTAATCTTAAATCATTCAAGATTATTGTGGAGCATGACGAGAAAAATAATAATAAGAATTTTAAAGGCCTATTGCATACTGGAACAAAACCTCGTGGCTAACTGAAGTAACTAAACTAACCGAGTATTTAGTAGCGCTACTCGATACTAGATGGCGCTATGTGTTACAAACTCGACGTCACGTTAGTGACTGTTTATTAGATTAGATTTTACGTGAACATCTAATTAATTTAGAATTTGCGTGATCGTCTAATTAATGTAGATAATACGTCGAATGCTCCAGAGATAAGATTATTAGTAAAAAAAAAAAAGAAAAATGATGGTAAATCAAGTAGAATGGATGAGAAAAATAATATTAACAAAATCAAAAACCAATTGTGGTAGCCTTGCCAACAAACCATGTAGGACTTCAAACCCTGAGGACGATCTGCTCACGATGGCTTCTCTTGGCGGGGCACCGGATAACGAGATAGTCGGAGATAGCACTAAAAAGGCTAGAAATGTTTCGTAACGCCATCCATATTTTTTCCTGCACAACGCAAAAAGGCCAACGAACCCGATAGACAGGCACCTTGCAACGCCAGGTGTTGCATTGTCGGTGTTGAAAAAATTTACAAAAACAAAGGTCGAACTATTGAATGGCGTTATGACACAAAAACTGCGAATATTCTCGCTGTGTAGAAACCCTAATTTATTGGAAACAAAATGTTCATTATAAGTTGCATAAAAGCAAAACCTGTGAATTTGTTAGTCCAGTTCACAGCAGTGCACTTCTGTGCGAAAATGAACGTTAATGCTGATTTAAAGGCAGAACAAACCACATGGGCGTATAAAACGGTTATTTTGAATCCTTCGGAATCATCACAGGTTTTACTTTTTGTCTATAAACTATTATAACAAATTAAAAACTACACAAAACGTTAAAAAAAATCCTATTAAAACCGATTCCGTGAATCATAAACGCGTCAAAGCCGTCGTTTCCTAAAACCATCAAAACCAACTGGTTTGAGGCACTTTACGATGATCCTAATTGCAATTTAGCGAAACATGGCACTAATAATGTTATATTTTGAATGCGTTACAAAGATTTGCAGATCATCTTAAAGTCACGTACGTACTGGGCAAATTGTATAACGAGAAACGTTTCCTAGTAAAATCTCTTTACCCGACAAAGTGAATGATGAAAAAAAAAACGAACATTTGGCAATCTATTATTGTTGTATAATATTTTTGAGTCACCAGAAATTCGTTAAGTTACACAAAGGTATGTACAGAAATAAATAATGTATTATTATGGATGACTAACAAAAAGATTTTATCCTGTCTCTGTGACTTCTTGGGATATTCGTGGGGGCTCTTTCATATATTAATAATAAGAAGCTCCGAAACTTTCCTGAATAAAAGAGGCTTTATAGTGCTCTAACATTTATCATTGGCGTATTTCAGAACTTTACTTATATGATCTCTTACATTAACTAACAAAAAAATCTTTAAAAAAATGGTTTGGGATCGATTTTCTATTCTTAGATTGCAGACCAGTGAGTCAGACATCTAAAAGCTAATGGGCCGTTATAAAAAATTGTAACAAGTCATGACATGACATACTTTCTGACCAGACAGGAAAGAGACCTTAGTAGGAACGGTGACGCTACACATTTTCAATTGACACAAAAAGCGCCCAACTGACCGTTCACATCAAATCATTATGACATCACCATCATTACGGAAGTAAATGAACTCCTAAAAGAATCAGTCACCTTCGGACACTGACACAGTATTCTATTACAAATACATACACAGATTGCTCGCTTGACTACACAGATAAAATTTCCAGATCGGAACAAAAAAAATCAAGTCAGCAATCCGTTCTAATGGGAGATTTCAACCAGAAAGACAACTGACCCTTTTAAGTGTTTAAAAGCTACAAAATTTAATACGTTTCGAATCTATATCGAATGCGTTGATATTAAAAATAATTGCTTAATCAATTAACCTCTTTTCCTTTCTACGTTGCTTTAATTAAATTAATATATTGAATGATAATAGTGTCAATGTTTTCTGCGATACGTCAGCGGGCGTCATTTATCAACGGATGACTCACGGTCTCGGTGTGCGGCGCAGACTGTCATAGTACCTGTAACAAACGGAAAGTTGGTCAGTTGTGATTAGTGCGTTTTAGCATTGTGGCCGATGTTGTCGGCTGTCGACAGCTCAGCACGAGCCATGCTATTATTCGGCATAGCAAATTTGATCAGTGTTGGGAACGCACACGTAAAAGCAAAGCACACAGGAGTTCGTTTGCCTGTAGAGCAGAATCAGTATTGGAGATCTTCCATTTACATCATGGAAACGTTGTATTAAGACTTAAGTAAGATACGTAGTAAGTGTTAAATGAATTAGGGCTATGGAGAAAGACTTAGCGCCCGATGACAATCGCACCAGACTGCTTGTTTGTGTCAATGGCGCAACTGTCATTTGTAGGTTAAACGAAAGTTAGTTGTGTCAAGCTAGTGCCATGTAACATTTGAATGATCAAAGGGTGATTTCATTTGTCGTAACAAGTTAAAAGAAACAAATCACTTGCTATCAATTTACATGAAACTAATTATAGAAACTGTCCAATTCGAGATAAACGATAAGACAAAACAGATTGACATTGCTTTGATATATAAAATTAACGCAAAAGAATCTTCTTTTTATCAGAAGCTTGTGGGAGTAATCAGCAGTTGTAATGTAAATAATAAGCATCAGTTAGCACAAAATACCAACAATTATAAAAAAATGCTGAGCTTTGTTAATATTCCAGAGACCAGAGGTTGTAAAACCGGATACGAAATTACTATAATGCTGTTTTTTACGCATCTCTATGCGGCCGTTGTAAGCAAACTGCTAATTAACACCGACCAGTTAAATACTTTATAAGTGTACATATACAGTAAAATAAGTCGGGTTTTCTGAACATAAAAATATTATGTTGAATGTTAGCATTAGCATCATACAAAGCTACCAGTCAATGCTGTGACACAATGTTACAGGTTAGTAGTTGGTTGGTATTTATTACTAGCCATCAACTATGATTACCTAAAGAGAAGTTGGTACTTCCAGTTTATAGTCATCCCTAGATGACAAAAACAGTTTCGAAGACTTTACGAGACATCCGAGAATAGGTGTATTTGATTACTTAAGTTTTCTTCCAGAATGGCAGAGTATAAGAATTTCAAATAGTAACATTATATCTAGCAGTCCTTCATTGGATTCCAAAATATTCTTCATCTTTCCTTTCAACAATGCAACCGCAGTAAACAGAGTACAATGGATTGCAACACTTAATTCTCTTTGAGTATTTGAACGGGCACAATGCCGGACGCTTTGTCCGTTTGATGCGACCTGACCTGACTCAGCACTCAATGGCGTCCGTCAACCACATCGCTTTAAAACTCAACTTAAAACATAAAAGTAAAATCTATTTAGACTAGTGAACTTCTACAGACCTATTATGTGAACCGCTCGAGTGCAGATTGTATTGGGCTCAACAATTGTTTAATCAGTTTCCTGTTAGATGTTTTATGCAAAGTTAGATCGTACCTTAACAGAATAACGGCAATAGTGGCAATATGGAGACAATCACATTAAGCTTGATGCGATGAAAGCAGAATTGGAAACTGATCGTAACAGAGGGTCGCTAGAAATTAAGTACAAACCAACCTATGTTTTTTAGAAATGAGATACATAGGGAAAATTCAAATTGTGATTTAGGTTATACTTAAATATTAGATTTTGGGAAATGTTAAGTCCTGTCAAGTCTTTTCATAATAGACAAGCACAACTGGCTATGAAATCACGAATCGATATGTCAATGAGTTTGGGATTAATTATAAGAGCTCAAATTAAGAATCAGACAACATCAAAAACTACAACTAACATCAAAGTATCAAAAGAAAAAGTGAACGTGTATAGAAGTAACACCAGACAAAGAAAAGTAAAAGCGAATTGAATATCCTGAGAATTGCCAATAAATCTAGATATATCAATACCATCTAGATTTATTGGCAATTCTCAGGATACACTCCCAGACCTTTCAATGCTCTATAAATGGTTTATCAGAAATTGAAGGCTTTAAATATCAATCTGATCCGTTTTTACACGAACCGTGGCAAATAGAGCAAAACTTTCCTGATTTACTCGCAAGTACTGATTGCTCTTCAAGGTTTCTTCACAAAGTAGTCTATGTTACTAGAACCTTGTTAAACGTGGGCCGGATAAGAGAGTTCCGATTCTAAGGGAATTTTTTTTTTGTTCTCTAATTTGAAACAAGGGCATTCTTAGTCGCAGTAAAACAAGTCTCACGGAAGATACTACTGTCCATCCTTATGACAGTAATAAATGTCTACCGTCACATGTATTGCTAGTTAATTAGCTATTTTGATATCTAAGCGAAACACATGTAACATTTCACCATACTATGTAAACACTACAACGTCGTTAAATTAATGTATATCAACAACGACGTAGTGAATTAATCAGACATGTGTCACGTCAATGACATTTTCTCTTTACTTTTCAATTTCAATCTGTGACTCACTGGCTGGCTACATGCTTGTTGACCATATGGTAGCGATTTTTGTCTCCTTACCATTTAAGAGAATTGCTTAATCGAAAAGATGCTGTATCTTATGTTAGTGAAACCTGTTTGTAAAAAAAAAAAAAAAAACATCATAGTGAAAAGTAACTTTAATTTCGGAAGTCGGTGTCGTTGTTTTCGCATTTTCGTTTTTTGACAACGACTTCTGAAATTAATGTTATTTTTCACTTTGTATTTATTTATTTTCACAAAAATTCATATAAGAATACTACTTACTATGTAAATATCAGTGACAGGAAGTTATTAAAACATCATCAATATAAACTAAGTGTAAAAAAATCGTATTACTGAAGCTAACTTAAAAACTACCAAAGCAAAGTTAATAAAATTTACATGGGACCATACCTTATCCATTAATAAAAAGAATTTGGCAAATCGGCTTATAAATAATGGAGTTCTGAGGTAACAAAAATAAAAAAAATAAAAAAAAACATATTCAACCGAATTGAGAACGTCCTCTTTTTTTGAAGTCGGTTAAAAAGATCCTGCGGGGTAGTTGTGTAACACACACGCAATGCATGTTACCATTGCCACTGATGTAGCAATGGTAACATGCACTGCGTTATTTACGTTGTTGAGCAGACAAATTTTTCGAACATACGAAGCAATGGATTAGCAATATCCTTCAAAATTATTCAGATTGATATTGATACTGTGTTACGCAATTAGGGTGCTGGTAACCCTCAAAATAAATTTCAGTTTACTTTAAAATAAGAAAAAATAGGACAGTGGTGCCGATTCTCTTGTTCATAAACTAAACTAAAGTTCAGTGAATCTTTTTTCTCTCCATTTCATTCAGAAAAGGACAGAAGATAAATGTTAGTTTAGTCCTGTCAAGATACTCCATGGACAAGTTTAGACGTGATTAAAAAATTGACTACTAAAAATACGTCAATTTACGTCAGGTGCTGACTAATTTGACAGGAGTAAATTAATATTTATCTTCTGTCCTTTTCTTAATAAAATAGAAAGAAAAAGATACACCGAACTTAAAAGTTTAGTTTGTTTACAAGGGAATCGGCGCCAATATCATCTTTTAGAACTAACCTAACTTTAAAACAACATCCCGGGATAAGAGAGTAAGATAAAACGAAATGGATAACTACTAATAACACTCGTTAATAAATAGTCTAGGAATGTTCCAACACATTAAAATCTTTAATGTACCCTTGGTTATTTCGTGATTGACTAATGAAGAGTCCGTTAGTAATCAACCATCGATTATTTTGTATGTAGTAAAAATACTCACTCATTCTTTTAATAAACCGCTCAACACAGATGCAATTTATATGAAGTTAAGTTTCATAAACACAGATAAATGTTCGCAGCCTCTCGCTGACAGAGCTCAATGTGAATGAACCGTACTCTAGTGATATCAATAGTACATTATCACCAGCGAGCGGTGCCAGTAATATTGTTAGTTGCAATATCTATAATAAAATTAGCTTCCTCCCACGCCCAGCGACGCGCCTAGCCTAGACTGAAAGACAGGCACTCTACGCCATTTCGCCAATTAATATGTCTAAAAGTCAGGCAAGGATAATCAATATGCTTTTAGATGCTTAAACATTTGTCTAGGATGAAATTTCGGACGTTGGTAAACTAGCCGGCTTGGGGTGGCGCCGCACAATTTGTATTGGCTTCGGGGTCTAGTCTATTGTACCTACCTATTAACCTAGATAAAAGGATCTAAGCAACTGAAACATTTTCTGTTGTAGGTTAGGTTACACTGTTCCCGCGATACCAATTTAAAGTTTTAATAGAAGAGCTTTCATCTTTGTGCCCCCGCTTAGTAATATGTTGTAGTTTCTATACAAAAGCTTTAATATAGTTTCTAAGCTTATATTATTGATATCCTTTTCAGTACGAGATTAACGTATCTTTTCACCTGACATTACGATCAGACAAAATATATGTTCTTAGTATAATTAAGAAAACTGGTTACACAACAATTAAGCAGACGAAGGCGTGTTGAAATAAAAATACAATGAGATTCTTACGCTACTTAGACACTTAAATAAATTGACTATTTGTGTCCGTGTGAAATTGGAAAATTAGACGTTCTTCTGAAGCTCATTCCATTAAGCACTTCAGTACGGCTTGCTTCAACCTTGGAGCTCTAGATCCAAGAAGCGAATTCTTGGAAGCAGTCATTTCATAGCATCTTTCGAACCGTATCACGTCTTTAATCCTTAAACAACATAATTCTACGTTAAGGGACCACCAATTGCCCAAGAACTTCCACATGCCCAATGGCCAACGACTTAGAACAGGTTTCATATCACCCACGATCGGCCTTGGGTATTATATTAACCTTCTGACCAATTACATAATTTTTGGACGACTGGCGATAAACGTAGATTTTTTATTACGCATTAGGAATGTTAATTCGGAGGTACTCGTTGATGAAATCATCGATTGTCTATTCTGATATGTTAGACAAAATTATTCGACTCGATCCTATAATATTTCTCACTGAATAGGTACTAATCATTCTTAATGCACAATTTATCTATCTGAATATCGCGATGCATATCTAGTGCCGTGACGTCATTGCATTTATTAGATCTGTTTATCTGTAACATAATCTGTGACCGCTTCCAAATGAGACTTCAAATAAGAACTCATGATAGAACAAATATTTTTCTTGTTACTCACAAATTCACAAGTGTGCTCTAGAAGTTTCAAAAACCCTTACGTTCTGAAGAGCGGTCCGTGTTTACTTCCACAGATTCAATTGAAGAAATGCATCGTGTCCGTAACAATTGTTAAATAGGTAACTGGGTCACTACATGTTGAGGTTAATGGGCATCAAGGTCGCACAAATCATCTGAACGCTTATTGAGATCTCATAGGGATAATCTTTATTTTAATTTTTCCACAGCTAGTTCGTTGAAAAGGTACACTCTGGAAATTAATGTGCCTGAACAGGGAACATTTTTATTCGTCATGTAACTCTACTTTTGATTTGGCTTTATGATCTTTTCGTCAACTATCATTTATTACAGACGGCTAAAATATTCCAGACGATTCAAAGATGTTAGAGGGTGCGGTGTTATTCTCATTTGAACTAGTCATTTGGAGTAACATTATGATTCAAGGAATGAACGGCTGTTTATATTACGCTCATCACAGAAGACTTTCTAACACAAATCAATGTGGCAGTTCATAAAGTCAAATACGTAGTTGCCAAACCGTCTAATATAAAATTCTAATTTCAGGGAAGCAATTTTTGCATCAACGTGCGATCGGAACGAACCATCACGGTTTGTCACGCAAGTCTGCGAGTATACAGTTTAGGCAAGTGTTTATGTACAGTTGATTAAACGCAAATCGTTTAAGAAATAGTTCCTAGAAAACGCCGAAATATAGTGCATGATGTGCGCCTCGTGTGGAATTTAAGCATTTATCATTACGTAGGTTTCGTGAAACTATTTTTGATATGAGAGTAAACGATTATTGCTTTTGTACTTGAACAAGATGGATGAACCGCTTTCTCACTGGGCAGTTTCCGAATAGATTCTCAGCAAGAACCAACTGCTTTGTTTTTATTCGTTTCTTTCATATTCATGATATCACCTCAGAGTTTACAAGAAAATCAATGGCTTACATACACTATAATGCCGTGTGGGTGGACATTCTTGAAGCTTCTTTCAAGTATTTTCAACGAGTTGCACTTTTCAGTAAAGATCAACCGTGAAGTGTTAGTGCCTAGATTTCATATCTATAACTTTTTTTTATTATAGAATGTCCAATAAACATGATTGATGTTAAATGCGTCACACTCCAACGTAATTATTTAGTTGTCTGTGTAGCGATGTGGTTAATTGATTAATATAAGTAAATTTATAATTTAGAGACGATTAAGTTGTTAAGATAATCGCTGTATAGAACGGGAGTATGTCAAAAATGTACAGACGCCAGCACATCGAGCTACCCGAAATTGTCAAATTTTCCCAATCAACATTGAACCTCCTGCTTTCGCGATAAAGTTGAAAATCTATAAAATAAATTTGACAGATTGAAGAAGCTTGATGTGCTAGCGTCTGTACTAGGGCAGTTCTGTAGCTTTTTGCACAATAAACTGAAGAATTCTAGTCTTGTGTACGCTAAGACTGGTTTGATGCTTGAGCTGCAAATATTTGTACAGCCTGCTTCTCATGTTGGTCGGTTATCGCCAATGAACAATGTTCATCGCTCCGTTACTGATTACTTTCTTAGAACCTGTATGTCTGTGTCGAGCAATGGACGAACATTCATAGAATTTGACCCGCATTGGTCGCCACTGCGTGGCCGGCCGTACATCCAGCTATTTTACAACATAGAAAACCACTCTTGAGTGACAGACGGCGCGGTGTTTGAAAGTCTGCTTCTTGTAATTACAACTATACAACCTGTAGTAGTATAGTCGAGAATGTTTTTATAAGTTCCGAAGGTGATCGATCGTAGTGAATTAATGGCGCTAGCGGTAATAAATCGTTGTATTAGTAAATTGAAGTGAATTCGAGTAATGACTCACATGCGAATTTCAATTCTGTAAATGCATCTAGCACGCGGTGCGGAGCGGTTTACTTACAAATGTTTGAACGAAGATATATTAACAACGAAGAAAGCCCGCATAAACTCTGAGATTTCGCCAAATAAAACGCTAAGCTATACAACTTATGACAAGTTTGTGTGACATGACATGTTCGCAGTGAATTCATTCGCATTGAATTTAAGTAAGATGATTGTACATACATGAAAACTCGAAAGGGGGACATCGTACCAATCTACGTGCCAAATGACAAGCGTCCAATTAAAGCTTCAGCTGGCGTCTAATGTACTTTTGATATGCTCCACACTCTACTACAATTTCTACCCTCAAAATGCTAATATAAATTAGATGATCTAGAAAACACGTAGAAACTGACAAACTGCAGTGCTGGCAAACACATTAAATAAAAAATGTTTTAAAAGCAAGAAGTATAAGTGGCAATTAATAACAATGTCTAAACAATCACTGAACTATATGAAAGCATCAATTTAAATCTCAAAACAACATGATGGCGTAATTCTTGTAAATGTTTTCCCCAAAAGCCAGACAACAATGTGACAAAAAATGACTATTACATTTAAAAAAAAAAGTACTTGGAGAAAAAGCAATACAGGTGTGAACATAAAGCTAAGTATTGATGCGCTAGCGCCGCTTTTGACGCCACTGACACAGAGAGCGCCTTAGGATAAAACGAACGAGTATCTTTGCCAAGTTTTTTCAGCTGGCACGCAACTGGACGTGGGAAATGGCCACACGTCATGGGAGGCGGTGCCCGTTATTTATTTTTTCATGAATTCCCACATTTCGCACCGACTATCTTACACTGTTTTCTGACGTCCCGATATTACAGTACATCATCATTTTTATTATGACTGTGTAGTTACATTGCATCAAAATTCTAGTTTTAATATATTTTTAGTTTATATTCGCATGAAACTGTAGTACTTACGTCAGATATGGATGGACCTACGTATTCCAGACGCGGCAGTATTCCCATAGCTATTAAGATTTCTTTTTGGACTGTGTTCGTAATCTCGTGTTCAACTGAGAGGAATATTAGTAAAGCTCTCCGACTGAAGATCGGTGCGTGCGAATTTACAAGTCATCACAGCAAGATATTAAGAGATCGCCTTGACAGAAGCACTTGTTAACTAATTAAACTAAAAACGTAATGTAAAAATGTTTTGATAAATACGAAATTCAGGAAGAACCTAATTTCGCGCCGTTGTTTGATTTACCTAGTTGTAAACGTGAATTGCGTCGTAAAAGATTAACAAGGAAGAAACGATAATACGAACTGTGCAAAAATTTGCTGGTGTGCCAAATGGGTCACTTGTCTGTCAAGAAATAACGAGAAAATAGCTAACAGGTAGGCTTTCTCTAAGAATTCAGAATCGCCAACAATACACCCCAGGGCATTGTTCCAATTTAACGTTCCTTTTATGGGTAACTTATACATATATGAACAGATGGAAAAATCCATACGAGGGCGAGAAAACCATATGAGACAGCATTATTGCTAAAAGAAACAAAATATTTGTAATTGTAATAATGTTTATGATCACAGTAACAGGCAATTAGCCTCATTTTAAAATATTTATTGCATTGTATATGGTAAAAAATGTTTGTGAAGTTTGTGACGGATCATTTAACGTAACGACCGACGTCGCCGTCGTACTGTTACGCTGTCTGGGCGGTGTCTAGCTTGTGGTCGCTTTCTCACTTCAACGATCGTGAAAAGAAAGGTGCAAACTGCAAAAGCTTGGACAAGATTTTCTACAGCTATCTTTACATTATTAACTACAGTCTATTGTATTATCAATCTATCATTCAAGCTGGCTAGCTAAATCATTGCTTTGGGTTCAATGAACTTTTCAGAGAAAGTAGCTGCGGCTGACATGTCATTATTTGTTTTAGTGTTATGAAAATCACTGAGATTTCAAGTCTTATTTGTATTGCACCGCAAACACTTCACACTTTTATTTCAGTCAATATTGAGATTCCTGCTAGTTATGTGGATATACGCATGCTAAACTTATAAGGAAAAAGCTATTATTGGTTTGAGCATATTAGGGGAAAAATACTAAGGCGAAGGTCGACAAACAACTTGATAGAAGTCCTAAAAACTATTGTTAGCAAACTGAAAACTTATACGAACTTCGCTAACACCACCATAAATAATTTCCTTGTTTTCTCGATAAAGCTTGTTACTACGCAGTTAACAGCTTCTATACACCACTTAATTAGAATTTACTGTTAGCGTTGTTGTTATTGAAGCAAATAACGAAATATTGGGAACTTGTAATAACCAAAAGATAAAATTGAGGTCCTAGTGATGAACTGTGAGCAGACAGACAATATGTATGGTTTTTTTATAGTGTGTTAACTATAAAGAGTTAGGTACATCGTAAAACGTATTCAACGAATCGCTTCTTAAGCGATCACTTCAGATAAATATAAGAAACGAGGGCTTATATGGGAGAAGTCGAATTTATTATTTAGAAACGACGATTAAAAGAACTGCCGGGACCCATTATCAATAGATTGGATTCAAATTAAGTAAGAGCTCTCAATATTATGCGGAATCAATGAACAGATAATGGTCCATCTGATCAGATAATTGCGCACGATTTCGATGATGTAAGAATAGGATTGAACGTAATCTTACTTACGGCACATGTGTGTACAGTTCTCAAATGACGCCCAAACAAAGCCTTCGCCGCAAGTCTCTCATTACTTATACTCATTACTGGTGGAAGAAAGCAGACACCGAGCAGACTACACACAATGGTCGAACCAGAACTGGGTTAATTGAAGACAACAGCGCCCATCGCCGCGGGCTGACGGCAAGATCCGATCTCTGTACGCCTCTAAATTAATACTGTAACAACTATTCATTCGGAATTATGAACAGAACCGGTGAGTTTAATATCGTTGCCGACTTGCCGCTGCAAATCAAGAATGTACAGCCTTCAGCAGTAACAACTTCAAGTATTTTTAATAAGAGAAAATCCAAGTCTATTATTGATTGAAAAACCACAAACAGCAGCAAAATCAACGAGAAGAAATTGAATTCTCCGTAAGCTTTTTAAAGAAATCAATATATCTATAAACGAATTTGAAATTAGTGAGAACGTGCGCGGACTATCCACGTTCAGTCTGGAAGTAAATCCCGAAAATAGGTCGAGTTACTTTCTCCGGTAACCGAAGCAGCGTAGGTAGGTATCTGCAGTGCGACACCAGCCTTTTACATTGATTTCCTAGACGTCTGGACTAGAAATCTGTAAAATGACATTCCTGTCGTCATTTCCAAATCAAAGTAAGTATGAAGTTAGATGAACTAGCAACTTTTCGTCAGTTTCAAAACTGGACATCCAAGAGAAGACGTTCACAAAGTTCGGTCACTAGAATAATCAATATTTTATTTATTTATTCCTTTATTTCAGGCAACTAACGCCCATAGAAAAAACAATACATACTACTACAAACATACTTATAAACTAATACATACAAAATTATCACAAATACAATACTATAATAATATAACTCAAAAATCCTATAAATAAATACAACATAACACAACTATATTATCGATTACTATTTTTTTTTATTAATTTTATTTTTATTATTTACTTATTTATTATTTATTTTTATTTTTATTTATTTTATATTGCCAAAGCAACATGACATACGCTGTCGTTTAGTGGATTTGAACGATGTTTTCTACCTAAGTTACGAATTGCATCCATTCAAACGGCTGGAAGTGTCAATACAAGTTCAATTTTAATGCAAAGCATCACTTGCTAAACAATACGAGTGAAGGCGTGAACACAATAAGCTAACTTAATGTGAGGTAAACGGTATACCGCTTCCTGGCCAGTGGATATGAGAAGAATACTAAATGTGGCCTCAAACCATGGACTTTCGTGGTAACCAAAGCATAATGATGGCTCTTGTCAGAAACCTTGAAAATACGAAGCCTAAAATGCACCAGTAATTTGCATGATTGAGATTCATCTTTGAGCATTGTATTGTCCTGCTAGAATTGCAATTGAAGTTTTAAGTTGTTCCTTTCGCTTCGGGGAAGGCAAACGGGAGCCGAAGAGTAGTGTAACATTACAAACTCTAAAAAAAAGCCAGCACGTGTAGATTTTAGTCGGTCAAAATAAATACTAGCACATTTGTCGACTGTCATTTTTATGCCCACACGCTAAACTAGATCAAAGTTCAATGACTCCGAGAGTGAAATCCATTCATCATTATTAACCATTACTAGAGCAGTAGTGCTGACAATGACAGACAAGTAACAGACGTTGATGACGTCACGCAAACGAAAGCCAATAAGGGCAAGTGTTTTTATTTTTTATATGAATACGACGTCCAAGTGTTATAGTGAACTATACAAGAGTTCATTCATAGTGATAATGAGGGCGTGAGCAGCAGGAAGGCACTGCGGCCAACCGTTCCGGGAAGCGGCGGCAGACGATGCGCAGACGCCGATGACGTCATAGTGTGATCAGCCAATTGGGGCAGCGGGCCTATCAGCCTTAGTTAACTTCATTAGTTATTTAAAAGACGTTTACTATTATGAAATGTGATGCTTCGTTTATTTTCATTTGAATATGATAAAAGTTTTAACAAATTGTGTGGTGGTTAAGGATTTAGTGTAGCATTGAAATAAACACTGCGACTGCGCGACGTGAAGTCTGTTAAAGCTGTGCAGTTACAAAGAGGCGGGGGCAATAAAGTAAACCAGCATATACCAACTCGAGGAAAATTTTGCGTGGCTTAAAATGCTAATGTACTACCGACTAGTGTACATATGAATCGTCCACAAAGAAAACAATGCGTTTGGCAAACCCAGTGCCATTCCATATTCACGTCTAAACTATGCTTTGTAAAACTGAAAGTTAGGCACACACAGATGTTCTATAACCTGAGGGTACACTACAAAATTCGTTTCGTTCATTCAGAATAATTAACGAGGAAAACGTTGATGTCTATATTTAAAGAAAAAAGGAATGTTAGGAATGTAAATTTACGTATAAAAAGCTGCCTAGAACAAAATGCCACCGTCCATACCAGCGTTACAAGCGAATATAAAGCTGTTGGCCTTGTCAGAAAAAACCCTAAGCTCATGCCATAACACGGCTGTAGCATGCCATTGAAACGAGGGACGCCAAGGTCGCAGAGTCAATGTACAGCACAGGACGCCACCTGTCTCCGGCCACCAATACAAATATGTATACACAATAATTATGGCGAAGAGTTACCACGACATATGAAACAACCTCCTCAAACGGCTTTTCAACTGTTTGAACTCGTTGATAATTCACACCGCGAAGACTTGAATGGCGACATGTATTAAGATTCATCACGTTCACTTTTCGAAGTGTCACAATGATATCTGACGGATCGATTGTAACAAAAAAATATGAAGTAAGGAGTCTTTATTGAAAGAATGCCACATGTAAACGGGTGGGTATGGGTACACGCGCTTAACCCACGCTCTGTTGCCGTCTGATCATCCTATTTAAAATCACGTGACAGCTTTCGTATAAATAGAATTGAAAAATGTATTTTAGTTCCTCCCTTCGAAACTGGTATCGAGGGAGTGAGTTATTGAACCATAAACGGTATCTGTACATGATATGCGAATGAATGCAGTTTAATCAAATCACTCTATTCATTGAACAGCTTAGCGGAATCCTTATTCCTCGTACATTCGTTAATTAAAATATGCAAAGCAATATGAGTTCCCCAGTTCCATTAGTGGGTAAAAAATAATTTGAAAACGCAGCTAAAACCCATACATAAAGTTAGTCATGGTATGAGTCGCAGTCGTAGCCGAGATGTGATTTACAACAATATTTCCGTAGGCGTAGCGAGCGAATTGTATCTGTTTCCAGAAATGGAAGCTGACTGTTCCAGAAGTTTCTTTGTTAGCTTTAGCTTTAAGTAAGGAGGTCGACGCACCGCGACTAAATATGAGACTTCAGTACGTGCGTACAGTTCTAAGATCTAACTAGGCGAGTTTAGCACGGTGCCTTTGTAATCTAAGTAGTGTTGCAAACAAAACATTAATATTAAATCGGCCTTTTGTGCTACACCAAGATAAGGATCTAACCATTTTTGTGGGTGGGCTTCATGTTTTAAATATTGTAATTATAAAGAGTGGTGTTACATTTGCTTAGTGCTACACGGGCACTCTTGATGCAAATTTTAACTAAATTCTTAATTTCCATTATACTTTAAAAGTTTATGAATAGATTCTAGATTTCAGGTGAGATTTCGTGACACCGATAAGAGGTTTAGTAAGCGATTAGCAGTTAGGGCCTTTAACGAAAAAATCTAGTTTGATCATTCAACATTTTGTTACCTAAGCATACCAAAATTGCACGTTTTCTTGATTCTATCGCAGGTATGCTGGAAGAGATTTCTTATGAAATAAGCATCACCTTTGTACCTATTTTTCTGTTCTGTTTTTTTTTTGTCTGTTTAGATATGTGTGTACGTAAATGGTAAAATAAATAAATAAATAAACATCAGAGCTAGATGACGCGCAAGCCGAAGAGGTTTAGTCCCATCTCGGCACCCTTGAATTTTATTTATTATGCCCACGAAACATTCCCGTCTCGGCACCGTCATAAATCATTGCACAGTCATCAAAATATGGATACACAGTATCAATATAGTGAGGAAATTAACTTGATTAAATCAAAATAAATATTTATCAAAAGTTACTGTTTATTAATTAAGTTTCATTTTAAAATACTAGTGTATAGTGGACAAAGTAAAAGATATTTTATGGGATTTGCACCGACAGGCCTTTGAATCACCCTAATTAGAAGCTTCTTATCTCGATAATAACTTGGCAAATCTCAAAGCATGAGCATGGCGTTTTAAAATGAATGTTTACATGATACAAAGTGGTTTGCATTTAAAATTACCAAATTTTTCAAGTGTAACAACATCCCTATTTTCACGAAAAAAGAGAAATACGTAAAGTTCCATGCCAAAATTAACCAAATTGTAGCAAATTATGAAAATGGTTCGATAAATTTAAAAAGCTGCATAGAACGACTGTGTGCAATAATTGACATATTTGTTTCCTGGACGACGACAAAGTAACTGTGATTTTTAAAATATTTTTGATAATGTAAATTTGCAGTTGCAATGTATGGGAGAACGTGATTTTCAACTACAATGTTAAGTTTGTTCTTGGGTTCTACAATGTTATGGGTTCTACAACTACAATGTTCAGTTTGTTCTTGTTCTTGGCCTCTTGACAAATTCATTCCAACTACGGAACCTTTCACTGTGCGTGGACCGACACGCACTTGGCCGGTTTTTTTATGTGTACCTAACAATGACTTAGATGGGACTGTTTCGTGGGTATGATAAATAAATTCATGCGTGCCGAGATGGGACTAAACCGCCGACGAATACTTCAAAACTGTTATATCTTAGAGTTACGTAACGACATTTTCTTCAAATTCGCACTTTTTATACAGACGCGGACTGGCATCCGTCCAATGGTTCTTTTTAATCGGTTTAATTCATTGAGCTACTGCTTTATTGCCGAATGAGTGCGAATAGACAGGGACGACCTCCACAAGGTCAATGGATAGTGAGAGAAACAGGTTCGTGATAACTCGTTTGTCTGTCATGTAGAGACCACTTTCTTGAAAATTCTTTCGCTGTGGTCGTAAAAACTACTTTAATGCTGAATCAGAAGCGAGAATTATTGAAGTATCAGCTACTTACCCTCCGTAAACCGTTGAAGTTGATTGAGAGAATGGGTTACTGTTAAGCTGGTGGATACTGAACCGACAATGCCTGGAAAACTGTCACTGATACAGTTTTATTAACTTTCGAAGTAGCCATTAATGCCGTATATAGATAGTATCAAATGACTAGTCCGTTGCTAATTGCATTTAAAACAATATTCACATTAAAGATTAAGGAAGTGCCAATAAGATAATCTAAATATTCTTAGAAATGAGATAAAAAAGGCTTCCAGTTAACAATCTTAATTAGCATTTGAATGTAAAAGCTTGCAATAATGCACAAGTTCAATGGGAAATGTGATTAAATGTGCAAATCAGCGGTATCTGCGCTAACACCATAAACAAGCTACATTATGGTTGAAGTTAACCTAGAACTCTTGATAGCACAAGACCAGTTTCTTTCAGCGGATAGGAGTAATAGGCTGAGAAAATGTCGAAAGTTTGTACTTAGTCGCAAATTATCCGCAAGACCTGTTTCGGAGATTGAACTAAAACGATAATAAAAGAAACCAAATGTATGTAAAAAAGACTAAACTTCTATCAATCTTTTTTTGCCACACCAGACCAAGAAAAGTTTAACTCAAACTTCAGTTTGGGTTACTCTCTAACTAATATCAATTAAACAGCTGTTTTTTAGTCATTATGTAATCAAATTGCACAATAAACAATTACACGAGTGTAAAAAATTCTAACAAATTGGATAAAGACACTAAATTACGCAGACACGTAAACGTATAGAGTTGAGTGGTATATAACATAGCTAACAAGGAAGGTATCCCGACGTGTCACCTCCAATTTTTTTGTGGCTGATATATGTTTATATATCCATTATCCATATCACGTAAAAGGCTTTTTCGTCTTTTGGAAAAATATTAACTAGAATAATGTAAAACCCTCAAACTGCCCCGAAAGGTGGTAATGTTTAGGGGGCTATTTCACCCACAAAAAAGGCGCGTTGGCAAAAAAAAAAAAATCCGTGTCTCTTAAAATTTGATGGAGAATAACATATATCAGCCACAAAAAATCGGAGGTGACACGTCGGGATACCTTCCTTGTAAGTTGAAACAGACTGGTGTGAGACCTAACGAAACAAACCGCTTCAAAGTTCCGGAGGCGCGACCCGACTCCGGTAGAACAATTTCTATTAAGTTTTCATAGAATCAGAGTCGCTTCGCGTCTGTCTGCGAGAGCTTTCATTCTTGGCATGTAAGCATCTACATCTCCACTGAAAGCCGCTACAGAATTATTGAGTTTCGACGTAAATATGGCAACAATAAACACCCATAAAAAACGTTAGGGTATAATTTCCCAGTGTATACTACGTGTAACGTTAAATGCGCAAAACCTGAAAATAGTTTGATCAGAATAACGAGCAGAATTAATTGAACCACTTTTTAATATAGGTCACATTTTTCAAAAAATCTTCATTAAAAACGTTGCCGTGTCTATTTATTAATAGGTCAAGCAAGCCAATGTCAGCGCGGCGAAGCGGCCCGGTGACGACTCCTCCCTCGGTAAAGCGTTGTCGCAGACGCAAGAAACGATCAGAATGGCCAGTAAAACTAAAACAGCACATAAAACCTTTACAATTTTTTTAATGACTTATTTTCTCTCTGAAATAGGTCAATTAAATTAAAAATCAGTTGGGGTGTGTGAGGTTTTGCGCATTTAACGTTACACGTTATATATTTATTAGGAAGATATAAAATCGTGAGTAGGTGGTAAAACTAGCAGTAATTATATAGTAGTATTTGAAAACAAGCCAAAGCCGAAAAAAAAACTCAAATGATCCTATTGAGTACAGTATTAATAAGAAGAGATCATTTATAAAGACCATTTTCGTATAACCTCAGTGCAGAAAAGACAATATGTTGGACGTAAATGCAGCTCAGCAGAACACGCGGGCAGGCTAAAAATAGCGATGTAATATCTCTTCATTTTCACTGGTGCTTTTTCAATAAAAAAAACCTACAAGTGCGTGTCGAACCACGCACAATGAAGGGTTCCGTAGTTGGAATGAATTTATCCCAAGAACCAACTTAACATTGTAGTTGAAAATCATGTTCTCCCATACATTGCAACTGCAAATGTAAGTTGGTAGACTATTTTTTCGTCGACTTTTAATCACGCATTATTATTAACTTTTAAGTAATTATTTTGCGCCATCAATTATTAATGTTGACTATACATTTTTGTATTGATAAAAATACTTTTAACACGTTCAACGCGCCAAACTTCTGACAGAGCTTGCTCGTCCGTGCGTTACGGTTGCTGAATATCACCATACCATAGTTTAAGGCCAGGTGTTCCCGTTTTTGCCTGTTTTAGAATCCATTTTTGATAGGCAGATTATAACATTTAGAATCTGAAATAAATATATATTTTAGATACATTCTTTCTCCTTAACATGTACCCGTTCAATACACGATACAATACAATTTTCTCGATAGAAAAAAATACCGAACTAACTTCGATTTGCAGTTTTTTTACAAACAAAATTTCATTTTACACATGTACTAATACTCCTTTTTTTCTATAATTAATATCAATATAAAGGTAATTAATTTTGGAATCGATTCTACCCGATCGCTTTTTTTTATTACATTTATAAAAAAAATTATCGATTATTCAAGTGATTTTCGATCCCCGCGTCGCTTGCCAGTGTCCCGCGAGACGTTACCGAGGTGAGACCTATGCCAAATTTTTGCGCGCGCGCTTCTTATCTGCTCCGTAAATATTATTAATAGGAAATATAATTATTGTACTTATATAAACCATAGTTAAGATTTTGTTGATGTGTTTATTTCTCATTGTGTAAATATTTTGTATACAACTTTTAAGACATTATATTTGTGATTGTTTTGTGAAAATGGCAAATAAAAGAAATAAAATTAGAACTAAATCACGGTCGAAGACAAAAAAAAATCGCGAAAGAAATATGGTAAGTTATATTTTTTATACCTAGGCATTTATTTCCAAGATGCGGTCGAGTTACAATACTGTATAGATAATATTACCGTGACAGTAGTCCCCAATCTTTTTTATAACCCTAATATATATTTTATTGTTTCAGTTCAAAAATGGATCGAAATAAAAAAAGGCTTATTTTTGTTCTTAAAAACAGCAGTGAAGAACAGTAAGTACCAACTTTCTTTGATTTCTTGATAATCGGAATCCTCGCCGCAGAATACATAGTAAAATGTACTTAAAATACTCGTACTAGCGTACAGAAAAATCACTCCGAACAATAGATTATGTGGTCTTTTTAATTGTATGTTTTTTATTATTATTTTGTCATTTTGTGCCTATTGGTGCTCCCACACTGCTGTTATAAAATGTTTACTAACATTACCTAACATGAAAACCTTTCTGAAAACCTTTTTTAATAAATGTATTAGATCACTATGTTAGAAAATGTTTGTAAACGTTTTATAACAGCTGTGTGGGAGCAATATATGATCCTTTGTTGGTTGAAATAAACGTTTTATTATTATTAGTAGTCAGTTTAGGTATAAAAATTTGTCAATCGCCGACGACCTGCAAGCGAAACTGAAATCTATTTTATTCTTTCAACTGTTCACATTTCATTGGGTACCTATTATTGTCTCCAAACCGGTCTAACGGCCTGACCACTGAAAATTCACTCCGCGCGAAGAATAAAAAACCTGAACAAGTGCGTGTCGGACCACGCACAATGAAGGGTTCCGTAGTTGGGATGAATTTATCATAAGAACAAAGTTAACTTTGTAGTTGAAAAACATGTACTCCCATACATTTCAACTGCAAATTTAAGTTTGTTCGCACAATATTGAGAGATTTACCATGTTATTTTTAAGACCATAGACTTCTTATAGGTTTTCCTGTAATCTATTAGTATAAATAAATAAACAGAACTATTTTCTGTATTTGAGACCCTCACAGTAAGCCTTTTCATTTGATAAGTCATATGGTACAAATTTGCGCGTGGTGGCCGGCTCTCGACTATCTGGCGTGGCTCACCCATTACACATGGTGCTGCAATAATATCTTAGATTTAGTCAATTTAGCATTATAATAAAGTGTTTTTTTTTTTCAGAAAAACGTGTAACGATACGTCTAATAAGACTCACGCATTTTATATTACATTAGAGGCTGTGGATTTGCAACCCTCTGCTACTAAGTAAGTTTTTTTTTGTTGCCGTTCAGAGGCATACAAATCTAAAATTTGTTTTATTAACACAGTTTTTTTTTTAAACATTAATGGTAAATAAATAATTATTATTTCAGGACATCGACATCACCGAATAATGATACTTAACAAGATGTACCACTACCAATGTCTTCGTTGTCTGCGCCAGAACCAGTTATTGATTCTGAAACTACTCAGTAAGTCATCAGAACTAACACATGTGAGCAGCAAGCATGTCACAACCTATCAACCTGTATAACCTCTATCTTGTATTACTTGTATAAAATTGGATTTATTATTCTGAATTTGAATAAGCACCGAATTCTATAACTGCATAACACTTTTATTAACATTTTTTTTCATCATCAGTTTTTTAGATTCCACGTTATACTATCTCCATATCGTATTTTATGTTGTTACAGAGAAAATGATGGCAGTGAAAACGCGCTTATTACTGAAATGGATAACAAGGAAAACCATTTCCAACCCATATCAGGACGGCGAATAATTGATATAAATTACTTTGTACAAGAACTTCAAGAAAAAGCACAGCACAATGGTTTATTTGATTGTAAATCAAGCAACTTCTGCTTAGTTGGTGAAAGAAGACATGGACTTATTTAAAATTGATAAAACTTTACATGAAATGCTTGCTGCGCGAAATTATAGACAGCAGAAATGCACGCGGTATGCCCATTAGAAACTTATTCATCCAAGATGATAAAGAAAATGACCCTGATAATTCACAACCGGGACAAAGCACACGACAATTAAATTTAAAGGATTTTTAACGAATTAATGGTAATGATATTATTGAATCTAGTTCTATATAAAGTAAGTACAGTCAACAGCAAAAGTAGATGATTAAAATCAGAAATTCAATACTAATGAACGGATTTCGCGTCAGAACTGTGTGGCGTCGAAGTGATTCAAAAGTATGTGGTTTAAATCTTTCTTTCTTTCTTTTCTTTTTTTAAAAAACGTTGCCCCACACTAGGAATTTCTCCTGTATCGTGGGTGCGTTTACAAACATTTAAACACACATACACAAACAGCCAGACCCGGAACAACTACTTGCAGGTCATACAAATATTTGTTCCGTGCGGGAATCGAACCCGCGACACGCAGCGCAGCAGTCAATCGCTTACACACTGCGCCAACCGTGCCGTCATCAAGTCATCAGATATCACTTCGACGCCACACATTTCTGACGTGAACTCCGTTCATTATTATTGAATTTCTGATTTCGATCATCTACTTTTGCTGTTGACTGTACCTAATAATGTTAGTATGTTAATATACTTTCAACTGTTTCATGGAAGTAAGAAAAATGTAATCAATAATAAACCTATAGTTTTTGTGACAAAATTATGGCACATAAATCTTTTTTTTTCACAATTGTCTTATTTTTAACTATCCCTATTTTTTTCGAGACAACTTTGACATAATTAGTTTAAAATTTTAAAATAATTAAAATAATACGTTGACCTGCTGCCGGTTTATCTATAATGTGACACTTCCCTCGGCTTTGGGTTCATGTAAGTTCACACCAGCGACGTAAGCGCACGGCTCGCTTCGCAGGAATCGCGGGCAACTTTTGGTAGCGTTAAATGCCTACTTCGTTTGGTCTACCCGCCCTTAAACAGATTTTTTTATTGACTTGTTAATTTTTACTCTCATAGTTAAACAAAAAAAAAAGTACATGAATTTAAAAGTGGGATACAACTTAACAAATTAAATCCAGTTTGGTTTTTGTACGCAAAGTTTCACAAACCGGGTCAGATGACGCCCGATGACCTTTACGGTTTTCGGGATTTTTCCTATACGTGTGCTACATGACATTGCTTCTTGCAAAATTTCATGATTCCTAGACGTTGGTCTAGAATCATGAAATTTGGCAAGAAGCGATGTCAATGCAAGAATGAAAGCAATGGAAGTACCATATTATATGTTTTGATCTCGGAACATAAAAGTCCGTAGCTTTTGATTGCGTTGACTTAGAAGTTTAATTTTTTCACTGCTTCAAGCGACTGCAGCCCTTAGTATTTGATATTAATTTCAACTTGATAACTCAAAAAGGGTATTGACAGACAGATATACGGACAACGAAGTGATCTTATAAGGGTTCCGATTTTTCTTTTGAGGTACGGAACCCTAAAAACATCAAAAATATTGTTGAGTCCAAAACCAATATTTCCCCAATTTTATTTACCTTTCAACTGCGCAGTTGTCTAATACATATTTAGCTGCGCGCGCAGCCCTCAGCGCGGACAAGGTTGCGCGTGCGCCTAATTAAACACGAATCCGTTGAAAAAAAATCAAACGTTACACTCGAGATTTTTACACAGATATTACACATGTTTATAATACTTGTGTTTGTAGCGAAACAAATAATGGCATTACGTTCGATAGTATCTAAAATGACGTACAGTACGTTTGTTATTTATGATATTCAACGCTTATAGTCATAAATCAATGGCTGGCGATGAATTAATCTTGCACTACACTGTGTTTGTGTCACTAGAAAGACAAAACTATTCAACCGGATTGATATTAAGAGCAAAAGGGCTACTGGTAAAGGCTCGTGCAGACAGACACGACGATGACGCGACTGGTACAACAATTTCTATGAAAACTTCATGGAAATCGTTCTACCAGAATCGCGTCGTGCCTATCTGTGGGAGTCTTAAGATATCCTCTGCGTCACTGAACTACGTCGGAACAAATTAATAGTTTCAAACCTAGAACACGAGTTTAGCCGCACGTAAATGCTAATTGGAAATGCTATTCAAACATTGATTGCCTCACAAACTTGGAAACTAAGTAAGTTTTCACGAAACCGCAATTATAACTTAACTTTTTTTCTTTACACTACCGAATTAAAAGCGGTTCGTGCCCATAAATTACATACATCAATGCAAGCTGACATCATGAACGGTATAAAACCTGGACTTTTTAATTTTTTAACTGTTTTATTTCCTAATCCACCTTGAAACAAGTTTTGACAAGTTATTTTTGTAGCTTGAAAGTTAAAACAAAGCCTAGCATAATCAGCCTACTGCTGGGATACAGTCCTTCTCTCTGTGAGAGGCATAAGGCCTATGTCCCAGGCCAGGCCAGACAGGCGGTTTATTTTTTTTAACTCTTTCAGTTACGCTTTTACATTAACAATATTTTGAGCATTTACATTAGAGTTTTAGCATCATTTACAACTAAATAATCACAGAAAGTAGGAAAAAAAAATCTAGGTATAAAGGCTCTCGAGGAATGAGGTGGTTAGTGACACTAACCACCATGACTATTGATACAAACAAAACTATGATGAATTATGTATATTATTTATTTAATGAACTTTCCACAGGCAAAACTAACATAAAAATTACTTCTTATGAAAAACATGCTTTCCATAGCGTAGACAAAGGGAACTTTACACGTATTGCACTGCCATATAGTACGCACTGGAGATATTTTAGTGCTACATTTGCAGTATCTTCTCGAAGTACTTCTAACAGGTTGATGGCGACTGCGTCTGAATTCTTTCAGTCAATGCGCATAGGTCCGGCCGTCCGGGTGTGAAGAGAATTGCAGTTCTTTATAAATCAAAAATGCATTGACAATACAACAATCAAGGAAGTGAAAAAATATCCTGTATTTTATTTTCTTGTGAAAACGTATAAAATAGATATATGATAATACAGTGAGTAAAAAACATTAAAGAAAAAAGCATACTTACTCGTTTCACAGTTTTTTTTAACAAGCACGCGAATAAAAGTACGTTAGAGCAATATTTAATTCGACGCAAAGGAACTGTCATTTATTCAACATTCCGCCAATCGGTCCCATATTGTCAAGCATGGTTCGAACTTTCTTGATAATGCAAGCGATTGTCGTTATATGCCATGGATTTTAATTTAAAAATTCAGAAAGAGGTGGTTAGTGACACTAACCACCATGACTGAAAGAGTTAAATAAAAAAGAGCCTATCATAGTTTAACGGAAGAGTTTTTCTTGAAGAAAACCAGGAGCAAATTCTAGTTAGACAGATGTGTCAAAGGAAATAGTATTTAACTAACAATTTTAAAGTAATCAATTTTCTATATCTAGTGTTAATGACGAAACGATAAGTAATCTAAGCTACGCAGTTGTGCCGAATGACTCACAATAGCTGTTAGGCAGCCAGTTAAGCGAAGATCGATCTTACGATAACCGTAGTTCAATTGGTATTATTTAAGTACCACTACAATTACGTTTTTGACATTACGTAACATTAAGACGAAACCAAAACTCTAAAAAGAGAAAGTTTCAGTCTTGATAAATAATTATGGGATATAAAATCGAAAGTATAACAAATTGCTTAGTGGTTTCAAACTTTGGTTTCTGTAATCAATCATTTCAGTGGTGTATCAATCAATCTTTTCTTGTGATAATGGACAGCTGTGCTCACTTTTTGTTCGTAAACCTAGGCCCACTCAACACATTACGACAATATAACCAGTACAAGACTTACAAGCAAAGATCAATCTGTTTGCAATGCAAATTTTGCAAGTACTTAAGGAGCGCTAAGTCAATGCACCCAATGTTACAATGATTACGAGAATAAAAAACACACCTTTTGAAGTAATAAAATTCTATTGTATGATTTAAATTTATTCGCATGCACCGAAAAATCTTTTTAACACGGCAATTTAAATTCAGAAAAATACTCACAATCGCAAGCGTCGTCCGCATTCCGCATTTAAGCTCATTTTAGAAACTCTAAAATGAAATCAATTTCATGGAAGCGAGGCGCACTTTATTTTTGGAATTCACTTAAATATTCAGTGCAATTGAACCGAGTGATTCGCATCTTCGCAGCTCCGAGCTTCGCCTGCATTTCATTTCGCCAGCACGTTGAATCCTAAACAAGTCAGGCGGTTGGACCGCCCAGCACTAAATCATCTAAGGGCATATGGCGAGTCTGCGTCAAGTTATTTATTACATTTCTCAGCAAGACCCACAGAGTCGCGAATTTAATATTACAGTGATCAAACGCATTTACGACAACATTAAAATGCTAAGTACGTTTCCTTTACATGGGTTAGTTGTAAAACTTGAAACAGCGTTCAAAAAGGTATAAACAGACGAAGTAAAGTTCGACGCATTGACGCTGCGGTACGGTGCAATAGGTATATATATATTTTTTTACTTTGCATATCATGAAACGTTAGTAAGCAACGGCTCGTGAATCTACAGGGTTAAATTAAATTGGCAAACTAAACACAATGAAATAAAAAAAATTGATATTCTTAGGGTTCCGTACCTCAAAAGGGAACAACGGAACCCTTATCAAATCAATTCGTTGTCCGTCTGTCTGTTCGTCAGTCAAGGCCCTTTTTCTCAGGAACGCGTGGAGTTATCAAATTGAAATTAATCCTTTGAACTCGAGCGGTGCTGCTGCGGTGTCCGGCCGATTTGAAGTGTCAACTCGAGCGGCGCTGCTGCGGCGCCCGAGTGGTTTGAAGTCTTAACTCGAGCGACGGTGCTACGATGGCTATGGTCTTTCGGAACTCGATCTCCTTATTTACAGTGTGCGATTTGATATTTTTCTCGGAAGTACTTTCGTGCACTAGGCTCCGTTGACATTGTAGCCAAATCTTAGCTCAGTCGCAGAATAAAACTGGTGAAAATGTTATTGGTATACGTTTGTTTGTCTATAAATGTTTTTAAAGTACTTGGTAAAGTGTTTGCCGAATTTGGCCGAAATCGTCTCGAGTTGCTAGTTCGCGCAAGCGAAAAAGGCCTCGAGTGCAAAGGGTTAATATCAAATACTAAGGGCTGCAATCCCTTGAAGCGGTGAAAAAATTAAACTTCTATGTCAACGCAAGATCAAAACATATAGGGTACTTCCCTTTGACCTAGAATCATGAAATTTGGCAAGAAGCAATGTCATGTAGCACACGTAAAGGAAAGACTAAACATCTTACCACGACGAAGACATTGCGCTTGTTTAAAGTATTCGTATTGTAATACATCAGATTCTTATTTAGTCCACGCATTTAATTTATTCGCTCCTGGGATTGAGCAGTCGACGGAGTAGCGTCGACAATCCGAAAATCGCAAATGTAATGTTAACATTAAAAAAATATATATATTTTAATAATACTATTTACATACCTACAAATGCGTACGGAGCCCTCGGTGCGCGAATCCGACACGCACTTGACCGGTTTTTTTTTGTAGGTCAACAACCGCTGTTATTTGTAACTTGAAGTATGAGTTGAGAAAATCTATTTTGTTTTATCGTGTTTATCTAAACACGATAAAACAAAATAGATACCCATCACGTGAAGTATAAAAAAAAAACGGATATTTCAGTGATCACAATAACTGCGGTCGATGACCCCCCAAACGTTTTTGTTTTGTTTTACATGTTTAGATATCGATATCCATCGCATCTGTCGAGTTTAGCTAGGTAATTTAATGCAAGACTGTATTTTGTGACTTTGTTCCATCTATCTTGCGTAAAACTTAAATCTTATAAGTATCGAATTTTATTAGACTGCGTGCTCTTGTGCTAGACTGGGACAGATAGCAATAAACAACTCCTTAGGTAACACGGGCTGGTGTCCGCAACTCCACGTCAATGCGCGTATTTTGCGTACCCAACAACACAACAACAACTCCTTATCCCAATTTATTTGGGCTCGGCGCAACATGTCTCTTTCTTCCATACTTCTCTCTATTAGTCGCCATCACGGTTAGTCACCACTTTCTAGCCATATCATCTTTCACACAGCACAACCATCGTTTCTTTGGTCTACCCCTTTTCTGAAACTATCCTCACTCTTCCGCGATACATGCCCATAGACAACTGATTTCCACACATTTTTTTTTTGTATTAAGGCGCGTAAGAAGCAAATTTTTAGGTAATTAAATTTTTTAAATTATCGACAACAGCGCATCGCGGTAAGAAATAAGGTTCAAAACAGCGTTGCGTTTGATGTTAGTTGAATAGAATGACCACTAAAATTAAAGAAATTTTGCAAATTTAATTATAAAATAAATACACAGCTCAGTGCAATCACTTTTAAGTATTTTTAGTTGATTGAATTCCTTTTGATATCATTAGGTAGGTATGAAAGTTAACGCTCAAAATTTTGAAAATGTTAAGATTTTTATATGTTATTATACTACGTGTAACGTTAAATGCGCAAAACCTTAAAATAGTTTGATCAGAATAACGAGCAGAATTAATTGAACCACTTTTTAATATAGGTCACATTTTTCAAAAAATCTTCATTGAAAACGTTGCCGTGTCTATTTATTAATAGGTCAAGCAAGCCAATGTCAGCGCATCGCAGCGGTCCGGTGACGACTCCTCTCTCGATAAAGCGTCGTCGCAAACGCAATAAACGATCAGAATGGCCAGTAAAACTAAAACAGCACATAAAACCTTTACAATTTTTTTAATGACTTATTTTCTCTCTGAAATAGGTCAATTGAATTAAAAATCAGTTGGGGCGTCTGAGGTTTTGCGCATTTAACGTTACACGTTGTATACATATGTGTAGTATTTTATTTGAACATTTGACAATACACAAAAAAATGGGTTGTAATTTGTACCAATACTAGGCGTATTAGTACTTATACAAAAAACTAAGCGTTTTATGTACCTCAAGTTTTGAACGGTCAATGAACGAAATGTCGAAGTGGAAACAGACACAAATTGAAATAAGTGGTCAGACACTTTTTTTTTTTCTTAAACTTAAAGGCTCCATTAATTTATCTATTTCTTCTTTGACATTCAGGATTTTTGTCCGTTTTTGTGTGTTTTTTCTGTTTCCACTTCGACATTTCGTTCATTGAACGTTCGAAACTTGAGTTACATAGCGTTTTACGGTATCCTACGATTGCGCAGCGCCTTAAATGCAAGCTGTGTAATCGTTCAAATTTTAGATTGCGTACACGGTGATAACATCAACTAGATGTCAAAGCTTACTACTGACAGCCCAATGACAATCAAAAAGAGAAAAAGTAGTTGGGTTTGGTCAGTATGTACTCGGCACTCAGTATGGCAGATGACAACATAGCAGACTGTTGCGTGACATGTGACAAATGTCGGTGTTGCCAACGCAGTCAAAATAAGCTGTACCCACGTTAATTATCACATCTTATTTAATATTAACTGTCTGAATGATAAATAAATAAGTAATCATTTCATGACTTTACTTGTTTTTGGCTTCGTTTCATGTACAGACGCCAGCACATCAAGCTACTACAATCTGTCAGATTTCTTTAATAGATTTTCAACTTTATCGCTATAGCATAAGGTTCAAAGTTGATTGGGAAAATCTGACAGTTTCGGGTAGCTTGATGTGCTGGCGTCTGTACTAATTAACTTTCTCAGAACAATAGAATAAATAAAGCTTACACCCGTGACCCGTTACAAACTTTATACTTGTTCCAGACTTTCATACAACGTGTTCTCACGTGATACAGAAAAATAGAAAACTACACTCAATAAAAATGTTCATAATTAAAATGAAAGTTTTAATTGACTGCAGCAAGATAAAACTCTAGTTAAACTAGATTGAAAGCTGATCATAACTGAATCAAGTGTTAATTTTATTTCCATTGAGAATGTGAGAGGGAGAGAGAAGACAACGTAACGTTCATGATGGAACAAAAACTACTACGCAGAACGAAAGGGTTTTTTAATCAGTGTTGTTAATGATCGAGCGTACGCCGGCAGTGCGCCCACTGACCTCAACGCGGACGAGATAAAGGCTATTTTAAGCGTCGCGATAATATCAGCATACGTCGAATGTTTTAACAGATACGACATTGGAGGAACGCCGGAAGCCTTTAGGCAGGACCTCTTATAACTAACGTACTTGATAGACTTCCGTTACCTACGTACGTATTTGACAATTCAACTTTTACGCTCAACGAATCAAGCCTACATTTCATTTCCTCAATTTAAGCGTCTTAAGTGAGTGAAGGAAATCCAACAAAAAATTCAACACATTTCATACAAAATATACGTTACAAACTGCACATTAATGATATTCTTGGCAATATCCCAAAAGAATAGAATACTCGGAACTCGGAATTGTATGAAGTTGTACTCGTAATTCGTGACGTTCGGTGTTATTAACATTCATAACATGCCATAATGTGAAACTTTACATTGTCATAAAAAGCAAAAAGCAATGCATTGATCGAATATCATTTAGTAAATCGAATACGGTGACATAAAATCGAGATGAACGCGGCTATTAAATCAGCATGTGGATTATCTATAGTCAGAGGTAACGGCAATCGCCTTCCGAATTGATGGACTGTTTTTCATACCCAAATGGGAGTTGAGAATGTTAAGATCCATTATGCATGTTTGTTTTCAATCGTGAATGTTTATTTTGCTTAATTAGTTCCAGCGAATGTGACTCGTTTGGAAGTCACGGTATGTGTATATTAATCCTGAGTCATAAGTTTATACAGAGAATCGTTTACATTCTGTATGCGTAGAATGTAACGCCGTATTTACGAACAGCATTTATCTCATAAAAATCCAATAAATGCCCTGCTAAAGGCTCCGTTTCCAGTCATTGATTCCCATCTTGACCTAAAGGAATTCGCCTCAAACGGGGACACGATTATATCGACATTTCTCATCAACCTCAAGAGATATAATCATGGTTGCTTTCTTGAATATAAAATGTTGTCAGTCGTTGTAAAATTATACAGCACACTGCGGCAAATGTAAATTACGAGAAGCAATACATCAGTCGGTTCTGCATTTATTGGGACAATGATCTTTAAACAGCTGTTTTATTTATGAAACAGTGCTCGATTGACTGGGAGGCCTCGACCTCAGAGACCGCTTTCATGCCCACTAAAAGGATTACCCGTCAGACGGCATCGAGAAAACAGTCTGCGGAATTGGGCTAATCCTCTTTGGGTTGCGATGTCGACGCTACCTCGAGCAGTTGCCCGCAGCACCTGATTGAACGACCATAAACTTTGGTGCAAAGGCATAAAGCATAATGTACAAAGGCATGTAATATTAAGTGTCAAATCAATAACTCCACCACGCGACAGCAGCAGAAAGTTAGGAAGAGAAGAGATAGTGAACGAATAACGACTTTAACAGAACGTGATAGGATCATGTTTCGAATTACACAATTTTCGCGAGACAAGACGGTGAAAGCCCGTCTGCCCTTGCGATCTCTAGCTTTACAAGAACATAATTACACACGATCAGTAAAACAATTCAATGAATCAGTGACATTAAAATCAACGAGAACTTAATCAATGTTTTTTCTAATAGAATCTCGCAAATTAAGAGTTATATCGCGTTTTAGAACCTGATACTCTTGAAATTGATGTTATTAAAAGTAGTAAAAAAAAAGAACATGACTGTTGCAACTGTTTGATAAGAGGAATTTCAGCGATTTTGCATCGGATATAATAATTAGCGGCGACGGATGCAATTACCCACCGCAGTGGCTGCATTCCGAATGCGCGTCATCTTGCGCTCGCAGAGTAGTCAACTTTATTCTTATTAGAAAGTGGCAAATTTGGATGTGAGGAGGGGACGGGTCGTCGACCGAAAATGTTCATAAGCTGTCCTTTAATAGAGGAACATGTAACACTGATTAACATTGTAAATGTTACAGCATCACCACGTGAAATTCAACATAAATCGCAGCTCAAATCTAGGCCACATCCGATGAGGAACAAATTGAATTTATCATCAAACCAAGAGCGTACAAGAAATGTTTAGTTGCTATTTTAAACCGCATCCGAAATAAATTAGCAAATTGCTTACTAATGTAGCTATTGAGATCACTGAAAGTAAAAATAAATCGCACAATAAAAACTATTTAATCACATGATAAATGACCCGTCAATTCGAAATCACTGCGAGTTACAAATCGGAACAGGAAATTACAGTTGACTTTGAGCCATCACTAGACAAAAGAGTTTTGGTGAGAGCGAATAGCCCGAACACGGTTCCAAGAATTCACACTGCTAAAAATAAACTTTTTGCTAACTGTACTTTTTTTGATTCTGAATGATGAGTGATGAATGACCCAGACCTGAGATGTACTGTAGGTTCCAAATGGAGCACCAATACAAAAAGCTGAAGCGCTCTTTTTCTGTTTGTTTTAGTTCATTTTATTCGCGTCACCGGAGAATTTTGAGATTGTTGTCCATAATTTACATGTCGATGCTTAGATACTACGATTCTGTTCATTCGAACTTAAGTTCTGGAATGAAAGATAATGGTTTCAGAACATTGCTCACCACCATTTTCAGTTGTAGCACTGCATATGGCCACAAGTGCGAAACTTAAAGCGAAGGATGCTCGTTTGAATTCTCCTCCAAATGAATACGAATCTTATGTGTTTGTCTTTGAGTAGCAAATTCTTTGTCGCAACACCCGTTGACTTTCAGCGCCACTTTGAAAGTTGCCCATTACATCGAAGTGTTCATTGTTATGTTTGTTTTCAGCAGTTTTATATCTTATTTATTAGTATCTTATTTGAACTAAGGAAGGCTAACGTCGGATTACTTGGTAGATTTCGCATCGAGATAGCTGTTCAGCGTTTACGAAACCAGTTATGTATGAATAAAAATAACGATTGATACAAAGTTGTAAATGCACGGAGTTGCTTGTAGAATAAATAGGTGGACACATATATTTGTATTTCATGTGTATTTATTCACACGTGTGTGAACATAATTCTCTTTGGCGTGAATGGGTATGACTGGTTTATGTACACAATTGTGGATTGACGCCGATACGTCATTCAAAGCTGGCTTCTACAAAATTAGTATTTATAAATTTTATTGCAATATTTGCAGTACAAGTGATTATGTATTCGTGAATATATTTGCTGGGTAATTGATGAATTCTCATAAAATTACTGATGAATCAAAACTTATTAAGTAGTAGGTACCTACTGCCATCAGTCTTCTGCAAGCTTGTGAACCTTTTTAACCGTGTTACCGTTTTTCTTCGATTTTCCCTTTTACCTAATATTCTCTTATTTCATAAATAGTTCTGTAAACCCACCAATTAAATTTTGAAACCTACTGTTGGAATAATTAAGTATTCTACATCAAGTCACTAACCATGTAATTGGTTGTTTAAGTTAATTTATTAGCCAGTGAATCAATTTACTCCTAATCGGCACCCATTTTTATTCGGCCACTCTTTATACAACGTGTAACGTTAAATGCGCAAAACCTGAAAATAGTTTGATCAGAATAACGAGCAGAATTAATTGAACCACTTTTTAACATATGTAGATCACATTTTTCAAAAAATCTTCACTAAAAACGTTGCCGTGTCTATTTATTAATAGGTCAAGCAAGCCAATATCAGCGCGGCGCAGCGGCCCGGTGACGACTCCTCCCTCGGTAAAGCGTCGTCGCAGACGCAAGAAACGATCAGAATGGCCAGTAAAACTAAAACAGCACATAAAACCTTTACAATTTTTTTAATGACTTATTTTCTCTCTGAAATAGGTCAATTGAATTAAAAATCAGTTGTGGTGTCTGAGGTTTTGCGCATTTAACGTTACACGTTGTATATTTTATTATAGAAATGTGTAGAGTGCGTGAACAGGGACCTAAGCGACTGCTTCAGAAACGTTTTTGAGATATATGCGAAAAACCCAAAAGTGGGAACTTTGTGCCCCCCCCCCCCCCCCCACTCCGGCTCACCTCCTAGACGTCAGGGCTTTTAGTATGTTCACTTCTCAAGCACCCTGAACAAGTTTCTGAATGAATCGCTTAGGTCCATGCTCACGCACTCTACAACTCCTTTATTGACTGGACTATTATAATAACAAAATTGTAATGAATTTAAGTACCTACCTACTTGTTTAATTAAGCCGGATATCATTTTATAATGTAGGAAAATCAATACTGATATAGGTATTTCGAACGCCTATTGGGAAGTAATGGAAATAGCAATAGCATTTTGCTGATTTTACCAGAACTCAGTTAATACCCACCTACAAACATAACATTTAGTAGCAGCAAAATAAAATTATAAATCCACGCTCATACAAGTCACTTTGATAAAAACGAGTTGAAAGCTGCAAAAAGCTTCAGAAAATTGCTGGCGTATACCGAAATATAGGTCAAGCAACTGCCTTGAACACTGTCTAGAAAAAAAAATTACATTTTAAACTGGGATTACAAAAATAAACTAGACATCGAGACGCCTTGTGCTTAATTACATAGTTTCTATTTATGAAAAAGTTTAAATGGAAGCCAATGAGCCAACTAAAGCTGACCAACTCACACAGAAGATTTTACGAGCAGCAAGATTTATAAAGCCTCCCGCAGACAGGCGCGACGCAACTCTAGTAGAACAATTTCTATGAAAAGTTCATGGAAATTGTTCTAGCAGAATCGCGTTACACCGTCGCGTCGCACCTGTCTGCACTAGCCTTAACAGGCATCAACGTCAATGATGGTACATATGACCGTATCGCACTCTCTTGCAGCGATAAAAATTCCAGACATCGATATTTTTAGTGAGATCGTAGATATCTCAGCTCACGTGAGAAACAACCATTAAATTAATTTTAAACCAGGAATGGAAGTGAATTATCTGGGTACTGCATTAATTAGACAGAATCAGAAGAAGCACTTATCGTAATTGAAATCTTAATTTGTTAAACGATGTGCATTTTACCGATTAATCAGGTAGTATGCAAGTGGATAATTGGCGCGTCGCTTTTTAGATCACCCAACTGACACTAGAAATTGACAGCTCACTTCAAAGTCACCTACTTAAGTTATCACAGTGAGATTTTTACAGAAGAGCACAAACGATCAGCAGGCCAATTCTCGTACATAAAAAACGTTCAAATTCATGTCGCAATCTAGATGAGATTGCGACATGAATTTGAAGCGACCATGAATATCAAGAACTTGTCAAAAATGTGTGTAAATTGATTGTATTTTTGACAGATTGTGACTTGAGATTAGAATGCGAACGTTCTTAAAAATACGGGAACTGCCCGTCTGATCAAGTCCAAACTTGTACAGTCAGCCCATTGAAATTGGTGCAAAAAACTTTGCTGACGTCAGCCAGCATCGTGTTCTGTACTATCTTACCTACATAATATTTTGGCTTACCTAAACATGTTCGGAACGATTGCAAAATATATTCAAAAATAATGACAATTTAACCAGAATATGGTTAAGAATGCCACTGTTATTCACAACTAGACAATTCTTACTTATAGAGTTGTATTGATGATTTTAACGATTTTAAATTAATTGTAAAGCCATTTGTTACGAATACCTGCAAATTACAAACGTGAGAAAATTTGAATTTAGCGCTTTCGCCTTGAGGAAGCGCCAGGGTAGCCCGCGAAATTAAAATTTTCTTAAGTTTTTATGATAGGTAACACGGGCTGGTGTCCGCAACTCCACGTCAATGCGCGTATTTTGCGTACGGAAGTTTTTATGATTATTTAATGAAATATCAATCAATGGGATTATATGAACTTCAAGATTGTATGATGATTTAACGATTATAATTGGGTATGTAAAGACATATTTGCTACGGCCGCGACTGATATTTTGATATAATTAACTGTAACAAACCTACATTCAAAAAACAAATAACAAAAACCTTAAACGAAGGCAAATTGATAAATAACTAATCTTTTATTAATTACTCAAACTTTTTGTTTTTTCTCTATATTTTAAACTTAAGTGTAAGTTTTTAAATTTTAATTTACATTTTTTTATATGCCTAAAACTGAACCTTTTGTATTTAAATATTTCTTAGTTTGTAGTCCGTTCGCATGTTTTATACATCTCTTAGTTATACAGGGAAACCTATTATTAGCCAGGCAATACTATAATTTACATACTCTGTTACATACGATTTGTATCGTTGTTGGTTGCCTAAATAAAGAAAATAAAAATAAAATAAAATCAACATTCAAACTGATAGACTTGCAAATTGCAAAAAAACCTAAGAAAATATGAATTTTGCGGACTACCCCGCCGCTTTCGCCTTTACTAACGGAATTAGAGCGTACATTTATGGAAGGAAATTGTGACTACAATAAATTGTACCTCAGTTTTTACAAAATCGATATCAAAAGGGACACGAGACAATAAACTGAGTAAAGAGCAAATAAATTTACGTGGTACGAGCTGGTGCGGTACCATGACCTTGGTACGCTCGTTTGCAAAATGAACCTGAAACTAATCGATGGGCGTATTCTTGGTACACAAACACAGGGCTCATTGTACCGCGGTCGGCTAATTGAAGTTCAAGTAATCAATGTTGAGTCTAAATCAGGACTATTTTTGTGTTTTATTAATAAACTAGCTTCTTCCGCGTCAAACTTCTTGTTCCCCCAACCCAATCCATCCCCAACCCGACGCATCGCATCACCTGCCGCGCTATAACTTCGTTTTCGCTTAGTGTTCTTTCCACCTTTTTATTTTTGCTCGGATCCTAACGTCCTAAGGGTCGTAGCATGATGTTAAATAACCTATAGCCTTCCGCAAGAATTGGGCTATCAAAGAAAAATAAAGAACTTTACAAATCCGACTGGTAGGTCCAGATATTACCCCCTACATAAAAACTTAGGGCGCTTTCAATTTAGACGGTTGGTGCCGGACTGCTACAGTCCGGGTATCGTACTGCGCACGGGCGGTTATGATTTTTCATCTCTCGCACGACCTTGCGTCGAGACATTTTGTATGAAAAATCATAACCAACCGTCTAAATTGAAAGCGCCCTTAGAAACAAACACTGGGCGCCCTGTACCAAAAGAAAAAGTCCGCTGCCACAACCAAATCTATTTCTTTAAATGCTTAAAATGTATTCCAAAACATGTAATAATTTAAATTAATATGAAGCAACGTGTGACCTAAAGATTATTTGACTGACATAAAAATATACCTAATATTATAGTAAATCGGTGTCGGTAGGTACTTGAAATTATCTTCTTCATTTAAATGTTTGTTGGGTATCTATACAACGTGTAACGTTAAATGCGCAAAACCTCCAGACACCCTAACTGATTTTTAATTCAATTGACCTATTTCAGAAAGAAAATAAGACATTAAAAATTGTAAAGGTTTTATGTGCTGTTTTAGTTTTACTGGCCATTCTGATCGTTTCTTGCGTCTGCGACGACGCTTTATCGACGGAGGAGTCGTCACCGGGCCGCTGCGCCGCGCTGACATTGGCTTGCTTGACCTATTAATAAATAGACACGACAACGTTTTTAATGAAGATTTTTTGAAAAATGTGGCTTATATTAAAAAGTGGTTCAATTAATTCTGCTCGTTATTCTGATTACAAACTATTTTCAGCTTTTGCGCATTTAACGTTACACGTTGTATTTTTACGTAGTAGCAACATTCGGAAATGAAGTGCAATGGCAGTGACCTAAGAGAAAATACGTACAAAAGTAAATAATTTTTATTTTTGATGTCCGAAATCCGGGAATCTTTTTCATAACAAAAACGTAAATCTAATTTAAAAAAATAGGAGTAATTTTATGACCTACATTTTGTTGTGACACACTCCCTCGCAAGTTGGTACGGTCCCACGGCATTCTCCTTTTACCTCTTTATAATGTTGGTACAGTTAGTTTAGACTAGCTTGCGTCTTTTAATAGCATCGCCATTTGGAATTTTGGAGCAACATTAACAGACCTTATCGATAATCTTTATTAATACTGCAAAGCTTGTTAGTCTATTGGAAACTGTCTCATAAACTTGATTAATTTTCAACATAAGTAAATTATTTCAAGGTTAAGATATCGACTTTATAAGATATGTTTAATAGAGACTTCAGCTGCACAGCTATCATAAATACAGAATGATTGAATAATTTATATTCTTCCAGACTGATACATTATGGTCTAATGTATCCATTTCCATACAGAGTGCGGTGATTAAATAAATCATGGCTTCCCGACGCATAATGCCATCCATCAAGTCGCCGAAGCTCAACTTAGTTCAACTACCGCAGTCAATTGTTTAGAATTACAACTACGAATATTAAAATCCTAACTATCACTAATAATTAGGACATAAATCAACAGTTTAGGGCTAATTTTTCAACCGACAAATAATTTTTATTCGTAGAATAAAATTGACGTCTGACAGATTTTGTATGGAAGAACTGTCAAAAATTCAAAACTATTCCTAATTAAATTTGGGCCATGGGTCCGAGTGCCCACTTAGTATTTCGAGACATCGCCAAGCGCAAGCGGTTGGTCGACTCTTCACGTGATCAGAGGGCTGTCCTATTTATTGGTCAAAGAATCAGCATTGCCGTACAACGTGATAATGCTGCCAGCCTTTTGGGCACGTTCCCTATTGACAGCGATACGGACGAATTTTTTGATGCCCTTTGATTAATTCCCATTCTTTGTATACAACGTGTAACGCATAGTATGAGTCCGAGTGCCCACTTAGTATTTCGAGACATCGCCAAGCGCAAGCGGTTGGTCGACTCTTCACGTGATCAGAGGGCTGTCCTATTTATTGGTCAAAGAATCAGCATTGCCGTACAACGTGATAATGCTGCCAGCCTTTTGGGCACGTTCCCTATTGACAGCGATACGGACGAATTTTTTGATGCCCTTTGATTAATTCCCATTCTTTGTATACAACGTGTAACGCATAGTATGAAAGTTTGGGAGAAAGTAATTGAAAGGCGACTGAGAGAAGAGAGCCAAGTATCACCGAACCAATTCGGTTTTATGCCTGGTCGAGGAACGACGGATGCCATTTTCGCTATCCGCCAGCTGTGCGAGAAATACAGAGGTGCACATAAAAACTTGCACATGGTATTCGTCGACCTCGAAAAGGCATACGACCGGGTAGCCCGTGAGGTTCTGTGGTGGGCTCTTAAGGAGAAAGGCGTGCCTGGGAAGTATGTGCAGTTGATCCGTGCGATGTACAGTCGATGCCGTACCCAAGTTCGGTCTACCGCGGGCACTACCGGCACCTTCAATGTGGCTGTCGGCTTGCACCAAGGGTCGGCTCTCAGCCCTTACCTCTTCCTGGTGATAATGGACGCGCTCACGTCGGACATTCAGGAAGAGGCTCCCTGGTGTATGCTGTTTGCCGATGACATTGTGCTGGTGGCCGAGAGCGGCTTAGAGGTCCAGAGCAGATTGCAGATGTGGTGGCAGACTGGAGAATGTTGGCCTGAAATTGAGTAGATCCAAAACGGAATACTTGTTCTGCGATTTCGGCGGCCTCTCCAGTCCTGTGCCTATAACTCTTGCCGGAACGCCCATACCGATGTGCTCCGACTTCCGGTACCTCGGGTCGCTTGTCCAAGGGGATGGCGAAGTAGACCGGGACGTATCGCGCCGGATCAACTCAGGATGGATGAAATGGCGACAGGTCACTGGAACAACTTGTGACCCACGGATGCCCCTCAAGTTAAAGGGGAAAATATACAAGTCCGTGATTAGGCCTGTCGTACTGTATGGATCAGAATGCTGGGCTGTGAAAAAGATGGATGAAAAACGATTGCATGTAGCGGAGATGAGAATGTTGAGATGGATGTGTGGAGTGACAAGAATGGATAAAGTAAGGAATGAGTATATTAGAGGAAGTTTAAAAGTGGCGCCTGTTACAGAAAAATTGAAAGGAAGTCGTTTGTCTTGGTATGGACATGTGATGAGGAGGGATGAAACGCATGTAACGAAAAGAGTGATGAATATGAATGTAGATGGATGGAGAGGGAGAGGAAGGCCAAAGAAAAGATGGATGGATGGTGTGAGGAATGATATGAAAGAGAAAGGAGTAAATGATGCCATGGCGTCTAACAGGGAAGAATGGAAGAAGAAAACGTGTTGCGCCGACCCCAAATAAAATGGGACAAGGGCAGGAAGAAGAAGTGTAACGTTAAATGCGCAAAACCTCTTAAGGGGTCATTGTACTCATCATTATGAACAACTTTTACTATGGGACCAAACCGGAAATCGCGAAAAAAAAATCAGCTGTTCCCTACATTTTGACGAGTTATGCGAACATAAATGTAGGGAACAGCTGATTTTTTTTTCGCGATTTCAGGTTTGGTCCCATAGTAAAAGTTGTTCATAATGATGAGTACAATGACCCCTTAAGAGGTTTTGCGCATTTAACGTTACACCTTGTATATATACTTGTACATATTATTATTTTAAGACTTTTTTTTTTAATATTGTAAATATATATTCATGTACAAATTATTCCACGGATAAAATTATCTGGAGTTGGAAATATCAGCCCTTAGTATAATAACAGTGCAGTCAAGGTCAAAACTATGTGGTATCTAAAATAGATCTTTATTAGTATGAATTATTTAGCAAAATTCAACGCCGTTTTGCCAATAGTTTTGAATTATTATTTAGCGTTGGCAGATAGATAATTACATACTACAGCTTCAATGGAGAGTTTAGCTTTTAAACGGGGCTTTTGAAATTTACCTACCCATCAAAAACGGAAAACCATGTCATATGTGAATTTAAAACGTACATTTTGTATTCACGAGGCCAGGGCGACATCCGAGCTGCATCCGACAGCGACGCACTTTATGTTAATCTTCATTCATTGCAAATAAGCATGGATCATGTCTAAACTCAGATTAACAAGGTGTACCAGTCATGAAACATCGAGCATCGAGTACTATGAGTGATCTCTCATTGATAACTATTGTTTAGACAACGAAGCACCTTATTTAATAAACCAGAATTATGGGATTGAATAAGAGTTATCTATAATAAAGCTGAAGAGTTTGTTTTGATTGAACGCGCTAATCTCTGAACTAACAGTTGGATTTTGTCTATTTAACATCACGCTACAATCTTAAGGAGTCGAGCAAAAAGAAAAAAGTCAGAAAGAACGGTAAAGGAAAACGAAGTAAAAGTGCCGACGGGCGATGCGATGCGATGCAGACGAAATCGCGGGTAGAAGCTACTTTGTATAATAAAGAAACTTCAGATGTTTTGCGAAGATTATTTTTTGTTGCAAATGGAATCTTAACAGCAAATAATTAGCCAATACGCAAGTGTCAGCTTTACTATTGCTAAAGATTTATCAATATTATCGTTACCGATTTTAGCAATTTAATTCAATCAATTTTAATATTTGGTGATAATTTTGAATCCTATTTTCATTTATCATAAATACATCTCAATGTATTTGCTGTTGTTAATATTTTTTGCGAATTTACGTATTGTTATAAATTTTTAAATTTTTATTAAGTACTTAAATTTTATAATTTTTTGAAATTTTTATTTTTGTATATTTTTATCAATTTTACAACGTTATCAATGTCAAAGAATCAGAATTTCATACATTTTAATTTCATTTAAATGTAACTTTTTACCGATGTTACCAATTCTTCAACATTAGCGCTTATTACTAGTCAAGTCAGTTACCTTATTCTTCTGATTCATTGTTTTATGCCTACATGCATTTTATGCTATTGTTTACGTATAAATAACCGTGCACTGCTATTTTAATGTATTGTGTGTTTGTATCAGTGTATAATTAAATTGTTGGTGAACCTAATAAAATAAAATAAAAAATGTGCCTATTAAAAACCTCACGAAACCTTAACCTTCTTAGCTCTCCGTCGACGTAAATTATGACATGTGTCAACCTAACTTGTCATTGGCTGTGCTACTTCTCGATTACAAACAAAACGTTCCGTACGGGCAACACGTTTGTCTTAATTATATCTTATCAATGAGGATGAATCGTACACTGGCAGCTTCACCGTAACGGTAAATTCGTAATAGTAGGTACATATTTATATCAGCATAAATATTCACAACCATTCGGCAGGCTTCCGAATCGAAAATGACACAATTTCTGTCAAACCAAATTACTATTACACATTTTTGGTCAAACCAAATTACTTATTAGTTATACATAATGTCGGGGACTTCCCCGATGGTATTTGATTGAGAGATGAGAGATTTATTAGATTCCCCGGTGATAAGTATTTGGTTTGAACTGTGAACATTTTCTGGTTTCGGATTTGTGAACAGCGTTTAGAGGACTCCTTCGATAGCACGTTTATGAATGCAGAGTTAAAAATATAACGATTGCTTACTTTCCGTTACGGACTCAGCAAAAAAAGTCAAACTGTCAAATCATCAAGGAAAGTAAATTGTTGATTTTCCTGTTAGGTATTCATTCGAGCACGAGGCGTATGTATTAATTTATTGATTAGGTACATATCTTGGCGTGTGTCGCGATGGAATTAAGGACTTATGCGAGCATGATCTGCTTTATAGGTTCTTGGCGTTTACCGACATCGATTTTCGCCAAAGTGGCGAAAAACACATGGACGAGAGACGCATGTCATACAGAAGACCGTGGAGACTGGCAGAAAAGAAAGGAGGCCTATACCTACCCAGCAGTTGGTGATTCTGGGATGTGAATCAATTTTTTTTTTTTAGGTTCGGAACGAGATGGAAATGCAACTTACGAATAATGGAGTCTCCGATTATTGTAGTTGCAATAAAAAAAATTAAAAAAAAACATTCAGTAGTAATTCTGTGGCACAAATCTAAAAGTGCCCTGGCCCTTTGGGGGAGTTTATTGTTTTAACGAGAGCTGGTAAGTATACTCCAATAAGTTATCTTGGGCAATACTTCGTTGGAAAAGCATTTTAAAAAGAATTTACATTGCAAAGACTAGTCTTTCAGTTTAGCAATTTATTAAAAATACAATTTTTAAGAACTAATTATTTAATTAACTGCCAGACTAGTACTGGCGGTTGTCGGAATTTACTTTATTTTTCAATTCAAAATGCATAGGTACTTATTGCTCAAGAGATGGTACAATAAACATTACACAAGACCTATCAATAAGTAGGTAAGTAATAAGTATATGATCGATTACGAAAGACTAGACAAAAAAATAGGAAGTTACCTATTAAGTAATCCGAGATATTACAGGCATTTATTTGATCTCGTTATGTAATATTGATCCAGCATCTGTCTAGGCGTCATGAGGTCTGAAGATTTCAATTATTGATAGACTTGTTACATGACGTGTTCGGCAGTCGGCACACAGCGATTCTCATTCACCAAAATATACATCAATAGCGAAACTAACTACTTTCTATTTACAAAGAGTAATACCGTGTCAGTTTTTAGGCTTGACCGGCGCGCGGGCGGGGGATTGGACGGTGCCAATGAACTTGGCGGGAAAGCAAATCTAGCTTCGCGCCACTGGGTCACACAGGTACTGTCGCGGAACGAACGCTACCCGAACACCTTTGCGTACACCATAAATTCATAACGGCCCCGTATCAAACAACTACCACGTAATTTAGCCGCCTTGCACACAATTTATTGCTTGAATTTTCATTGGACGCACCGCTACGTACAACCAATAAAGCGTTGCGTTTGAATTGCAAATGCCTCTACAAAATGCAACGCCTTAGTAGATACTTATATTCCCACGTCTATTAGATCCAAATGAGAAGCTAGAGGACATCGCTACGGGATAGAAAGAGTCAAATACCTTGCGTGATAACTTAAGCTCGGTCAAACCGATTTTAACCGCAAATAAATAGTTTATGGCAATTGTAACGCAATCAATTCTGTAAGGATGATACTTACATTCATTAAGACTGGCAATGTGCCATTCTGAGGACGTTTCCGGCAAGCGGCGGCAGCCACCAATTCGTTCTGGCGACGCCTGAATTACAATTGCTGGCGGACGAGGTTCTGCCATGTGTCATTCAAAACACCAGAAAAACTGTTTGCACATGGAGCAAATAATGCTTAGGAAGGAGCAAATTGAACAGTTCTAAAGCATAAGGAAAGTTTTGTAACTAGCGGTGTCGGAGAAACATCTATCCATGTGGGTAAACAAACCGAGAAGCTTTTATCAAACACAATATACATTTCTGTATCGATAGCAAACTGGAACCGCACGCGGCGTGCAAACCTTATCTAAACTCCAACGCTTCCCGCTTCGTAATAAAGTCTTAGTATATTGCACTAGTTATTTCTTAAACAAATTCTGAATAGAATATGTGAATAGTAAGAACAAACTACGACACAAATTACTTTAAATCTAGTTTTTGTAATATTTTTCCAACAAAGCATAGCATGATGAGACACTTTAAAACTTGACGGTTAAGTAGGTACTTGAAGAGCATTATTACTGCAAGCAAAAAGTTTTTGAATTAAACAACTGCCTTCTAAGGAGGCTGGTATTATACTAAGACTGTGACAGTGAATTCGAAGTGAAGTGACGTTCAGAGTTCAGTAGGTCGAATTGGGCAAGGCAAGCAGCAGCAGCAGCCTGATCTCTTGAAGGACTTCAAGCAGTCAGTTTTAATTGAACGTTTAAAGTCTTTAAAGTGCCCACGTCCCCGTCAACTCCATAATATTTCGAAAACAAAGACTGATAAACGGTTTATAATTAGAAATATTGTGCTGGTACAGAGGTCAACACGCATCGCCTCGCAGTTTCCAATGACTCGGTTATATTTTATAATAGTCACACATTTTATCAGATTATTGAACCTAACAATAAGTAAGTATACGCCTGTCATATATCTCGCAAACTTTACTATCGGATGAATTTATAATGCACCCTATCAAGATATTTTTGTTGTGTGGCGCCTGCACCTTGTCACGAATATTTATCGAAGCATTATCTTCTTGATTTACTAAGTTTCGACTAGTTGATATGTGCACTCCTCAGTAACAAAGGATCGCCCATAATCAATTAAGTACTTCTATCAGCAAACAATCAAAGATATCAATTTATTGGAATTTTAACACCACCTTGATAAGTTTGATCACAATTTTCACGCTTGTCTGTCACAGTTGACAGATGTTAAATTATGTAAAAGAATCACGTCATTTAACAATTTAAATAAATAGGTTTTTGTACTATTAAATCAATGTACGTACTTGGTTAGTTTGTAGAGTTTTTAACGCTATAACACTTTAATGTTTGATTTATTAAACGATATCGTCTGGTAATCGTTTGTTTAATGATTGTGTTAAATCTGAGGTCACAGCGCTAATTAGCTGGCGTGGAAACATTCGAGGAATGCATGTGAGATCCACCAGTCCATCGGCCTCTTGTCTGGTTTAATTATTTGCACGAAACCGTTCAAACTGTGGGATCCATTATGTTAAGCGGTTCACAATCATAATTATGCACAAGAACAAGCAATTTCGTTAAAATAATTTAAGCACTGTGCGGTTGGACAAAGACCAAATCGATCTCAAAAGTGAAAGCGTCTTTAAAATTTATAGCCGCTGTATAGTACAAGCTTAATTGCAATATAAATCATTATCTTATCAATATTTGGAATTGTTAATAGTTTTCATATCACGGGTACGGTTCGTTGAGTTGTTTTATTATCTCTGTATATTATCAGTCAACAAACTTTATTGAAGTGTGATTATTGAGGACCAAAAGTTTGACAGAGTTTTTATATTGCACTCGATGTTACCTAACCGACTAGGCTAATGTTGATTTGCTTAGAATTTTAACCCGTGAAAGTATCGTGTACACGATACACGTGGAAGTATTTGTGACTAATATCTTGCATCTTAAGCAAGGAAGCACATGAAAACAAACTACATGACACAATACCTAATAGCTTCTGTTTGGAGCTTCTATTACCCAAAATGTTTAACATATTACTTACACATCGTGTGTAACATTCCTAAAATAAACAAAACTTTATTTACAGCGCTAGACTACTTGGGTATTAGTATAACGACATGATACTGCGCAGTAATAGACACTTTATCGGGGCCACGAGTTGTTCCTCAATGCTGTGCAAAAAATCTTAATTTTTTGTTGCGTTCGCGAGATGAAAAAGATTCAGACGGTGTGCACGTGTCGATCGGCGGACTTCGGCGGGTTTTTTCAAGCCCTGGACGTCCTTGCGAGGCGCGCCATCGTCACGCACCGCCGACTTACAGCTGTTTGTTTGACAACAAACTACGCGATATGGAACATGTTATCAAAGCATATTCAATGGTAACACTTCACACGATCGCTGTGACGTAGCTGATGAAGCGTCAATCTATCTATCTGTACTGCACCAATGGAAAAATTATGGCGATCGGGTGACTCTACAAATTGTTATCGAACATGGTTAACGCACACGAGTGAGTATGACGTTCCTATTCGTGAAATTGATTCTGTGGTTGATTTAAGTGAAATAATGACGCATCGACGGCATTTCACCTACGCAACTTCGACAATAAAATATTAGGATCTACATAGGTACCGGTTTAAGTAAACAATATGTTCAATTAAAACTATATTTTATCGATTTTTTTTAATACTCTGAGAATTAAAAAAATTGCTCAGTCATCATGACATAAAGCGTGTCATACCAATACTATTCGAGAACCCATCAAATCGCCAAACTCGTTTCGGCACCATATAAATGACTAACCTGTAAAACACGCCCACATCTTTTTAAAAATGGCCGTTTTATTTGACAATGTACAGCGCGCAGATCGCAGCAAAGAAGGTATTTTGTGCATCCACTTTCACCGATATAAGCACGCCAATAGATTGTACCGCCAGGTAGAAAACGTACGCGCGGATAAATTCTCTCCAATTGACAATTGCGAATATTCTATCTACGAATAAGTCTGGAGTTCTGGAGCCTTGTTACACGGTCCTCATATTCAGCCTATAATGATCCCACTGCTGGGTCCTCCTCTCTGTGAGAGGAAGTAGGCCGTAATCTACTACGCGGGCCCAGTGCGGGTTGGTAGCTGTCACATTTCTTCGAATTTTTTGGTGCTAAGACATGTCGGTTTCCTCACGATGCTTTCCTTCACCGTTTTGATAGCAGTGGTGATGAAGTTATCACAAAGTAAAGTGCCGGACGGGGCACGACTAGTCTACGACTTACAAATCTTTAAGTCGCGGTTGTTACCACTGGGCCACCACCGCTCACATTGTCCTCAATGGTACAGAATACAGATGTTCCATTTTCACTTAAATAATCACTATCAGTAACAGTCACACTAGTAAGTAAGTAATGTACCCGAGATAAGTGTCTTACATTATTAAGTGGGTTAGAAATCTACTTGGTTTGCACGTAACATTTCATTAATTGATCTTTGTTCTGGTCTCTGTTTAATACGTGTTCATTAGTGTTCGTGCAACATTCTACTGAAGTAAATGGGAACAATCTTGAAACACTAGTTATTTCTATAGTGTAATGTACGGTTAAAAAAAGACAGTTTTGAAAGCATTTTCGCGGTGATCAATGGTCTGTAAAAATGAATACATGTTGGGTATTGTGTATAGACCTACCTCGGAGTTTCGTTTCGAGATTAAATATACCAATTATGAATAATTAAATCGATTAAAATAGGGTCAATAGTTCTCGCGATTAGACCGCATGTACATTGAGATAATAAATACTACGACCTGATTTAACAATGGAATTACTACGCCCTATTAAGTTTTGTATTAATTAATAAAATTGCTAAGGCAATGTCGTGTCCAAGTGTCTTCTAAGATGAACTAGGATCCATTACAATCTGTCCAGTCCAACAGAACCAAATAAAATAAAATAGACGAGCGTTCCTCCTTCATTCGTCACTCCTGGGGCCTTATTTTCTATGACACAATGAACGAAACCGCGCGAAATGATGAACTTAAGTTTCGAACGTTCAATGAACGAAATGTCGAAGTGGAAACAGACACAAATTGAAATAAGTGGTCAGACACATTTTTTTTTTTCTTATTAAAAATGCTCCATTAATTATCTATTTCTTCATTTGACATTCAGGATTTTTGTCTGTTTTTGTGTGTTTTTTTTCTGTTTCCACTTCGACATTTCGTACATTGAACGTGCGAAACTTGAGTTACATGCGAAATGAACGCGAGATTAGCGGTATTAGCTAAGGAATTGACGTGGTTTCGAGTAACGACTTGGTGGTCACAGTGAATTATAGCCCTGTTAACTTTTCATTTTCTTTCAGTACAAGTCTACTGTGCTGTCGCTCCAGGCAGTCGCTCCATGTAAAATACTGGTATTCAGCTGTATCCGGTTAGAATGGAAGCCGACCCCAACATAGTTGGGAAAAGGTTAGGCAGATGACAGGTCTACTGTGCTCTCTTATAAAACCGTAATAGTGATTGATTTTCAATCCATGGTTCTGCCGTACACGACAATGATTCCGTGAATGGACAGGAGTTCAAAAATAGTACGTTTAGACAATGGGCCATTGAAAAACTCGAGAAATCTTTACAAGCAATAAAATAACGGTAGTTGACATAAGTGCCATTTTTAAGTACTAACAAAACAACAATGTGTTCAAGATACTCTATGAAATCGAAACAACTTTTAATTATGCAGTCTTCTGCTTAACGATCTTAGTCATATTAAGTGAGTACTTAGTTGAACTATTTTAAGCACAAATGGTAGTGCATGTGAGTCGATCAGAAGCGAATGGAAGGTTCGGGTTTCACGGCCTTCGGTCCTCTACTCGATTACCAACGACGCCAGTGACGTAGGTGCGCTGGCGCCTATACCAACTTCTCTGCGGCTTCGTGTCATGAATACATGAGGAAGTCTTTAGTGTTGTGAATAAATTCGCGGTTTAAGTCAGGGTTGCTCAAGGAATGCGGTTTAAGTTACCGACTGAGTTTCGAGTCCAGTAATAATAATTGTGCGTGCAAAAATGAGAAGAGTGAATAATGCAGAAAATTAACCAAGGATCCGGGAAAGGATCGCGAGAAATCTAGTACAAAAAAAAAGGAGTACGTATCGTCGAGCAGGCCAGACGAAAAAGATCGCACGACGGTCGCTTTTTTAGCTAGGCAGTAGATCGGGTGCGTTGCGCGTGAGTCACCGGCGGCATACCGGCGCGCACCATGCACCGTACGTGTCAACCACCTATTTATGTCGCTGGTCGCAGGACGAAGCGCAAATAAACAGCATCAAAGGGACGTTGGATTCCGCTCGGCGACGGTGCGAGCACCAACCTAAAGGAACGAAAACAACCACCATTGTCTACGGATGAGTTATTTTCGCAAATAGATACGGATTCGCCACTTGCTGTATGCAAGTTCTGTCGCCATCCGCGGATGCTAAGTTAAGATTCTTACGGCATCCAGCGTTTAGAAATACGCTGCCTGATATTTCGATCTGTTACTGAATGTGATTCGAAATTTAAATTGGGTGACTCACTTGATTTTGATCAGCAGCATGATTTCATAAATCTGAATCATTATGAAGTTTTGTAAGTGGATGAATAGTGTTTCATAAAAAAATAAAAGTATTCAGTTTTTTTTTTAATACATGGAACATTTCGAATACTTTAATAAATAGTTAATTCAATCTGTAAAGTAAGTAATCCCTGAAAGTGTTACCTATTACAGCACAAAAAACCGGCAAGTATTTGATCAAATTATGTATTAGTGTTAAAGAACAATGTGAGTTTGTTAAAGTTTACTTCAAAAATTTTGAGATAGGTACATAGATTACCAAAAGTCACTAAAATTGAGTTCTAATGGTACTGATAAATAATGGCATTCTTCCCTAGCAAATGGCTTAATTACCTATATAATTCCGGTAACAAAGCATTATAAAATCAAAAATGTCATGATTAAAATTTTAAATTAGTGTACCAAGGGCAGAATTTAATTACAAACAGGTTTCAATGAAAATTAAAGATTTCATAATTATTGCCAAAATGAGTTTGAATACCTAAGTACAGTCACTTCCTTTGTAAAATACAGGAAAAGCTCTTTTTTCAGTCAGTTCAAGAATTAATTTAAATCAAGAAAACATTGAACAATCACTTCAGCTCCAAAGTTAAAGAAATAATATTTAAAACTGATTTGATCTGATAAACAATTTAATTGCTATATTCAAATGACAGTCATAACTGGAAAGAGATGATAGAAAGTTAAGAGTTGTAAAATTGATACTAAATACAACCCTCAAACAGCATTTACTAAACCATGCTTGCTAAAGTAATTCTACAAGTGAAGCAAACAAGACATTTTCTAAAATGTCTGTTACATTTTTCTTGTTTATGCGACACAATGTTACAAACACATTTATACACTTTGACTGATATCAGTGTGCAATTTTAATTTACCGCTCTATGGGATCACTTTGCCACTGTGCAGCCAATAGTAAACTGGTATAAGCCACATGAAATGTTAAATAATATATTTCTGACAGAAAGTGATACAAACAAGACAAACAAGGGCCCTTTGAGGATAATTTAACGGGAATGGTTTAGGTAAGAACATTTCACAGGAAATGTATATAAATAGCTGCCAAAGGAAAAAATTATGAAATATTGAATTGCAAACTGACCTTTCATCCTCGGGCGGTGGAGCAGCTGGGGACTCCTCCTTGCCATCGCCTGTGTCGCTAGCCTGCAGTGTGTCCGCGGACACATCCGGAGCACCACTATCACACGCATTCACATTGACACTGCTCATCACCGCGCCACTAATCGCATGGGACACCGCACTCACAGGGCTACCGAAGCCTTGACTGTCATGGCCCGGCTGCGCCGTGTTAGCCACGTACGCAGTAGAACTCACCGGCATCGACACCACCGGCGAGTTAGTCCCCGACACGGTCGCCTCCACGGGCGCCACACTACTCTGAGACATGACTGGCACCACATTCCCGTACCCAAGACCCATGCTGGTCTGGGACTGCACCACGTTCGGATGAACTCCGCCGCCCATACCGACCGGCATGCTCGGCTGCATCGACATCGGAATGTTCTGGTGCCCCATAGACACTTGCGCCACCGGCTGGTTGGGCACGTACTGCACGCCGCCCATCTGCCCCTGACTGCCCACTTGCTGCGGTAACAGGTTTTGCTGCCCCATGTGCTGCGCGACAGGCATCTGCTGACCGACGTTCGTTGGCTGCATGAATATAGGATCTGAGGCGGGTATCTGCATACTAGGCTGATTCCCGTCTAGAGTCATCTGCATATTCTGTGGAGCCGCAGTCATCATTTGAATATTTCCTTGCGGCACATTCCCTTGCTGAGGAGCAATAGTGTGTGTTGGCTGCTGCTGACCAGTGAGACTCTGGAGATTCGCAGGCAAAGTCGAGCCCTGTGGTTGAGAAGGCATTGGCTGAAGGTTTGAAGGTAGTGTTGCACCTTGCTGTGATGTAACAATAGAAGTGAGCACCTCTTGTGGCAAAGTTTGGCCCTGCTGGCTCATCTGTGATTGCTGAGTGTGGTATTGAGGAACATTATGTTGAGGTTGAACCATCTGCTGCTGAGAAGATGGCATATTAGCAGTAATCATTGACTGAGCATTAGACTGCTGACTAACAGCTTGGTTATATTGCTGCTGAACTCCCGACATGCCCTGTTGTTGCATTTGAGGATGCATGCCAGGCACAACTGACTGCTGGGGCTGCGATGGCATCTGATGCATTTGAGGTTGCATCTGTGGCATCTGTTGATTAGCGCCAGTGAGTTGAGTGGGCATTTGCATCTGTTGAATGTGATTAGGCAATTGTTGATTTTGTAGAGCCTGTATCTGAGCTTGGCTTGGCAAATGCTGAAGTTGGGCCTGTTGAGTTCCCATCGCCTGCTGTCCTTGCATGTGGTGAGTCTGTCCCATATTGGGCATTTGAGCTTGCTGCATATGCATTTGAGGATTTGGTTGGCCTTGTATTTGCTGCATCTGCATTTGTTGCATCTGAGGCTGCTGAGTGGCTACTTGAGTAATCTGTCCTTGGTTAGGCATAGCCTGCATCTGAGGCATCTGTTGCTGCATTTGTGGCATGTTAGTCATTTGCGCTTGAGGCATGTGTTGACCCATCTGCTGCATTTGCTGGTTTGGAATTTGTTGCATTTGCTGTGGCATCTGTTGGTGCATTGGGATCTGTTGCATTGCCATACCCTGAGACTGAGCAATGACTTGTTGAAGCTGGTGTTGAGGGAAGCTTTGAGGGATCTGTTGCACTTGCTGTTGTTGTGTCTGTTGCGGGTGATTCTGAGCTGCATTCTGCATAGTGATGTGCGACATGCTCTGAGGATGCTGCTGTCCAACCTGCTGCTGGTTTGGCTGCAGATTTGGATTTGGCATTTGTTGTGGTATTTCTAAAGGCGGAGATTGCACTGACACTGACTGAGAAACAGGCTGCATCTGCTGTTGCACCGCATTAATAGGTTGAGTCAAAGATTGGCCTGGAGAAGCCATTGGAAATTGTTTTTGAAGAGTTTGTTCTAGTTGCTGCACAGTTGGAGCATTACCTTGCATATCTTTGGGCCCTTTGTTGGTCAGATCATTAGACATTTCATCATGTTGACTATCATTAATCACCACACCACTGTCAGGAGCCTGCAGCGTATTAGTCTCGGTCACATCAAGGTTGTTGTTTAACGTAATAGGTGCATTCTGCTGCGTTGTATGATCCAGGTAATCCATACACATCCATCGACCCCTACGGAAAGGCTCAGTGCTTTCAATTTTCACAACTTTAAACCGTTCATTCCTAACATGTTCTTGTATTTCTTTCATACCTTCTTGGGGTTTAGCATTTCCTATGAGATTAATGATGCTGCCAGTTCCGGCGTTAGTAACGCTGACATGCATGTCAGACACTTCTGTATTATTACTATTTGGCACTGCTCCTCCTATCTGGTTGTTAGCGTTGTCCTGGCCGACGATAGCCAGCCCGTACTGCGAGCTGGTCGGGATGACAGGGGCGCAACCTAATGATGCACTCGACGCGTTGTAAAACACATCATCTTTCGAGAACGTGTCCTCGGAATAACTAGGCGTTTCATTCTCAATGTCAGTCACTCTCGATATGTCGTCGGTGTGAGATTCATCAAGATCGTCAGCGGAGTCTTCGCCAGCATCAGTGCTCACTCGAGAGCCGACCGTCACACTGGTGATCTGAAATGAAGATATTTTCCTTGGGTTATGGGCGGCTTGCAGACTTGTCGGGTGAGTCACCCCCTTCTCCGACTCGTTCAGTCGAAGAGATTCACTCGTCGTACGGTGAACAACGTTGTTATACTTGTTTTTCTCACTAGTTTTATGTGACTTTTGAATCAGATTGTCAGCCATTATGCCGTCCGAACCGAATGACTATCTAAAGAAAATTTCACTGTTTATTGGCTTCAGAGACATTTGATAGACCTTTCAATCACAATAATAAATGAAATATAAAATCATTGTACACTCACAATTTCACAAACACAGTAATTTAACTATATATGTTCTTAAAATTCATTAGTAAACACACACAGTTGCGAACATCTTTCAGACGGCAGCAACATGGCGGCCATTTATGCGCAATGCATTATGGTTGACAATTTGCAGTAGACTATAGACATTCTAGAGTTATTCGGCTTAGTTCATCTTTATGGTCGAGAGGTGGCAGTAAAAACGTTCAAAATTAAATTAGAAAACTACAACAGAACATTAGGAATTGTAACTCTACCTGTTCTGTCTAATTATAAAAAAATATTTCTAGTTTCAATGCGGATGTTTGTAAACTTGCTTGCGTTTCGTTTTATCTGTTGGTATAAAGGTCGTACTATTCGTGAATCGAAACACAACTGGCAAATTGATTTGGTTATATTTTTAGATTTTAGTGAAACATTCCGATGCTCACTAAAACATTTCAAAGATACCATAAAGATGCTCCTGCAATGAAGTCAGTTTATTAGGATTATTCTAGCTGTCATCTACGTTAATAGTTTCCACAATTTCACTACAATAATTAGGTATACTTACGTATAGTCGGCGGAGATAGTATAAAATAAGTAACATCACTAACATAATCAAATCACGCAATATTTTCTCCGCATAGATAATAAATACATTATAACAATTTTCAGCAGTACTGCTATTCCACAACAGATAGCGCTGAAAGATACAGTACTGAAAGATACTGTCGGCATTGGGAGTAAGTGTCTGCACTTACTCCCAATGCCGACAGATGGAGTAAGGTCCGACCAAGGGTCTTAGAAAAAGTTCATGGGACTCCTAAATGTATTATTACTTCCTTTCTAGGAATCCGAAATGAAAAGGAAAAAAATCCACTCCAAGGAGTTGTATTTTTTCTTTTCATTTTCAATTCTGCGCCCTTGTGAATAAAGTGCTTTGATGCTTTCCTAATAGGTACATAATACTTTTTTTTTGGCATATTAATACAATGCTTTTGTTTTTAGCAGGTAGATACCATAAAATATTTTCTTCTGTACTTAAGTCAAGGCGAAACGCTAGTTCTTGTAGATCTGTAGGTAGCTAACTAGTAATGGTGAAATGAGATGATTTCTTTCGTAGTAAACAGAGACCATACTATTCGTAGGTCCTAATGTTATAAATGCGAAAGTAACTGTCTGTGTGCTTTGTGGATCATTTCCGGCCACCATGCCAGCGAAGTCGCGGGCAAAGCTAGTGTTTTAGTAGCTAGATGCCTGTTTAAACGACCTTTAAAATGAATCCTGCACCCTAATTGCGTAACACACTATTACTCTCAATTTGAATCATTTTGAAGCATATTGCTAATCCATTGCTCCATATGTTCGAAAAATGTGTCTGCTCAACAACGTAAATAACGCAATGAATGTTATTGAACTGTCAAACCCATATCTACAGATAGTGTGTTACGCAATTACCCTGCTGTATTCTATGGTCCGGAACCTTTGAGCAATGCTAACACAGTGGATGGACTCACGCACCCGAATTTGAAAACAACTCAAACTACGAAATTGGTTTTTTGGAAAATAAATGAATTCCCACCTGGGAATCGAACCAGTTTGGCTATACCGATCATGTCAGTTGATGATGACAAACTTTTTGGGAGCTTTCAGGAATCCTAATGGGCAACACTATTTCTTCCAATAACTTCAGATTCATAATCAGCTTATATTGTTCCCACTGCTGGGACACAGGCCTCCTCTCTTCAAGAGGGAGCTTCAGATTACGGGCTGTGATTTAAATTAATATAAGAACCTGTAATACGTAGTACAAGTATCTTCCTACGCATGTAACTAGTTTGACCTTCATAAAGGACAAAAGGGCACAAAGTATGAATTTATTTTGTCCGAATGTATTTCAAGTGGCTGTAAATACTCAGGTAAGAACTTACTTAGATAGTCCTTTAATAAGTTTTTGTAATAATCCGAATTTAATACCTTTCACATTTAGATCCGATTTCAATATTTTCCAACTGGGAAAATCGAAGTACCTAGATACTTAACAAATTTAAAAGTCCTACTAAATATCGTCGAATTAAAACGGTATGAATTGTGGATGAATGTTGTCATACAATAACATTAAAACAGAAACCAGGAAGCGCTAGAGCTACTCAATAACAGTTGCAGTAAGATCGTGCAATTTTAAATCCCTAGTGATTAATATTATTATTAACATCTATGCATTTTCTATGAAATAGAAAAGAAAATCAAAGTCAACTTACTTACAAATGGCGAGCAGCTGCAAAGTTCGCGCTAATTCGCGATGCGCGCCTTCGTGTCGGGAACTAAAGGAGCGAGCGCCCCGACCCCAGCCATTACCTACAAGGTCTTCGGATCGCCAGCCGATTTAGCCAACATCCCCACCAATCGCCGTGACACTTCTTAAACGAAGGTAATTTGCTATTATTTGTAAATTGGTGTGCCGAGCGACGTCCGCCGAGAGCTGACCGCGTCGCAGTCGCTCGGGAGCACGGGACCCTCCCTGGCTCTCCCGTTGCCTCCGAACACACGTATGTAAACCACACAGTAAAACTCGGTGAAGAACCTTATGTAAATAATCGTCACAGCACCGACAGCCTTTGCTACCGAATCGAGCGCCAGTCGATAAGATATAGCCCACGAACAAACATCCTTTCGTTATGAACATGTGAATGTGAGTGATTCGGAGATGGCGAAGTCTGTTGAAGTGAATAAAAACAGTGAAGACGATTCCACCATGGATGGGGATAGTGACGAGGAGTTGGGATGCATTGGGAGGCTGATGGTCAGGCTGCGGATCAACCCGAACCTGATCATGCTGAAAGTGACTCTGTTTGTAATGTACGGGGCCACTGCATCTCTCTTGCCGTATTTGACGATACACATGCAGAGTATAGGACTGACTGTGCCAGAAATTTCATTCGTGTATTTAGCTTTGCCGTTCACCACATTTTTAAGTCCACCTATTACCGGTAAGTTTGAATGTTTAATAATAACGTGACTCTATTTGCAGTATCTTTAGGAGATTTTAATGGTTTTAGGATTTCTGGTGGACCGTTTTGGGGAGTACAAGCCAGTCGTGATCACTGCTTTAATTCTGAATGCTGCATTCCACCACTCGTTATTGCTGATACCTCATCAAGAGACGCCAGGGATGATGCCATCAGCTTACGTCATGCGGCACCCGATTACGAATAGTGTAGAGGTACATATACTTGTTTCGAAAGCGACCCCTTAAGACCTTGTTACGTACTAACAGAGTATACACCTAAGAATTTGAGCAAATCGTTCTCATCCGGCCCCAGGGCGAATTAACTAGTAGTGTCTTGTGATCCTGTTTGTTTGAATTAGTTAAGGGAATTAAGCTAAATTTATGCACGTTGGACTTTACCCTTGAATGCTGTAATGGTTCATCCGTTTAGAACCTATAATTTTGGTGTATCATCATGATGTGCGATGGAAAAATTAAACTTCTAAGGACCGCCATTGTTTTATTGCACAATATAGAATGGAGTGAACATCTTATCATCACCATAAGATAGATCTAATACATGTATTTATCTTTGTAGATTTGGTGGAGCCCTTGTCCTAGTAGGGAATGTCCTGGCGAGGATGAGACGGTAGACTTTGTGCTGGACCGTTGCGTAGACCATTGTCTACTATCGAAACCTACAGAGAGCCCATCTAGTGACCCAGCTGATGACAAAGATGACTTGGATTTCCACATTAGTCATAAGGTCAAACTGCCAAACTTAAAGTCCAATTCTAGGTAAGTTTTTAATACTTTTGTAGTGCACTTTCTGCAATTCAACAATTTTCTACCCGAAAGGATTTCACGTAGTCACAAATCATGCATAGCTGAAAATTTAAGTTTAAATGCGCCGCAGTAATCATGTAAATGGCGCTATTACTCATATTAAATAACAGTGATAACAATATGCTACGGTTTCAGACAAACAGAAGTATTTAATTTCTTGGTAGCTCTCAGCTCTGTGTATCAAGTTTATTGTTAAGCCTCCAGGCAAGTTTCGTAAGAATTATGAATTGCAAAGGCTTTGTAAGGCAAACGAAAACGATATTTTTTTGTTCGCAATAAGTATTTCCAATTTTTACTGGTCTTTTTGATAGCCTCGAAAACGCTGTATTTATATGATTACTGGCGCTTTGTTATTCTAATGTACCTTCTACTTCTCTTCTTAAGTCGAAGGATATGTATATGTGGATATTGCAAGTAAAGTCAATAATATTTGTTTACGCAGTTTCTTAAATGGTACCGATGACGAAGATTACAATGATGCAGCTTACTTTTTGATAGAAGTGCACGATGATTTGGAAGAACCAAAAGAACAACTTGGCATCGAAATGGAAAGGGTAAGAAAACAAACAGCTGAATTAAAATTTACATTAGTTCATTCGTTTCTAAACCAGTAACTTAATTGAAATCATTTTCACAGGACGAAGATGATCAGATTACAGATTTCAGATCAAGGTTTGGGGAAAAACTGTTAATAGCTCAAGGCATAAACATTACAGCACTTGATAAAGAGGACCTCCGCTGCGGCGGCCTCGTTATGTTACATAACATGACTAAGCTCTCTAAGCAACGTCTTGAGATACTATCTGCAGATTGCATGGTACAAAAATGCGACTTCAGGTAATGTGGCAATAGGCATTTCTACTAATACCATTATTTGATTATAATATTATTTGTAAACTGACTACTTAATATTTATCTAAAGATACACAAACGGCTATCTAAAGGTAAATTATCATTGGAATATTACAGGAGAGGCGGCCCCGATACGTGCCCACCGGATTACAAGGAGAGTGATGATAAAACGTTCTATATTTACTTCTTTTTGAGATTCATGGGGACTATCATGTTGTCTGCCGGAGTCACAATCATGGATCCTATAGCTTTAACGATGATTCAAAAATATGGCGGTGACTTCGGCAGAGAAAGACTGTTTTCTAGCATCGGCATGGCCATATTCTCCCCCATAACAGGCATGTTAATAGATATGAGGAGTAAACAAGTTGGTACGTATATGGCATCTTGTAATTGTTATCGTTAATGTCAATAGCGCGTTACTAAATGTTTACATCGGTTTGTTGATTACAGGATACACTGACTATTCAGCTGCATTTTATACGTACGACGTGCTGCTTTTAATATCGGCCGTAACCGTCGCTGTCATGCCTCTTGGAGCCAAACTACCCGCCGATAATTTACTGCGGGATTTAGTTAACATTATCAAAATGCCCCACATAATAGTTTTCATATTTTTCCTGTTTGCCTTAGGAAACTTTTGGGGATTTATCGAATCTTATCTCTTTATATACTTAAAGGAATTAGGAGCTCCCAATTTCTTATTAGGTGAGTGTGATAGATTGATGCTTTTAGATGTAGCATTGCAATGTCGCGCTTATCAGTGCAAGCACGTTTTAGTAATGATCTTAATATTGAGTGGATCGTGTGTTCAGGAATAACCGTGACCGTGGGCACGCTGAGCAGTATCCCGTTCCTCTACGGCGCGGATGCCATCACTGCGCGCATCGGCCACGTGAATGTCATCATCGTCGCGTTCTTCTCCCACGCCGCAAGACTCGTCGGCTACTCGTTTATCGAGTGAGTATCTCTAGTCTCTTCCGTGTTAGTTCACTTGTACCATCTGCACAGTCTGCAGATGAATTTTATGCGTATGTGTGTTTAATTTATGCCTTGTAGCGTCTGATTATCCTGTAAAGCTTCAGCGCGATAACATTGCTAGTATCGTTGTTAGATAGTTCATTACAATTTGTATAATACGTGAATTATAAATATTAGACTTATTCTTGATAAACCATGAATATACCTACATTTTGTTGCATCCAATTTACATGGTCGTAGAAACTGATGTGAAATGACAAAACAATGCTTGAACTATGTGTAAAGATATGAAACATCCATTTATTGTCTTACACACAATGGTGCTAATATAGAGCATCTGATAAGTGCAACCCTGGCACTGACATATTTAGATACATTGTATCAATGCGAACGATAAATATAAAGCTCGAATTGACTGACAATAATTATGTAAAAAAGAAAAATAAGTAGCGGCATCTGACCCACCAGGTCAGAGAAAAGCGTAATCTAGATAATGACAAAAAAAAATGCCGACGCCGGAGTCTTAATGACGTATGCGGAAACATCTTGAATCCACGTAATCTATTCGAAGGAAACATTACGATAATGCTCAGCTACAACCGATTCTTATCCCATCCCACACACCATGATGACCTGTTTCCTTTTATCCATGACATCCTTCCAATCGTGGAAAAAATTGTAGCTTTTATACAAAACTTCAAATGTGAGCAGTAGGTAGTTATTCCTGATTTACCACACTGGATAATATGACTTGTTCCACTGTAGGGCAAAGGCCTAGGCCCGAGGCCTCTTCTCACCTGTGTGATTGAATAATTCGTGGAAGGAAAGACCCTTGATCACTTGGCGAACTAACTTTTTCAACATCAAGTTTCTTCACAATCAATGTTTTCTTTCACAGTCACTCAGTGTCTGATTTAGTGAGAAAGTACAGATAAAACTGAATAAGCACTGCTCGGTTCATCTAGTTAACTACACAAAAAACTAACAGCCGCAGATATGTCCTTAGGCATTAAAACTCCATTTTCAAGATGAATGTATTTACGACGACATTGCCAAGTTTATGAGCACAATGATGTTGCGTGGGAGAGCTCTAATGCAAACACTTACCTGATATAGTACTGTAGTAACTCAGACTGTGAACAATGGATTGGATAATAGACAATGGAAATGTATGAGGAGAATTAAAATGGATTTTATTGATAATAGTCAAATATTGATAAAGGAGAAATTGAGTAGTTGTTTTTGGATTTAGTTTTAAGATAAACATTGTCGAGTGTGTTAGCCTTGAAGGATGACTACCATACACACTACAAAACGACACATGCAAAGACAACAAAACCGTAAAATAGTGTTTTCAAAACTTATACGGAGTGGCATACATGGACGCGCAAACTCAGCACATGATTCTCTATAGCGTATTTACGACGGTTATCACAAAAAATATCAGTTGTTTCATAGAAAAGTGCAATACTTACGCGGTCAAAATTTATGGAACAGCAATTTTTTTTTTTTTTTGTATGATGGAACAATTTCAACGCATGTGTGTTCAGAATCATGTACAGCCGGTCGATTCTGTAAAAATCTCACCATGAAATCATAGATAAAGTGAGCACTTAATAGTGTTAACCCCTAGCGAATGACAGCTCACTCCACGCTCACTTCACCCATGCTTTCACGGTGAGATGGTTACACGGTTTTTGATAGTAATTTGTGGTCACTTCCCTCACACTTCACTCCTAGTCCCATATTTTTACGCAATGTGGTTGCCAAGATATAGGTATAAACGCCATTACCCCGTGAGTGCCATTACCCCGGTTTCCCCTACGATTCTATAAAAATCTCACCGTGAAAACTTGCGTGGATTGAGCTGACAGTATCATACCACTGATGCTAGGGATTGAGCAAGCATACATTTACAATCATAATCGAGATTTTAGTAATATTTTTTTATGCTGATTCTCTTGATCATTTTATATAATTGCAAACCTAGTATTTGAGTTGCCAAAACATCGCTATATATGGACTAGTCTAGGGAAAAAGAAAAAAAAAGTAACTTTGAGATTCTGACTAACAATAGAATTAGATTTGTTTGTATGTTTTTTTTTTAAATCTTCCTCTTCTAACTTCTAATCTTTTTCAGGAACTCCTGGTGGTGTTTCCCATTCGAAGCCATGGAGTCTTTATCAGTGCACCTCATGTGGGTAGCAGCTGCTACTTACTGCGCGATGCTGGCTCCTAAGAGTCTACTAGCTACATTGATTGGAGTACTTGGAATGGCCCACTTCAGTCTTGGTAAGTTACTTTTACCACTTAATGATGATCGTAAAGATATAAATGATCGTATAGCGGCTATAAACTTAAACGAAACGTGGCGTGGGTTGGTGTAGCTGCTGGAAACATAATTTTGCTTTCTCAAAGAACAAGATATTAATGATATACATAGAATATTCAAAAACGTAATATTTTTTCTTTCCGTCAATACATTTATTTAAGCGTTTGGATCGGAAACCCTTATGTGTGGAGCTTTTAAATTTGTATTGCATTCATTCTACTTAAAAATCACTACGTAATTCTAAAGATATTCAGTCAAATATTGATTTTCAAAATACAATGTAAAGTTAAGCCGTATAATTTAAAAGAAAACGAAAGACTATTTGAGGAAAATAAGATAAACGTACAACTTCTCATCCTTGCACAAATATAGAAAAATGTAAGCCACACAAAAAATTACAATTTTCGCTACGATTCGAATTCAGATAACATTATTAACGTCACGTGAATGCTTCTGGAAGTAGAAATGCGTATGAAATCTATCAAAAACCTTTAGGATCTGATTTAATAAATTATATAAGATGAGTGAACTTTACACCCTGTCCTTTATATCTCTATACTGGTTTGCCTTACTTCAATATAATGCGCAATTCGCATGTAGCGGTGTAGATACCGCTACAAAATAAAGCAAAAATGGTTGTTAAAGACACTAAATTGGCCCATGCAAGTATAAGATCTCTTTGATATTTTTTTTGTCTGAATGATGAAACAAGCACGTCCCATACGTTGCTTGACGCCTTTTTGTTATAATGTTAACTCTATGCGCTCTCTTTCGGTGCATTCTTTTACGTTTAATTTTCTACCCCATCTCCTCAGGTAGGGGCAGTGGCAGTTTCGGTGGTGGTCTCCTCATAGCATCACTTGGCACAAGAGAAGCCTTCCGCTACATGGGTCTCATTGCCTTCCTCGGTGGAGTCCTGTATGGCCTGTTACATTACTTCTGGCTCAAAAACATAAACATGACCGGGATGCAGAATGCTTGTGAACCAGAGGCAAATGAAACTATAGGTAAATATGATAAATATTGTAGAGTTGCTCCTAGAATAATTGTCACAGTTGTAAGGTCAGTTCACCAGCTTCTATTTTCTCAAAGCATTGTTGCCTGATGGTAAAACCCAAAAGCCATCTGGTACTTTTGAACGCCAACGTCGACGTTCCGAAAGGTGATCATGTTGATTCTTGGGCTAATGCGCTCATCGTCTTCTTCCAAGTTCTGACGATAATATTTTACTAAAGACACCTTACAGATTTAGGGCTCTAGTATTGGTACAGAAAATATCTCATATCTCCCTTTACTGCGCTTATAGAAACGGGAGAAGCTGACAAGCTGAATGCAGAACCGTTGACCAAAGACGCAGAGACCATGATATCTCTGGAGCGACTGCACATGATCACGCGCTTCAATCCACTGGGCTCTCTACATTCCTTGCCGAGAGGATCGCGCTCGAGGGTATGATGATTTTTATTGAGAAACAGGACATCAAAGGATGCTGCGGGATAATTGCGTAACTCACTATCAGTAGCAATGGGTTTCATTTTGATAGTTCAACAACTTTCATTGCGTTATTACGTTGATGAGCAGATAAATTTTTCGAACATATTATGAAGCAATGTATTAACAATATCCTTTAAAATGATTCCGATTGAGATTGGTAGTGTGTTACGCCATTAGGGTGCTGTTTGATATTGAGACTTAAAAGAATTCTGGTCTAATCTCTACGGATTGTTTCGGGTTCCTCTATTTTCATACAATAGATTTCCAAATACATCATGCTGGGTTTCCTAAAGTTAAGATTCAAATCATCCTTTTCCAGTTCTCCCAAGGTGACATAAACGAGCACTGTCGCAGCCGCAGCGGCAGCAACAGCCAGAGACGTGGCAGTAACTACGAGGGTTCTGCCTCCAAGGTCGACATGCTCCGCTCCGCTATAGAGATCAGTCATCACCATGGGCGAGGGCACATCTCTAATAACAGCCTTAGCAGTAATAGGACTTCTAATCATTATAAGGTGAGCTTACAAATGATTAAGACTAAATAATGTATAGAAAGTTATACGCAAAGATAATATTCACACTTCAAACACCGAATTGATAAAAAAATTAAATGGGTGATGATGAAAAATGAGTGTTGCCCTATAGCTAGTGTTGTTTTGTTTCTACCATTCAACATCTTAAAAATAGAAATAAAGGACAACTACCTCGTTCTTTTGGGATCCTTAACAAATATTTGACTAAGAGTTTTTCAAATGTACGCAATTTTGTGAAGGCTATAAATGTATTGGCATTATTTAAATAGCTGATACAATAGCAAATAGTATGAAACCTTGCTTAAGATCTCTGCTATTCCTTTATTTGCTCACTCTATCATCTGTGACGTAGCATTTTAAATTTACGACTCCGATTAATTCTACAAGTAGTAGCTTAAGATAGGGAAAAAAAAGCACAGAAAATATAGATATTCACAATCATAAATAAGTAAGTAAGTACTAGGCAGTAAATCATCTTCAGGTTTTTATCAAATTGTTTTCTCACATGCGGCTATGGAAATTTTTGTCTACTTCTTCTGCAATATATATTCACATGACAAATTATACACGCGTGAAAATAAGGTTTTATTGCAGTAATCCTCCTTAGAAGGTAACTTGGGTCTGGGCTCCTTGTTTTCCAAAGGTGCCACAAGAATCGAACAAAGAAGTAAAGTGTGGATAGCATATAACATTTATATGAATTTTAAGAGTCTCTTCTATTCTCTTCACATTTTCTTTTAATATTTCAGCAAGCACAAAGCGCACCGAAGCTAGTTCTAATAGGACTTGGGCAAAGGAACAACATATCCCAACCGGCTCTCTCTGAATACGACCCGAGGCGTCGCGATTCTATCCCCGAAGAGGCTGAGGAGGACCGCCTGGCTGTACCAGCTAAACCTCCAACTAAGACCAAGAGTGACAATCTTCCACCACCACCGAGCTATGACGAAGCTACCGGTGAACACAGGAAAAGTTGGCATTCGGATGACAGCACGCCAACTTAAGACTATCCTACAGTTTGTCAAACTTTGCCAAGATCGTAAAAGTTCTCGACTTTTCCAAGAACGTTAAAGTTTTCGACTTTACCAAGATTTCGACTTTTTTAACATCATTGAAGTTTAAGGCTTTTCGAGAATCGTGTTGAAGAATGCAGTTTCAATGAGCATAGCCAAGATTTCTTAGACAATATAATATTACTTTTAAATCTATGTTCATACATAACATACATTTCAATTCAGTAATATTCTTTGTTGGAGCAGTATTACCAAAACCAAATTATTGTAATGGTGGAATCACACTGGATGATTCATTTGTTTCATCTTGGCTATGCCTGAGAATATGCTCTGTAGGTGTATAGTTTTGAACTTAAGATATCGGGAGGTTTGTCCTCGTCGTCATCGAATCGCATAATTATTATCGCATTATTATTTTAGTAATACAAGTAAGCAACTTTTGTAAAGGCTTTAATTTATTTAAGTTGTAGATAATGGATATTATACATTTCTGTTGTGAAATATTTGTTTTATTCTTAATCTATATAATCCTCTTATATGATGACAATATAGTATCATGAATTACACATGATCCCTATGAAACGATTTATACAATACGCATTCTGACTGTTGTAAATATGCATGTACTTAATGGTCCAATAGGTTTTAAAGTAAATAAATATTTAAAAAATATAATAATTATAAACATCAATGGAACATGGAGTTTAAGAACATATTATTTTCATTAGTTGTATCCATTTTCATAAGCTTTTCTATCCAAGCGATAGTACGGTCATGAAAATGGACACTAAAATCACTCTTTCAAGAGTAATAAATGCATGACTGTTATCACGAAATCGTTCTTATAATACAGTTAAGCGTCTTAAAACCTAAATACAATATTTAACACAAAGTTTTGCAATTTTCTTTCAAATTGAACTGGATGTTAAGAACAAGATTTTAAGGAATCGTCCCTTTAGCGTTTAGTTTTATTTATTTTTTTTTACTTTTCAAGGCTTCATTGATCTCCCTCACGAGCCAGGTGAAAACTATGTTATTTCTAGTGTCCTCATTATGTATGTGACAACTCATAAAGGTTTTTCTTATATTTATCTATTAGTTAGTGGCCTCCTGACAATCGCGCTGGTTAGTTCTAATTAGGAACGCTCTGCTGATGTGGTTCTTATCCAATACTGAATAGGCTTTCTCCATCACTGATACAGGTGGGTTCCTTTCTCTCGTCAGAATCCATGCGTTTACTGGAATTAAAAAAATAAAATAAAATAAAAAACTTTTTTTAATACGCTTTTGACGAAAGAGGAGTTTTGTGTTTCTATTACAAATCAAAAACTTACTGCAATTCAAATTCAACCAGTTTAAATTGCAATATGTCTGTTCTTCCAATCTTGTCGGTTGTCAATCATCGTTAAAAGGTGATCGAGTTATCGGTAAAAAAAAAATAAGTTATCGGTAAATTGTGTATACAGGGTGACATTGAAAACATGCGACAAATCGAAATGGGAGATTGTACTCATCATTATGAATAACTTTTACCATGGGACCAAATCTGAAATTACGAAAAAAAAATCAGCTGTTCCCTACATTTTGACGAATTATGCGAACATAAATGTAGGGAACAGCTGTTTTTTTTTTTGCGATTTCAGGTTTTATCTCATAGTAAAAGTTGTTCACAATGATGAGTACAATCTCTCATTTCGATTTGTCGCATGTTTTCAATTTCGTCTTATTAAAAATTTAAAATCGTTCTTGGCTGGGCTTAGCAACATTTTTGATAGCTGCTGATAGCAGCTGCCTGTATTAATGCAATAATTGTAAAAAACAATTAAAAATGGAATTTCGTAATCAAATAGGCCATTCAAATCCGAATATACCGACCTGTATGAAACAGCCCAAACTCATAGCAACTCCACACGACGGAGTACTTGTCGTAATCAGTCTCGATGACCCAGTAGGGAGCCTCAATGTTGACCGGAAGGGACGGGAAGGATACGGCCAGCTTCGCCTCGTCCGATTTGCTCACTTGAGTCGCCTGCCCTTGGATCTCTGATTGAGCTCCTGACCTGGAAACATAGATGTTAGAAATTATATTATATGATGTACCGATATCATAAGTAGATGATTGTTTTGACAACTTAGAGATGAAATGCCACCTCATGTATACTACAAAAACGGAGGAAACGATAAAGGAATAAGGTGAGGAGTTACACCTCTGTCTAGCCTTTCAGAATTACAGGCGTGATGCTATGTTAGGTTATGTTAAGAGGATAAATTCATATTAATAGTAATTTTATGGGAGAGCTTCGTTCAACAGTACAACTACCTACTAGATACATTGTAACTCATTTTGTTTAAGGGGGATAAGATAGCCCGCGAAATTCAAATTTACTTATGTTTTTTTTGCAATTTGCAATTTGCAATGAGCTCATGCCTTTTTCTTTATTATTATGATTATTTTTTTTGTTATCTATACAGGGTCCCATTAACATAGATCGACAAATTTTAACACAGCGCTCAGTACGTCTAACCAAAGATATCCAAGCAAAAAAAAAACACTGATCTAAATGATTTTATTTTGACCTACAATAATAAATTACCCGCACATTAGTGTATTTTCGTTACCTGATTAATTTTCTTGTAAGTATCTAATGCGTTTTTCTTATATATTTTTTTACCGTAGTCCTTATTTTGGTGGTTTGAATGATTTCTAAATGTTTGTCCATCTATTTTAATGGGACCTTATACAACGTGTAACGTTAAATGCGCAAAACCTCAGACACCCCAACTGATTTTTAATTCAATTGACCTATTTCAGAGAGAAAATAAGTCATTAAAAAAATTGTAAAGGTTTTATGTGCTGTTTTAGTTTTACTGGCCATTCTGATCGTTTCATGCGTCTGCGACGACGCTTTATCGAGGGAGGAGTCGTCACCGGGCCGCTGCGCCGCGCGCACATTGGCTTGCTTGACCTATTAATAAATAGACACAGCAACGTTTTTAATGAAGATTTTTTGAAAAATTTGACCTATATGAAAAAGTGGTTCAATTAATTCTGCTCGTTATTCTGATCAAACTATTTTCAGCTTTTGCGCATTTAACGTTACACGTTGTATATACTATGAGGTTGTATGTTGATTAAAATATGATTCACAAATATTTATTTACCTGACTGACCTGCAAGGTGCAATAAACACAAGCGGGAGGGTTGTCGCTTGTGTTTTACCGTTAAGAGGATTCACCATAACAGCTAAGTAGGATAAAACCAAGTAGGTGAGTCCCGACACGCTTACATACTTTAACTATAGGGCGATTGTGGCTATACAAAAGAACAGAAGAGTGGAATCTGGGACGAGAGACAGATTCGAGGTCTTAGGTATAGGACATTGAGGGCATGTCCGACTTGCTAAATATGTCAATGGTTTTGAGGTCAGTGAGATATTCATTGTGCATAAAGTGTACATGCAAGTAACATTGTATCTAAGGACTTACTGATGAGGTTTGTGGAAAATCATGTTGATCTTAAAATCAAAATAAAAATATAAATAAGGTTATCCGCAGTTAGTTCCATAGGAATGCGAGAAGGACAGAACCGGTCGGAGTGGCGGTGTTTGGGAGATGGCTATGTCCAGTAATGGACTTCTTTTGGCTAAAATGATGATGATGATGAAGTTCAAAGTTAATATAATTTTGAGCTAGAGATTAGGAGAACTAAGATCGATAGATAGATAAAATACAATAGATAAAATACATCGTACACGTACACAATATAAATTTAATGGAATCAAGAGAAATTAAATGTGCAAATTAATCTGTAATAATGAACTTAAGCTATAGAGTGGTTTTCTCAATAAAATTATACCCAGTAAATTTTTTTTTTTTTTTGTTTTGTTACTACTTAGGTGTTAGGTTATACGATAATTGCTGTAGGTTAAATCACGCAGCTTGTTTGGCTTAGGTACAATTTACGAACACAAGGCCGGACTAAGGCCGTTGGATTAGTAAATTGGTAGTTAATAACTATTATCACGACAAACGTTGCTGGTAAGTTATCAAACTACGTAAAATGTTCTGAAATAATGGAACTAAATGGTGCTTTGAAAATAGTGCTGTTAGCTTTCGTTGAATATTAATCGAATTTAGGCTGATTTCATAGGAATGAATTGAAGGAGAACGCGAAAACGACGAATTTAATTATTGTGTTAAAGATGATATGGCAAATAAGGGGTTAATGCTGAGATGACGGATGATAGAGATAATATTTGAAGAAAAAATGCTGCACATCCTCCAAATAAATTGCTGTAGGAGGACTATGACGGTAGTCTTTTATGTTACGTTTTTTTTTATGTTACGTTCAGGGATTCCATTTGCTACCAACCTTGGCAATCAGACTGGAACCCATTATTTTGAGATAATATTAATAAGTGCCTGGTAGGTACCGTCATTTTTGAGTTTAAAACAGAGAACGTCATTTGATGAAATGAAAGCTCAAAAGAGAGAGGAGATTATTTTTAAACTAAAATAACGGTAAGTAATGATTGAACCGTTTGTTTTCGGAATAAATGTGAGTCACGAAGTAGGGAAGTGTAATTACTTGCCTAATAACAGAAAACGAAACAAAAAGCTAGTCAGACTCAGTTTAAGGAGTTTACCGATTTGAATATCAACGAGTATGGAAGTAATTTTTTTGTTTTTTTATCAGTTTAAGTTTTTCTTTTATTCATTGGTTACTTCCTGGGGTCATTAGGTATTCAAATTAAGGTTTTAGTGACACAAAGAAGAAGAAGAGGTTATTCAAGAATACGTTTACCCCGGGCAAACTCTGCATTTGGGTAAGAACAACTTTAAGAAGGCTAACAGAAGAATTCAGCTAGGGTACGTTTGGGAAGCTTCGTCGAGTCTTGTCGTCACGTATTCCACAGAGTCTAAAGACTAAGGTCTTGAATCAGTGCGTCCTACCGGTTATGACTTACGGAGCCAAAACGTCGACAGTCACGCTACGGCTGGTCTATAAATTCAAGGTCGCTCAGCGAGCTATGGAACGGGCTATGCTTGGAGTCTCTCTGAGGGATCGTATCCGCAACGAAGTGATCCAGCAGAGAAGCAAAGTTGTCGACAAAACTCACAGAATAAGCAAGATGAAGTGACCATGGGCCGGCCATATTAGCCGAAGAACCGCTACCCGTTGGGTAGACGTGTTCTTGAGTGGCGACCGCGAATCGGTAAACGTAAGGTGGGACGCCCTCTGGCAAGGTGGAGCGACGATCTTCGCAGGATGGCTGGCAGCAGCCGGATGAGAGTTACGTGCAAAAGGAGAGGCCTATGTCCAGCAGTGGACTGCTATAGGCTGATGATGATGACGATGACATAAAGAAAGGTCATCGAAATGTTTATTAGCGCTGTTGAGGGTTTTAAAACAGAAAAGGTTTCTTGATCATTTCGTTATTCGTAGCAGCGGGACGTGTCGAGACAAAGATTACCGTAAATATGCAATCACTTCTGAACGATGTATTATTCTTCTAATTGTTTATTTTCATAATCTCTTCACTAACTATTTACACTAGGTAATAAATTAAAAGACTAACTAACTAACTATATAAAAAAAATACAAAAACAAAAGGATACGACAGCCGAGAGGACTTCGACGCTTAGCGTCGCCTAAGCGTCGAAGTACTCGTACGCATCGCTGTCATCCGGAAACGTGTCAAGAAGACTGTCAGCATTGCCATGTTGAATGGCAATGCTAATTCTTTGGCCAAAGAACGACCCAGCCCTCTGGTCACGTGAAGTGTCGATCAGCCGGACGGTTTCGAATTGTATAGCAAATTGACTCATCTACATAGCTTTTTCCTAACTGTATTGGGGTCGGCTTCCAGCCTGATCGGATGCAGCTGAATTTACAGTATTTTACTTGGAGCACCAAAACCCAGTTACTGGTTAATACGATGCCCTTGGTATAAGACTGGATGTCAGGCTTTCGGGCGTCTGACGACCCGTAGCGACTGTCAAAAATACACGAGTGACAGTCGAGACCAACGGCTTAACGTGCTTTTCGAGGCGTGGAGGGGTCTTCATAGACCAACCGCGGCAAGCGTAGCTTAACCTGATTAATCGACCCGTGTGGCTGTTATTACTTAACCAAAAACCCTCCGTTTAGCAATTTTTTCTTAAATTTTTCTTATACATATTTAAATCAATACCTTGAAAAATCTTGGAAAGTTGTCGTCACTAATTTGCCAATTGAATAAACAATTTTTCCGGACTGTGTTAATGTTCATCGGGAAGCCAATTTTTATGCCCAGTATGATGATAAGTTCTCTGAATACTTACAGTATATTGATCTGCTTGTTAACAACGCCGACGATCCCATTCTCCTTCAAGCTGTAGTCGGCTGTGATGCACTTGCCTCCGAACTCAAACAGGAAGAAATACTTCTCTGCCTCGTACCATTTTCCCACGTACTGAAACATTAGGAAAAGAAGATTCAGAAAGATTCAAAGACATGATTTAGGAGGTCAATGTGTTTTTTTTTAATAGTTGATGTTAAATTTCGATGATATCTAAAAGAGATGTTTGGAAGAAGAAGACCTATTGCATCATCTTATGGGATATGCTGTCTATTCTCTGATTCAAGAAGGACAATTTTCAAGCCGAATACTTTATTTTGGCCTTCAAGGAAAAGAACTCTTTTTTTTACCGTCGGTAGCATGTGAGGTATAAAGAACAGGGGGCAGAAATTCATCCTCTATAGAAAAGGGAGTATCCTTTGACCTCTGTTACCCTCCGTGTGTTGTCTGGTGGGCTACTGCCCGACGATTGATGTCGGGAAGTTGTATATTATATATGCTAGCCAAGTGGTAAACTCTACTTGTGCGATGCAGAATTTTGCGTGACGTCAGTATGATGCGTAGTTCACATGTGGCGATGTAGATGCCGCCACAGACTCATCCTTCGTGATTCATTCAATTATATGAGCAGTAGCTATCGGTCGTGCATAATGATGCACGACCGATAGCTTATAATTTATCAATATCATTCAATTGTATGCTCCGAACATTAGATACTTACTCGAGATGCGTCAAAGTTGTCCATAGCCTTCATGTCAGGACAGGATCCCGGCATGATGATCTGTGCTCTGCATACCCTTAAAGGCAAGAGGAACCCGCAGAGGAATACTGCTATCGCTCGTAGGACTGACATCTGGAATTTTAACATTTTTTTTGTATCTTTCGTGTTCTTGTAATCTAGGACTTATTCTTAGCAGCTACTTCTGAGTCTGCCTCGATCATCTGGATAGAGGAGGGGAATGAAATAGTAATAAATACTACAAGCAGTATATCATGTATTATTTATAGCGTAGCAGTTTTTGTCAGAAACAGTACTGTTAAAAAATCTCTGATTCTGATAGACATGCGTGCTACTCAAAATGTTCGAGCCGTAATTGGCCGACATGCGTTTCGGCACTATTTTATAAATATTTGGCTTTCCTTCGGCTTGTGCCGATCCGTTGATTTTGTTCGACTCGGCTTAGCCGCGTGCTGTTTACGTGCGGCTAAGCCGATCGACCTTTTTTACGAAAATAATACAATCCTTTATTATTTTGTTGCGTTTTGTGGCAGACATCGACGTGCAAACTGTAATCATGAATTCAGCACATAATTCTAGGCCTATCATAGAAAATTTTCGTTCATATCAAAAGACAGTTGTTGCATAAGAAAAGTGAAATACCTACGCAGTCAAAATGTAAGCCTCAACAATTTTTTTTTTATTAACCGTCGAAAAATTTCAACGGGGGTTCGCAATCATGTACTGAATCCATGGTAACAGGAAGCGCGTCAATGTTTCTGCTACTCGGTTTATCTACATACTACGAGTATTATATAAATATAATTGGACCGCTCGGCTGTGCCGATTAATCACCCGAGCAAGTGTACACACTTGCTCGGGTGATTAATCGGCACAGCCTAGAGCTGCACCGGAACAGAAGCCAGTGCAGCAAGCATGCCTTTCTATTTCTTTATCTTCTGTTTTTTTTTTATCGTAATCCTGATAATTGTTGTGTTTTGTAGATAGACCGACTATACTAAATCCTGTAGAGCAGATTTCGAAAGTGGTTACCATTGTTTCTATTTTTATATTGAACACTTCCGGATAGATAAATTAATTTTCACCGTGATCTAAACAAGTGCTTTTTAATCGAAGGTTCCTCAATATTTTACTACGTCACACGTATTAGAATGTACAGACGTCAGCACATCAAGCTACCCGAAACCGTCAGATTTTCCTAATCAACTTTCAACCTTATGCTTTCGCGATAAAGTTGAAAATCTATTAAAGAAATTTAACAGATTGTAGTAGCTTGATGTGCTGGCGTCTGTACATCATCATCTGCCTAGCCTTTTCCCAACCATGTTAGGGTCGGCTTCCAGTCCAACTGGATGCAACTGAATACCAGTATTTTACATGGAGCGACTACCTATCTGACCTTTTAACTCAGTTACTTGGTAATACGATACCCCTTGGTAAGACTGGTTGAACGACTGTCAAAGGTGCACGAATGACAGCCGGGACCAACGGCTTAGTGTACTTTCCGAGGTACAGAGGTGTCTTGTCATGCGAAGATGGTCACCCATCCACGGACCAACCGCGGTAAGCGTAGCTTAACCTGATCGATCGTTATTACTTAGCCACAAGCCCCTCCAAGTATTAGAATGTACATACAGGAAAAAAAATAATCAGTGCGCAAATTGTAACCATGAATTCAGTCCATGATTCTGAAATCTGAACCATCCTGCGACCACTTCTGATTTCAACACAGGGGGTTCATCATGTACTGAATTCATAGTTACAGTTTGCACACTGGTTATTTATTTTTCCTGTATATATGCGTCAGTAACACTCCTTCTATAAATATGAAGGAGTGTAGTCTACGTACACTCGTCGTTTGTAGTGACCATTCCAATGCTTTTTGTTTACATACCATAAGAGATATCATAGATAAATATCACATTTTACTCATGTTGACATTAGTTATTTTGTTTGTGATAATACAGTTTTTAAATATTTGTTCAAGAAACTACTTATAAAGGCATTGAGCGATGAATTATAGTTACACTCTTTTAACATAGTCCTATTTAGGCCTGTCTGGGAAGACTGACTAACATTGAACATTGAAAAACACAGACATTTATAATATACTGATTACTATTTTTAATTTACTGATTAAAAAAAAAAAACAATTAGGTATAATTGTAAACCTCCTTCAAAAATGGAAATCGTTACGAATAGTTTAACGAATCAAGTAAGTATTTGTCCTGTAACTATTATGTTGTTTGGGCACGCCGCGATTGCGGCGATACGTACCCTCTTTGAAGAGTGGCTAGAGAGGCGCCACGGCAGCCTCACCTTTCGCACGAGAGGCGAGAGGAACCGCCCGGGTGTCACCATTGTGTGGATTGCCCGGAGGACACGGTGGAGCATACGGTGAAGGTCTGCCCGGCTTGTACGGAGCACCGCCGCGACCTCACGGCGGCGATCGGCGGCGGCGATCTCTCGCGTCCGGCCCTGGTCCAGGCCATGGTACGGAGCGAGAGTGCATGGGATGCCGTCACCTCCTTCTGCGAAGCAGTAATGCTTGCGAAGGAGGAGGCGGAACGCGTGAGGGAGAGGCAATCTTTGCGCCCTCACGCCCCTAGTCGCCGCAGGAGACGCCCTGGGCGTCGAGAGTAAAAGAGCTGACTCCCGGCCACCGTAGGCACGGGCTTGCGGACGGCGAGCAGTGGGCAGTTCACCGTCCGGTAAGGACCAGGCCCGGGTCGACGGCGCGTTGTGTTCCACGCGCGACTAAAAGAGATGTCAGCAGTAATTGACGGGGTCCGCTGGGGCCGATGCTTGCCAGGGTCGCGGGTTGTTCGAAAGAGTTACCGTGGCCCTTGGCACAGGCAACTGAAGGAACACGGGTGGGTTTTAGTCAGTAAAAGTCTGACACGCCCTCCCGCTCCGCCCAGAGCGGGAGAAGTTATTTGATAATTTCCCACCCAAAAAAAAAAACGTATTATGTTTTTGAGTATTCTCACTACCGCTGTAATGGTGACACACCCGACATTAAGTAACACCATAAATATTTACAATAAAAGCCGATTACGAAATCCAGGGGCGTAGCTACCGCCGTATCAGCCGTATCAATGATACGGGGCCCCCGGGCTACAGGGGCCCCTAACGCGTGTAAGCAAAAATTAGTAAAATGTTAGTCACTTAATCTCGTGCTTCCCGGGAAAAAAACATAAAAAAAACTGTCATACGTGCCTATAGAGTTTTCACTTCAGAAATGACAAAATTCTAAATGACAATTTCTAGGAGGAAGCGATAACTTATAATCAATAAATATTTATTTTAATTTAATGCAAGCATTTTTGTTTCTTTTGTGAGAAATCTTTGTAACCCTTCATTTGGGCCCCCCAACTAATTTTGATACAGGGCCCCTCCAAGGCACGCTACACCACTGACGAAATCCCATGATAATACCTTTAATGATAAATATGAGGGAAAAATGGGGCAAAGAATAAGCGATACAAAAACGAAACATCAAAGAAAATCTTGTTTGTAGTTAAGAAAAGTAGGCATTCAATGTTAAATGTCAGACTGCAAGTCAAATATTTAAATGTATGTGACAAGCAGGGTCATCGGCCCACAGTACGAAATTCACGCTAATCAACAACGTATAGAAATGTAAATTATCTTCGTGACAAGAAAAACGTTCGATGGTCGCTCCATTGTTTTCCTTGTTCAATATTGAAAGAGAAAACCGGTGAAGTGCGAGACAGTCATGCGTGGAACTAATTTTTTTTGTTTTAGTAAGAAGACAATAATAAATACATTCTCTTGAAAGTAATGCAGGCTCTATTTGTGTACCGTTTTCATTCTTCAGGTTTTAAAACACAAGGTTAATTGTGTTCAGTAAATAAAATAGAATGTTGCCCTAGAAAAAAATATAGCTAGGTAGTATAAACAAGATTTAAAATATCATGAGGTCATGACTGCACAAGTAACAAAAAAAAAGGTGGCTTATCGTTTTAATGTTATAGCGATTTTCAAATGTTATTCATGAAGAAACTCGTTTAAATTTTAACTTCCGTATAATTAAATACTTGGATTTTTAATTTCTTTGGCATATATATAGGTATTAACATAATATTCTAATTATGCTAAAAAAAACTAGCATGTAGGTATGTTCAAGAGTATTTTTTAACATTGGTCGAATAATTGAACACTTTGACGGGCGGTACTAATATACTAATTCCATCTACTGAGACATTACTAATTTCAATATATTGCCTATGGGCGTAGCGTAGCGTCAGTACACATCATCAGAAAACATATATCGCACCTTCGGTAAGACAAGGGCCGAAGTGCTAAAATTTCTGAAAATGAGTTAAATATGCCAAAGTGCCTTAAAAACTAATTTCTACCTGTAGGAACAAAGACCTGAAAAATTTGAAAATTAGCACTTCGGCCCTTGTCTTACCGAAGGTGCGATATGTATAATGAATTTTTATTCATAATATTGTGCCAGTACGGAAGTCATAATTGTACCTGTGGTGAGGGTGACAGTACGAATTGCTGCGCCTTATGAAAGTATGCAAAACTTAGACGTCGCGCGACGGACTGTCGTATCATTTTTGAGACATTAACACCCATAGGCGGTACCGCCCGTCAACGTGTTAAGTAAATTCATCATTGATATTTTACAATAAATTACTAATTTCAATAGGTACTGAAGGAATGACATTTACATTTAAATGTTTACCTTATTTGTGTAAATACCTAAGTATGTTTTTTTTTTTATTAGCAAGGCCTTAATTCTGCCCTTCTTACCTATAACTAGGTATGATTTAAAAAAAGTTTATTCTAAAATATAATTTATTTATTTTTAGTTAATTATAATGGTACAACACCTATTACATTAATTCAAACTCATTGGTGGCGTCACTATCCCTTTGTAAGCGTTGACAATCCTTATCCTTTCGGATTTGTGTGACTAACTTAAGGTCGTCGGCATATAGCAGGTATTTGGCAAAATTAACATTAGTTATGAGGCAATTGATAAGGGACAGAGGCGGCCCTATCACGGATCCCTGATTTACGCCCGAGCGTGTATTATAAGGCTTCGACTCGAAGCAACCGTGTCTTACAAACTGCTTGCGATCGCGCAGATATTCGAAAAAGAAGTTAAGAAGACCAGACGAGAAACCGATGGCCCCCAGCTTTGTCAAAAGTACATCGTTGTTATTCTAGATCGTCATTATACTAGATCAATTTGCTTTTTCAATTATAACAACTAAGGTTTTTCTAATACAGAAGTGAACATAAATGTGCCTATTTCTGTTTATGTAATTAATGTATAACCAGCCTAAACCAACCATGATAACTATCAGTTTTATGATCATTAAAAATAACGTATTAAACATAAAAAATAGTTCAGACTTGATCTTACTAGGTGGAATAATAAAAAAAACCAATCAAGTGCAAATCGGATTCGCGCACCGAGGGCTGCGTACAAATTTGTAGGTATGTAAATAGTTTTAACTTTTTTTTTTTTGTAATGTAACTACAAATTTACGGTTTTCGGTTTTTTTCCTTTACTTGTGCTACATGACATTGCTCCTTGCCAAACTCCATGATTCTAGGTGAACGGGTATCGGGTCTATATGTTTTGATTTCGGAACATAAACGCCCGTATCTTTTGATTGCGTTGACTAAGAAATTTGGTTTTTTTCACTGCTTCAAAGGATTGCAGCCCTGAGTATTTGATAGATACTCGTATTCATTTTAACTTAATAACTCCACGCGTTCTTGAGAAAAAGGTTATTGACAGACAGACAGACAGACAGACGGACAACGAAGTGATCTTATAAGGGTTCCGTTTTTCCTTTTGAGACACATTTTTCGAACATATGGAGCAATTCCACATGTTCGAAAAATGTGTCTGCTCAACAACGTAAATAACGCAATGAATGTTGTTGAACTGTCAAAATGAAACCCATTGCGACTGATGGTGTGTTACGCAATTACCCTGCTGGAATTATTAACGGTTCACAAAAAGAAGCGCATCAATTCAACAAAGTGTTCAATAATATTTTTTAAGGTACGCAAAATGGGAATTATTTGAGTTTCGATTAAATACAAGCCTTTTTATATGATGATCATCATCAATCATTGTAGTGACGTTTGTATTAACATTTTAAACAATCGTAATGATTTAAGTTGTTAGTTCAGACCTTTTAACGTATTGATTCTAAAGGTCAGGTCAGTCAGTCTGTCAGTGGGGCGATCCAAATCGAACCAAAATCAATTGTATGTAAAATTCAAGATTTCCAATGTTTGTTTGATCAAATGCAATCTTATTATAATTATACAAGTATGTTATTTTAATTACGTTACTACTGGGATGTAGCAGCATAGGCTTTGTTGCCTGTCTATTCTGAAAAATCCATAAGTAAGTCTTGATGGATGGAGCCTGCAATTTAGGACGTGTCAGTATGAAAGGGGCCATCTTCGATACGTTGGGTCCATCGAAATATCATTTATGCAACTACAGCACAGAATGCAAACCTATATAGCATTAATTTCATAAATTAAAATCAAGCGACGAATCCAGAACAGCCGTGCGATTCTGTAACCATCTCACCGTGAAATCTTGGGTGAATTGAGCGTGGAGTGAGTCGTCAATAGTGTCAATCCTTAGCTTTAGCATGACTCACAGCTCACTCTAAGCTCACTTCAACTTAGTTATCACGGTGAGATTTTTCCAGAATCGACCGACTGTTCAACATTTTATATCTTCGCAGATAAACGAGCTCAAACTCATATTACGACCAAACATTTTGGACAGAGTAATGAAAAGTTGTGGTCACAAAGAATGCAGTTAATAATATTGATTTAAAAATATACTATAAACCAGCAGTAGGTCAATAATGTCCTTAGTAAGTGTGTTAGCTGTAGCCGTTACGGTACCGAATAACGGTAGTCGTCGCCCGCGCATGCATGGACAGTCGATGAGCGAAAGCGATTTGCGAGATGCGTTTCGCTCATGAGGTTACTGTTGTAAAAGATGGTGTTATGGTGTAGTATTTTGTTTATTGCTAGTTAATCGAGGGTGCCTAATTGGACAGAGTAGCAGTCATCGCGATGTTGTATGCTAGAAAAAGTTTTGTGGACATCTGACTGAGAAAGTCACATATCACGTCGTAAGTTCGTTCGTTCGTTGTCGTAAGTTTCACTTGAAACTTAGTATAAGATATTTTTATAACTTTGCTTAACCTGGCAAAGAAAGACAGACCTTAACTTACGGTATATATTTTATTCCGAGGCGTTGAACGTGTTAAATGCCCCAATGACAAAAAAAGGATAGGTTTTTAAGGAGCATGAAAGAAAAAGATGACAATAAGTATAATACTGAATATGGATGGCTACCAGGACGGAAGGAAAAAATAATAATAGGCTAATCCATTGCTTCATATTTTCGCAAAGTTTCCCTGCTCAACAACGTAAATAACGCAATGAATGTTGTTGAACTGTCATAATGAAAGCCATTGCTACTGTCAGTGTATTACGCAATTACAACGCAAAACAGAGACAACCAAAGACATGTTGATTGTTCAAATGTCTATTTGTCTTATAACTTATCCCTCGAGAAAGTGCACTTGCAACGACACGATGAAGGCAAAGTGAGATGCACTCAATTTGAGATGTTTGTATGCTGCGAGCGAATTGAGGACATCACATCATCACATGTCAGAATGGATATATATTATGAACATTGTAACATGCCCTAAAGAGGAAAGTTTTGCTCACGGCTTTAAACGGGGACAACTTGACTTTCAACTTTGCCTGCAGTGCTGTCAAGTTGCTCGAATACATAGGTCCTCACCCTTATTTTGCCCACCGCCCCACTCTGGGAATATATTTTTTTCTAGAGCCCCCCATTTTTTTTACTTACCATCTGTCGCGAATCTGAAATAGATATTGGCACGATTATATTGAAACGTGTAATATTATGTACTCGTAGTCGTAAGATAGGAAAACTACAATGAAATAAGCAATCCAATTCCATCCATCCATTAGAATAATTCCATCCATCCATTAGATTAATCTTATTAATCTACTAGCTTCTGCCCCCGGCTTCGCTCGCGTGGATGTCGGAATCTGCATGGGTTTATTTTTTTTTTTGCTCGGAATCCTTATGATATCAGGTAACTGCCAGTGAAAATCCCGTTAAAATCGGTCCAGCCGTGTTTCGGAGATCAGACGGAACAAACAGATATACAATTTTTTTTTCTTACCTATACCTAAACTTATCGTAACTTTCATATGCATTTTTATTGTGTTATTTTGACAATAGGAACAGACAATTAAATTCTATTTATTTGTTTAGATGTCTGCATCTACAGAGTAACGCCGGCTATGTATCGAATAAAATGAACGCCTTATAATTTTTTTTACATAACGTAACATGCATACAGTCTACATATGTACGCTTAGTGGTCTCCTTTTACGTTATTTGAACAAAGGTAAATGTGATGTGTTTGAATTTTTCAAAAGTTTCCACGTCTCTGACCTACGTTGGTGGAAACTTTTTAATTTCCAGTACAAACTTTTTACAAGGGTACAAAGTTTGGTCTAAGTTTGTTCTCGATCTCTTCACTTCATAACAACGGACTGTTTATAGATACGAGGGCGGGTCAATAAGTCCGTGACTTTTTGAATTTCTGACCTCTTTACTGAAAAAGCAACACTACTCCTGTCAACAGGCATCTGTCAGTTGACTCCTATAAAAATTTGAACTTGCTGCGTCAGTTAGTTTGTGTTTGACAGCTATCTTTATCAGACTACCCAGTAATTTGAGGAAAAAATGGAAAAAAGTGAATTTCGTGTGCTTATTAAGCATTATTTTTTTGCGAAAAAAAACCATTACCGAGACCAAGGCTAAGCTTGATAAATATTATGGGGACTCTGCACCATCGATTTCAATGGTAAAAAAGTGGTTTACTGAATTTCGTTGTGGCCGTACAAGCACTGAAGATGCCGAACGTCCTGGACGCCCAGTTGAGGTCTCTACACCAGAAACAATCGAAAAAATTCACGATATGGTGTTGGCCGACCAAAGATTGAAAGTGCAAGAGATTGTGGAAGCCGTAGGGATCTTGCATGGCTCAGTGGTTTCAATTTTGAATGATCACTTGGGCATGAGAAAGCTTTCCGCAAGATGGGTGCCGCGTTTGCTCACAGTCGACCTCAAACGCAATCGTGTAACAACTTCACAGGAAGGTTTGGCGTTGTTTAATCGCAATATGGAGGAGTTTTTGCGCCGTTTTGTAACCGTGGACGAAACATGGATCCATCACAACACACCAGAGACCAAACAACAGTCAAAACAGTGGGTTTCTAAGGGAGAATCGGCGCCAAAGAAGGCCAAGGTGGGTTTGTCAGCCAATAAAGTTATGGCGACTGTTTTTTGGGATGCACGTGGGATAATCCACATTGACTACCTTCAAAAGGGAAGAACAATCAATGGGGAATATTATGCCAACTTATTGGACCGCTTCAATGACGATTTGAAAAAAAACCGACCTCATTTGGCCAAGAAAAAAGTTCTTTTCCACCAAGACAATGCAAGGGTGCACACATGTGCAGTTGCCATGGCAAAAATCCATGAATTGGGCTATGAATTGCTCCCTCATCCGCCCTATTCTCCAGATTTGGCTCCGAGTGTCTACTTCTTGTTCCCAAACCTGAAGAAATGGCTTGGTGGAAAAAGATTTGACTCCAATGATGAAGTCATCTCGCAAACAAAGGCCTATTTTGAGGACCTCGACAAATCATATTTTTTGGAAGGGATAAAAAAATTGGAGAAGCGTTGGACAAAGTGTATAGAGCTCAAGGGAGACTACGTTGAAAAATAAAATGATTTATTTATCAAAAAATCTGTGTTTTATTCCAAAAGTCACGGACTTATTGACCCGCCCTCGTATAAGCAGTCCGTTGAAGTGACTCATTCAAACTTGACAATGAACTTTGATATTTATCTGAAAAATTACGTACGGAGCTAAAAAAACCGAACTCACGTATTTCGATGCATGAAATAATTCGTTTTAGTAGTTTAATCATTTCGAGTAGTGTACAGACACCAGCACATCAAGTTACTACAATCTGTCAGATTTCTTTAATAGATTTTCAACTTTATCGCTAAAGCTAATAAGGTTCAAAGTTGATTGGGAAAATCTGACAGTTTCGGGTAGCTTGATGTGCTGGCGTCTGTACACAATTCTAATGACAGCAAATAATAAAATGAAACCACACTGCAGAACCCCTTTTTGCTCGGTTGTTTTTTTTAGTTTAGTTATTTACCTAGCGGTATAGGTTAAACAAAGTACTAGGAAGGTGGGTTCATATAGATTTATAAGTAGATATACATTATTACTGATTCAACAGTGCGGCACGTGTCCAAACAATGGACACGTGCCCGTTCGGTTTTGGAGGTGATGTCCTCAATTGTTGTCATTACTTTCGGCATATAGGCAAATCAACTTGCACGTCTATTGTGGTTGTTTATCATCAACCGGGCACAAAAGGATACAAGGAGAAATTCCCAAAGTCTAATCTGAATAACACTGCCCGACTCCCAGATTGGGCAAAGATCGAACCTTGCAGGACCCAGTCCCCAGCAGTTGCTCTATCCTACTATTAGATCAACGAAGCAGTCTCTGTAGTATAGCATCGGATAATCAGTTTATAATGCTTCCACTTCTGGGACACAGCCTCCTCTCTTCGAGCGGGAGCCCACTTCGTTTTTGACTTTGGGAAATTCGAAGACATGTGACATTTATCAACCCGCACTAGGCCTGCGTGGATCCGCATAGTGCGGCCCTGCGTGGTAGAGTATATAATCTGCCACGCAGGCCCAGTGGGGGTTGGCAGATGTCACTCGTCTTCGAATTTTTGTTTCTAGGACATGCCGGTTTCCTCACGATGTTTTCCTTCACCGTTTGGAGAGCAGTGGTGATGAAATTATTAAAAAAAAAACCACACGAAAGTCGGGCTTTTACCATTGGGCCACCACTGCTCTCAGCAGTCTCTATGCATAACCAAAAATAATTACATATTTGTTATTATTTATAAAACTGAACATGGTTTTAGTACCAGCTATGAGTGAAAACTTTAATTGTCGTGTTAAACATATGAACACAATACTTGGAAGTAAAAGCCTTTTGTAAGTAAACAATGGAAAGTGAGGATTTCCCTACTTTCACTTCACTGGGGAATTATTTAACATACCTAAGCTCACTATAAATGACACACCTATCATACAGCTGGATCAGTGATTATGATCAATTTCATTAAAGTTTTTTTTTTCAAGCTTCAAGTTTATTCCTCTATCATTTGCATTACTATAGAGCTTAGCCTTTTTGGCCTCGCACAGGTCTTTTTTATTTTTTGTTTTGTCAATGCGAAAAAACTTAATGATAAATTTGTTACTTTTAAAAGTTTCTTATTTACTGTTTGTATTTCCTGTGAGTGTACCAAATAAAATATTTTCTTTCTTTCTGTGATACAGTTTTGTTACTTAACTATAGTAGTAGAATCCATCCAAAATATTTTAGTTAGACTTTATCCGAAATAAACGTGTGTAGGTACAGTTAGGTACTAAAAAATAACAAGGCAGTTTGATTGTAATTAAGTCTTCACACAGAATGTCTTCATACAACTATAATTTATTGTACGATGTTTTATTGTCTTCTGAAAGACACTGTATACGATCTATTATATATAATAAATTTATCGATAACAGTAATTATCTGCTACAGTGGGCCTGGAAAAGCTAATGTTTTATTAAATTTTAAAACTCCTCATGGTCAGGTTTCCCATTCATCCGTAAAGTATTTTCTCGTGTTCTGTCAACGTAATATTAACGTACTAACAAATAATAAATGATGAGTAAATAGAAGTCAAGGCTATTTTTTTATGATGAGATGTTGAAGAGTGCTTCTTTTTTTACTGTAATTCTTAATATTTATTTATCAAGATAATATTTACATAATATAAGCTAACAGACTTTAAATAATAATATATAAATGTATATTAAAAAAGAAGCAAAAGAATCATAGGGCATCAAAAAATTCGTCCGCATCGCTGTCAACAGGAACAGTCCCTAAAACGATGGCCGCATTGCCCCGTTGTATGGCGAATGTATGTTATTCTTATTTGACCTTTATTTCGAACTCCCCGAGGATCATGGGAATTGTTTTTTAGAAGGTAACTGAAAAGTGGGACACAATTGAATGAGCATTAACGATAAAAGTACGAGCTACAAAACGGAATACTGTTTGTACATAAACGGAATACGGATACCGGGAAGATTCAACAATGAAAATAGTAACTACCTAGTGTAAATATGTGGTTAGTTGAACAATATATTAATTTATTACTGTACATAAGCAGAATTAGTTGTGAATTTAAAGAAGACGAAAAGGATAAAATGCTGCAAGAATAAAACAAATTGTCAGGGAAGGCCCGGAGGATTTCAATGATGACAGTTTCTAGAATTTAAATACCTAATTTTACTATGACATTGTTACCGAAATTTAGGATAGCTAAGATTCCTACCAACCTCCCCATTAGGTGAAGTTCTAACTCTTAAATAAATTAACTCCGAATACTACGAATCGTGAGACACCATATTTGTTTAAATTAGTAAGTATAGTAATTACGACTCGGTAAATAATTTGGTAAGTGATTGTAGTTTTTAGACACGCCGTAAAACACGCTTCGTCCTGTCTCTGATTACAAGTGGGTTTTTGAGTACCTACATCTAAGAAAAATATCGTAGAAATGAGCTGTACATCAACAGCAATATGAGCGCCCTGGTGATAGGACCCTTATACAGCGTGTAACGGAAGGGGGGTATCAACCCTGAAGGAGGTGAATGTGCTCATGAAACTCAACAACTTTCCCCCAAAGAACATAGGTCGAAATATGAAAAAAAAAATTGGCCCTCCCTTACAAAACTGACTACCAGCTGATTGATTTACTATGGGAGGGCCAAATTTTTTTTTCATATTTCGACCTATGTTCTTTGGGGAAAGTTGTTGAGTTTCATGAGCACATTCACATATAAGGGTCCTACCAGTGGGAACATTATAGGTTGATTATAATCAACCTATAATGTTCTCACTGCTGGGACACAGCCCTCCTCTCTGTCAGAAGAAGTGGGACGTATTCCACCACGCGGGCCCAGTGCGGGTTGGTGGATTATTCTCCACAATGTTTTTCTTTACCGTTTTGAGACGGACTCTTGCTTTCTATAAATTAAAATTTTAGCAAGAATCTTTCAACAAATATACAACGTAAAGTATTCTATTATTTTGGGGATGCTCTTCCAATTTTGATGGTAACTGAAGTCACTTGTTTTTTTTTTAAATTATTGCATAACAAGGCTCGTCCTTTAATACAAAACCAGCATTATTGATTAGGTTGTAACCTTGTAACTGAATAGAGTAAATCTAGATTGTTATAATTATGAGGTATTGTCCGAAACCACATTTACAACGATGTCTTACGTCTCATATGCCAACTAGTTATCAGTAACACTGTTTGATGTTAAATCAGTCCTTGTTGCATTTGACAAACATAATAGAGTGGGATTGGCTGCAGTCAGCATTTTTTCAAGGTATTGAATATATTGCACAAATCTTATCTAATTCTCTTCCTCGTTGGTTCATGGTCGTGAGTACTGCTACGATTACCGATGGTTTAACAAAGTGTGAGTAGATTTTCCCGTAGGAAAATTTACAATATGACCATGAAAATGCCGACACCGGTGAACTGATACTGCAAAAGTACACCTCTGTCTCCGCTTTGCAGGTATGTATGCGTGACGGATGGATTATGAACTCATTATTACAAAGCAGAATATATTAGGTTACACTATAAATAAAGTTACATAAAAAATTATAACGGATGTTAAACAATAATTTCGGTTGCTAAGCTTTTATGCTCAAGTTCTAAGTCTATGACTGACGATGATATTATAAAATTCTCAATAGAACCTTGGCAATCACTTGCAAATAAATCCTTACCTTGACTTTTTTATTTATCACAACAAATTATCTCATGTAACACTATCACAACTCACGTCCGTTCACTCTGACCGTTGTATGCCATCTGAGAACACGCTTCAATTGTTTACATGCGTGCGCGCAGATTTAGTACGTGAATGTTATGTTTCTGTGTTTAAGGATCTATTTTATAAACATTGTCGATTTCAGTTTTTTGCTACCGGTTTTTCTAATGTTTTCTAATTAAAATTGTTTAGTAGGAATAAAAAGTTTGACGTATTTAGAGCTGATACAAGTTTATTTGTTGATATAATTATGAATATCTCGAATGATAAAAAATCTGCTAACGTGTAAAATAGTCGTGAAGTGATTTAATTAGATCAGTTTGAATCTTATGGTTACATAGGCAATTCTGGTTAGGCAGCTGAATAATTGATGGTACATATCGAATGCTATTCATCACTATTTAAAGTTTTTGGTCAAGCAAGAAAACCATGATAGATAGTGACGGAGTTTTCCAATAAACACTACTGGCATAGATCTGTATTGATTAAGAATTAATGGATATAATCTTTAGTTGAAGACCACTTTCTGTTTCTATTAAAAGATGAAAGAGAAATCATGTTTTTGCTTCAAGATAAACTCTTGGCTATACAGGGTGTAACGGAAAGGGGGTATCAACCCTGAAGGAGGTGAATGTGCTCATGAAACTCAACAACTTTCCCCAAAGAACATAAGTCGAAATATGAAAAAAAAATTTGGCCCTCCCTTACAAAACTGACTACCAGCTGATTGATTTACTATGGGAGGGCCAAATTTTTTTTTCATATTTCGACCTATGTTCTTTGGGGAAAGTTGTTGAGTTTCATGAGCACATTCACCTCCTTCAGGGTTGATACCCCCTTTCCGTTACACCCTGTATATACTTTCAATTGTATAAAAAATGACAGGTTGCTAGATTATCTATGACCTCTGACCCATAAGCCTCAATTACTTTATATGTAGGTATTTATTTTGCGAAATTTATCTCACTCGATAGATTTAGCTCTCATTCATGTAAACAATTACATGAATGAAAAATGTTGTAAATATTTACATTAATCCGAGAGTTTGGCGTCACCATTAATCAACTAATGATCTTAAGCGAAATTAAGTTTTAGTTCTTCAGCAACTTGGTGACAAACATACGTCAGGACAAAAAGAATCAGAAGTAAATAACAGATAAGTTTTTTACAGGGATCAAGTAAACAAACAAGTACAAGAACGCTGCTCTACTTACCGCTGCGGGGAAACTAGAAAGTAATAAAGTTAAAACGAAAGAGGGGTCCGTGGCTAAATAATAACAGTCGCACAGGTCGATTGACCAGATTAAGCTACGCTTGCCGCGGTTGGTCTGTGGATGGGTGACCATCTTTACATACCGAGACCCCTCCGTGCCTCGGAAAGCACGTTAAGCCGTTGGTTCCGGCTGTCATTCGTTTATCTTAGACAGTCGTTACGGGTAGAGTCAGAAGCCCGAAAGTCTGACAACCAGTCTTACCAAGGGGTATCGTATTACTCAGTAACTGGGTTGTGGAGGTCAGATAGGCAGTCACTCCATGTAAAATACTGGTATTCAGCTGCATCCGGTTAGACTGGAAGCCGACCCCAACATAGTTGGGAAAAGGCTAGGCAGATGATGAATAAAGTTAAAACGAAAGGCCTTCGCTTCCAAAATTTCCATAAGTTGGATCTGTTCGCAAAAGAAGACGAAAAAGTTTTTCCTAGTGTTACGGAACGTTAATTAAGGTATTTAACATAGGAAATATCGAAATATATCAAGCAAGGAATATTCATTTGTGTGCAGCGAAGCACGATAAATGCTTCAGTAAAGATGGACGTGGGAGGTACTTGTCATCTTCAAAATAATGCCTAAGAGCTCTAAAAATAATACTATTATAGGTACAAGAACTCGAACAGGACTTGGCTAAGTAGCGTAATATTGATTCTGTACAAAGAACTACGATTCTGTAGCACTGATAAATGTTGAGTAAATGGAATCACAGATTGAAGGAGTTGTCGGCAAATAAATATTAGGTTTAGTATAAAATAGTAAATTGGTCATGCTATTTTTATAACCTTGTAATACAAATCAAGTAAAGTGTGTATAAAAAAATTTCAAGGTGTGGAGATGGAGACCGGTTATTCACTAGCGCCCTCTTTTAGATAACTGTGTTACTAATAAGTAGGTCGTCACCGATGAGCTTAGGTAAGTACGTACCACCGTGGTACGTACATTGGTAGTACATAGTAATGTCTGAAGGTGGCGCTCGAGTAGCCTTTTGCTTTTTTCATTTAAAAAAAAATGTATCTTCGTTTGTAATATTTAGTTCAAAAAATGTAAAATGAAATAAATCTGGAACGGATTTTTTTGCAGACGAAATTATTATAATGTTTGTCGGATTCGAAACCACGTCACTTTTGAAGCGTGGATTCGAAAATTTCGGCGTTACCTTCGACTGGGAGCGTGGCGTCTCCTGTAATCCGGCTTCTCGGAGGTCGGGCACGGAGGATGGTTTGAGGTCGGGGTTCCTGGTGCTGAGTGGCCCATGTTGACTGGACGTCCACACTAAGCCCGGTGTTGATATGGATCCCCCGAAGGAGTTCGGGGGATGCAGGTTAACTAAGGAGGGGCGAACCGGGCCAGGGGGGAAACCCAGCAGCCAAAAGTCCCCGCATCGGGCAGTAGTGGGATAGCGGCCGGGAGTGGGCGCTCAGTATCAGCCCGACCAATATAATCAGACCCGTTCCTTTTTGCCATTTTCACTGTAAAAATTGTAATTGTAGATATTAAAAATGTTATGATGAGAAACACAAAGTGTTTCTCAATATAATATTTGTAATGTAAATAATTATTTTTACACCAAAAAGAATAAACATGATGAATACAATTTAGACACCAATTGTGTCTGATTGTTAGCAACTGTTGCCGAACTAGGTTCATAACCTGCACGCAGCGCCGCAAGCCCTCGGACTGGGTATGCAAGTATGAGCTTACGAACAAGAGGAAAGAAGAGAAAAGAATAAAAGGGTCCTCTGGTGGATAAGGTGAAGGAGGCGAGTGTAGAAAATTAAATAGATTTAGCTACATAGTTATAGGTTTGCAAAGCTGACAATCAGTTGTATCACAGCACAACTTTAAGAAGGTTAGTATAATTTCCGTTTGATCGTATGTTAACTTCCAAAGCCACAGGTGAATTTATTCGTGGAGTACATTACAAGAATCTTATTAGTTTCGTCATATAAATAAGGGCCCAAAACGGGATAAAATCTAAAAACAAAAGCCGGATTTCAGCCTAATAATTAAACCTTTTGCATACAGGTTCCGCCTTGTGAACAGGATTGGAATGTATACGCTAAGATAGAATGTTGTTTGAAACGATCCTAGTTGGCGTAAACAGTCAGCACCTCAAAGAATTCATAAAGAAGTGTGGTTGAGTGACGGAAATGGCTTAAAAGTACAGAGTATCAGTATGGATCTTTGTGAATCCTCAAGTTGCTTTATCGTAGTTAACACCTTTGGTTTTGGTATAATTTTACCACAAACGATTTTCGTTGCATGCTTCTCTGCTATTGTGTAAACCTAAAAATTATCATTCGATTGCACTTTTGCTGCTATTAGAATTCAGATTTTTGCTAATGCTTTTCAGAACCTTTTATACCATGAATAGGACAGAGTATTTCTTAAAGTTTAATGATTGGGAGTAAGTCATATCGCACCTACGGTGCAATAACGTCACTTATGCAATTTGGGAGGGTTGTAAATGTTAAACGTTTATATTATTTTATTACAAAATTGTGAGATGTTCGCTTTAACTTTAATATGAAGTTCAAAGTTGTAGTTTACTACCAGTTAATTTCTTGAGTCAAGAAGAGGAAGAAGAACATTATAATAGGATGGCGAATTTTTAAACGCTTCTCCTGAAATATTACATTTGCATAAGTGACGTTATTGCACCGTAGGTGCGATATATCACCATTTGCGTTAAGGTTCCTTTTAGGGAAGTTTGTGTTAAGCAATGTTAGAATATGTGTAATATCTGGCGAAATGTGGGGTTACCTTCGAGGAATATCGACGTGATGTTATGTAGAAATAAGACCAAAAAATCCACTTACTATTTTATTTCAGAGCTGACTTCGCTTATTACAATGACTATCGAGTTAAAACTAAGCAATGCTTGATCAGAGCAAGCGTCGCTGCGTGTCGAGTAGGTACTCATTACTTATTTGGTAAAGTAGCCCTATTTGAGACACCATTGAAGGCTCCTTCGAATCACACTTTTATCAAACCTCAAGGCTGTCCAGAGGACAATTTTAAATACATAAAATATCAGACCAAAGTGGCAAATATTCTAAATGTTAGAAGTCTGATATGTCAGCAATAAATAGAATGTGCTATCCGAATCATTTTTAGGAACGCAAATATCGAAAAAAATGTCACTTAATTTGCGTTTCTAAATTAGCCTAACATAGCATCTTCAATACCACAAATGCACATAAATGTATAGACTCCAGCACGTCAAGCTACCCGAAACTGCCAAATTTTCCCAATCATCTTTGAACCTTATACTTTAGCGATAAAGTTCAAAATCTATTAAATAAATTTAACAGATTGTAGTAGCTTGATGTGCTAGCGTCTGTACATAGGCGGACTTAATGCCACAGGCATAGGTATTCTATTACTTGATGACATGTCCTTTTAAGTTTAATCTACAGCCTTGGAAGGTTCCCTCTAACTTTTCTTTCTGTCTACTGTACTACAGGAACTTCCTTAATTTCCTTGACTTCCTTAGTTTCTGCTGCTACTATCACCGGTTCGATTTTCTCAATCATTCCCTCTTTCTTCTCAGATTCTGACATGATCAGCTCTGGGACTTGCATTGGTTTAGCTTCTTCAGCTGGCTCTGGAACTGCTGATCTTTCTTCTGGCTCAGCTACCTTGACTTCGGGGTCGACTCTCTTCTGTCGTAAAAATAAAATATGAAGTTAATTTCAAATCTTTATAGGCCCACGGAGCTATTTAGTTAGTTGGGTACATGCTAGACCAACACGTTTTAGTTTCGACAGGCAATTTATGATATATGAATTTGAAAATTAATTATAAATTTTAACTGGGTATGTACTTTGGTTGCCAAGATCAACAGATGTGCTAGTGGTCATCGTTTATTCTAAATCTTCTTGCTACATAAATATTATGAATTCATTTTCATATAGTCCTGTTGTCTCGATGAGGCTAACTAGCTTAACTGTTGCCAATTTCATTTAATTTTTTTTTTGTCTGGATATATTAATTTTTTGCACCTATGTAATGGTGCCCAAGATACAGGCTGTGCCCAGTTTGGGACCAACGATACCTCCTTGTAGTAATTTTGAATGTTGAAATAAACAATTTTGTTTTTTTTTTTTACAGTTTTACAACAGTCAGGAAAGGTCTGTTCACATTATGTGCATATATTCTTATTCTTACCTCAACAGGTTGTTCAACCTCTTTCGACTTCTCAGCTGGTACCTCAGCAGGAACGGGCACATCAGCGCTCTTAGCATCAAGCTCACTGACAGCAGCAGGCTCGGGCAGTATCGTGCAGTCAGCCTGGTTGGTCTTCAGGAAGAAAGTCCTGGAGATCTTGTATCTGTCAAGGACGGCATATGCGTTCTGCATCACGGACAGAGATGGGAGTCTGTCACGGGATAGCAACCAGGTGTTTTCTGTGAAGAAACGTTACAATATTTTAGAGTGTCGCCCGTAGTTCTGAGGTCTAGTAGATACTGTATAGATAATGTTGTTTTTTGTTGATTAGGGATCATAAAGTAGAAGCACCAATATTAGTAATCTATATCTAACTATGCTAATAAGCTTTTCCTTTGACAGCCCAATTCTTGATGTAGGTTATAGGCATATATTTGAAATCACGCTGCGATATTTGAAATAAATGAATTTGAATTTGAAAATCGTTAGGAGCCGAGCAAAAGAAAAATAGCCAGAAAGAACGCTAAGCGAAAAAGAAGTAAGGGCTCTTTCCTACGGCAAAATCCTGTTTTTTGCAGGACCCCGTTTAGTAATGTAGGTAAGTGTTTAAATACACATATTCACACAAGCATCCTGTTTTCCGGATACTGCAAACAGGATGCTTATGTGAATATATACAACGTGTAACGTTAAATGTGCAAAACCTCAAACATCCCAACTGATTTTTAATTCAATTGACCTATTTCAGAGAGAAAATAAGTCATTAAAACAATTGTAAAGGTTTTATGTGCTGTTTTAGTTTTACTGGCCATTCTGATCGTTTCTTGCGTCTGCGACGACGCTTTATCGAGGGAGGAGTCGTCACCGGGCCGCTGCGCCGCGCTGACATTGGCTTGCTTGACCTATTAATAAATAGACACGGCAACGTTTTTAATGAAGATTTTAAAAAAAATGTGTTATGTTAAAAAATGGTTCAATCAATTCTGCTCGTTATTCTGATCAAACTATTTTCAGGTTTTGCGCATTTAACGTTACACGTTGTATATTTAAACACGTACACTATTAAACGGGATCCTGCAAATAACCGTACCTGCAAAAAACGGGATCTTGCCGTGGAAAAGAGCCCTAAGAGCTGGCGGGCGATGGGATGCGATGCGGTGGGTTGGTGGCCAAAATTTCACGCGGACGAAGTCGCTGTCGAAGAAGCTAGTTCGGTAATAAATATGAAAAATAGGTACTTGTCTCAAATCGCATTCCTCCTTTAACCTACTCATTTATTTATTTAGGATCTCCAAATAAAGATATACCTACACAAGATCATCAAACCTACAATTTTCTATATAAGATTTTACAGGTTTCGGCTTTCCTCGATTCACTTTCACAGCGCAACATTAATTAGCTAAGAAACGCAATATTCCTCTGGCTGGAGATAGCCATAAAAAATAAGAATCTAATTCTGTTGGAATTATGCAAGGAAGGATCAAGAATAAACTTACGAGTGTGCACAGGTCCAATACCGCTGCAAGACCACATGACTGCATAACTATCGTAGTCAGTATCCAGTATGCTGTACTCGAAGTCATAAGGCAGAGGAGCTGAAGAGTACTTCACCATGACGCGACCCTCGCCTTCCCTGCCAACCTTCTGCAGATGACCTTCCATTATCCGCTTGAAGCCGGTCCTGGTGGAAGATATTTCATACTTAGTAGGGTATGCCATGAACTTATGACATACATTCAATAAATAATAATAAAAAATATACATATTCACACAAGCATCCTGTTTTCCGTATACTGCAAACAGGATGCTTGTGTGAATATGTATATTTAAACACGTACACTAACTAAACAGGATCATGCAAAAAACCGTAGCTGGAAAAAACGGGGAAAGAGCCTCTTGCCGTGGGAAAGAGCCCTAACACTTACCAACAACATATAAATTCATAAAGATATCATCTGTCGAAGGTCAACGACTTATGGCCGGCAAAGAGACGCCAGAGTATCCCGAAATTCAAATACTCTTACGTTTTTTTTTGGAATTTTCACTTTGTTTATTTAGTTTTTGTCATTACGGTACCTAACTATTTTTGATTTCAAAATAAGAACTTTAAGATATGAGAGAAGATTAAATATTTATGTATCGATTATGCTTCGTCACGCTTTCCTGCGTACGTCCCGCTTGACAAGAGGAGAGGTTCGCACGCCCAGACCTATATTTACATAAGATTATAATAATATACGTCATAATAATGGATTCCTAACGTGAGACGTGTCATTTGTTATATGTAGTCCTAGCGACCCGCCCATGTTTTGCACGGTTTTTACACACTTGACAAAACATCGAGTTTAATAATAATGTTGTTATTTATTATACAGATAAACCTTCCGGATTAAATTTTGTAGATGATGGTGAAAACCGCATCAAAATCCATGGTGTAGTTTAGAAGAACAACGCGGTCACACTATTTACGAGTATATCTCTATGGGTCACACCATTGATTTATATTTACAGCGACCTTTATTTATAATATATAATAATAATAATAATAATATATAAGAATATATGTATAGATATTAATATTTTTTTTGGAAAAATCCACTATCCACTAATATTTGAATAGAATATAATACGTACTCTTTATTATGTACACCATATAAATTACAGATATAAATATAGAAATTGTACAAAGGGTGACACAATGGGCGGTTGTGCGGTTTGGAACAGTTTTAATATTGCTTTATTAAAAAAAAAAAAACAGAATTCTTCAACTGTTTAAAATTCGAATAATTTCACATTTGCCATTAATTTTGTAATTGGAATAAAAACGTGGCAGACGCTCCCCTTTTTCTTAGCTCATCTTTTATAATGCTACACTCCAAGTCACATACATATTTATCTAGTTTTTGTTTAATTTGTGATCGACACAAAAGTGAACATAAATAAATCAATGGTGATTTATAGACGTTGAACTGTGCTGCCATCTATGGCGAGCTTTCGTTTAACCCCATGGAAATATTTGGCAGTCTAGCCTCAGGATGACTTTGAAAATGACTTCTTGAGTTACAATCACGGATATCGATTACAATAGTACACCGTCAAACCAACCGCCGTCATCAACTGGGCCATTAGCTCCCAACTTTGCTGATTAGCAAACGTTCTACAAAACGAGATATACACTACCGACGGAAAGTTTCCGGACAAGATGAAAAATTATTAGAACTATTATTAAAAGTAAAATAAATCTAGTTAAAGTAAGTTTTATTTTAAAAATATTGAAAGATAATATTCTACGACTAAAACCATGAACATTTTTCATATCTTTTATTTTAACTGTTACACTTTCTTTTCGTCGAAGAAACCACCTCTGACCGCCAATACTTTTTTAACTAGACTCGGCATTCTTTTTGTGAGATTTTCTAATACACATTTTGGTATTTTACTCCAAGATGTTTGAAGAGCCTCCCAAAGATTATCCAGAGAAGTGGGATTCGATTTGCTAATTTGCCCATCCAGTTCATCCCACAATAATTCTATAGGAATTAGATCGGGAGATTGTGGGGGCCACTTCATTATTTTTAACTCTCCTCTATCTTCTTTATCCTTTAAATAGTTGGCACAAAGCTTAGATGTATGCTTTGGATCATTATCATGCTGAAACACATATCCACGGCCAATTAGTCGCCTTCCAGAAAGGTTAGCCTGCGTTTTTAATATGTAATGGTAAACATTTTTTTATCGAGACTTCCTTCGATTCTGTACAGATCCTCTATGAAATACCCCCACACCATCACAAAGCCACCTCCATGTTTAAAAGTTGGGCTTATAGCATCTGGATGCATTTTTTCTGAATGGCCGCGACGAACATAAATTCTTCGCTTTTGCACAAACATTTCAAATTTAGATTCATCAGTCCACAGGACTTGTTTCCAGTCTTCTACCTTTTATGAGAGACTAGTCAAGGACACGATTGCAAACACTTTGTAAACTAACCTAGTTTATTCGTTATAGATCAAGTTAATTCGTTTGAGTGTCATATTTCTATTGAAAACTGAATAAGAAACTTGTCCGGAAACTTTCCGTCGATAGTGTACATATACCTATCAGTACTTACAAGGAGTTAGTGATCTCGTTGGTGACGAGGATCCTGCCTTCAGGCGTGGCGGTGTAGTGGGTGGTGACGCAGCGGGTGCCCAGCTCCGTGACGGTGAAATACCGCTCAGCCTCGTACCATGTGCCCAGGAAACGGTTCATGTTGAAGTTTGCCATCGCCTGCAGGGAGGTAAGGTTTGGTTAACAAAAATTAGCGAGGTTCTATGAGAACTAAGAAATACAAATAACGAGTATTTAAATGCTTCAATTTATGTCTACTTACCTAGATCTTGTACGTAGAGGTATTTAATTAAAAAGATCTAAATCTGCCCCATTAGGTACGTCTGTTGTTACCCAGTAACTACACGGGAGCTTATTAGAGAAAGGTACTCACGACGACATATCAAACTATAGATTTTCAGTTTTAGCTGACCTCGCATTGTATAGGCTTTTCGTACAATGAGAAGTCTGCTTATAATGGAAATGTATAGCTTGATATGTATGTTGTCGTGCGAACAGTACTTTTGTAAATGCAATGCTTCATAAGCGCTGCCTCGACAATCCATCCTTCCTTTCAATCCTTGGTAAATTTACAAAATTATATTTTAAACACACCGTTAATTTTTATGATGATTTATAAAATGACTAATATCATTCAAAACATTCCCCAAATAAAATCACAAGCCTCAATTTAATAACAAACCCTGTCCAAACAAAATCCATTATTACTTTCAAATCAGTACTCGTACATTTGCGTGAGATAAATGAAAAGGAAAATCCATAAGTAAGTTGGATCCCGCGGTCGTCGCCCGGCCAGCCAACCAGCCCGACAACCAGTTACGAGTTGACCAAGGTCAGTGACGGCTGTTACGTGGACTGCCAAGGTCAAGGTCACGGGAGTTTTTGTTGGGAGATGAAAGATGGTTTTTGCTGTAGATATGTCTGGTTGGTTGAAGGTATAACGGAGTGAGGATGGTTTGTACTGACGTTGTCACATTGTTGTGACGTTGTTGTATTTCATTTGATCCAGGACCTTTTGGCTACCCTGTGTACAGGGTGGCCAAAACGTCCTGGATCAAATGAAATAGGGAGATAAAGGAGGTCATTTGCAACGAAAAATCTTTCTACAGCATGGCCACAATTCCATTGTTTCACAGTGTGCTTCCAAAGTGACAAATAATTTTTGGTAACGCTTCAAAATTTTTGGAAAAAACAAAATTGCTCTTGAGAGCCGTAATAGAACTTTTGTAGTGATGATGCATTATCTAGTAAACAAAAAAACTACAATAAAACCACACCGCTTGTTTTATTGTTTTATAATAATATAACATTTTTATTGAATTAGTCTAATAGTAAAAGAACTCGGTATTTTATATAAAGAAAACAAAAATACGAGTATTCATAACTTTTAGGGCAATTGAATTATGGTCATGCTGTAGAATCATTTTTTGTTGGAAATTAACTCCTTTATCTCCCTATTTCGTTTGATCCACGACTTTTTGGCCATCCTGTATAGTAGTAAAACCTAGGCTTACTTACAGTCAGAAAATAAAATTTAAGTAACAGCCGTGCGATTCTGTTACCATCTCACCGTGAAAGCTTGGGTGAAGTGAGCGTGGAGTGAGCTGTCATTCGCTAGGGATTAACACTATTAAGTGCTCACTTCACTTATGATTTCAAGGTGAGATTTTTACAGAATCGACCGGCAGTTGACATTTTAGATCATACATTTTCCTTAACATGTATTGATTTTTTTGTTTGAGGGACATTTGGAAATTAGGAAAATAGGTGGTAAGAAGGCCATCGAAAGCGAAAATTAGATGAAACAATACATTGTTTTATCCATCCATTCATTGGTTTAATCAGCTGGGACTCTGTTTCTCACAGGGTCGTAGCAGTATTCTGAGCGATGGTCGTTTCGCCTGGGTGTGTCGCATATTATCTTTTTTGTGTTTGTGTTTTCTATGGGTCATGTTTTCCGCAAATAAAGGTGTTTTCTTTCTTTCTTTTTTTTATTTTTGTTTTCCACAAACGTCTACTTCAATTGGTCAGTAATATTCTTGTTATTTCGGAGCTCAATATATAACTTATTTTTAGACAAAGTTAGTGTGAATTCAGTTTAAACAATCTCATTTTATAATTGTAATGACTGGTAACTTAAGGCTTCAATTGCACTTGACCACACAAAATACGTGCCATCCAAGTAATAAGAGACAAAGAAGAAATCCCAGAGTTGCTTCTAACTTATTTCTTTGTTTAACCACCTACATCTTCAATTAAAAATAAACATTCAAACATACAATAACAAGCAAATAAAAACAAAATCTTACTTGAAAATCAGGACACCACCCGAGCGAAGGGATTTGCGCCGACGCAGTCGCCACAAAAGCCAACAAAAGTAGCCGCCACATCTTGAAGTTGAAAGACGATGACCAGGATCCAAGGGGGATGAAGGGAGACTAGATGAGCTCCGGGAGCCGATACGGGAATGGCGTCAGGAGTCCCGAACCACGCTTATAAACCCTCGCAGATGAGCCCGAACCGGTCTGAAAGTTGAAAACGCATCTATTGGGACACCTTATCTAGTAAGCACTAGGGCAGTGGTTCTCAATGTGGAACCACCCCTTAAGGTGTGGTGGGAATGCAAAAGTGACCAGTATTATGCAAATCGGATACTTCCAAGCTAGAAATTTAATAAATTGCATCTTATTATAACAATACCTATATTGCATCTTATTATAATAATCTTGGAGATTTCCTCATAAATGTAATGACGGCATTTTTATTTCTATGTTTTCTAACCCTAACTATTGAATCCCTATCTATTTCAAAACGATGCCAAAGCATGAAACTGCATTTCAGAACTGAAGCACTTGAAAATGGATAGTATCTATTAGGTTTGAATATATATGAGCTTGAACATCCCTTGAATAGGACTGAAGAGCATTTTCCCGAATTTTTCAGGAGTTACTTACTATTCATTTGTTCTCATTATTTCATCTCAGTAGCTAATAAAAGAAAGCTAGCTCCCATCTTTCTCAAGGGTGCAAACTTTGAAAGCCACAAGTCAAGGTTGATTTATGACGGCCGCTGCTGTAATGAATTTCGCAGCGATCCTTGTTAGGTAACGTGCGCGTGCGCAAGTGTGCGTTAATGGGGTTGCTTTGTTTGCTTTGTGCTCCTGCGCCGGATATCTTCTTTGCAATTCTAGCTTCAAGTGAGGAGTAAATAAATATTGGCTAGGCTTGTGAGGGTTTAGATGTTTAGCTAGTTTGTTGAGCAAAGCTTAGAACTTTGATGATGAACTTGCATGATTTTATGAAATTGTTTATTGATTCCTATTATACATATATTTTTTATTGTTTTTTTTTTTTAGTCTTACAAATGTTTTGTTCACATTACAATCTAGTATTCATATAGTTTAAAAAGCTAACAGTCTTAAAATAATAATAATATGTACAAGTATATAAAAAGGAGGGCAAATAATCGCTTCCCGCTGTCTGTCCCTATGTATGCTTAAATCTTTAAAACTACGCAACGGATTTTGATGCGGTTTTTTTTAATAGATAGAATAGGAAGGTTTATATGTATAATACATTCATAATATAGTAGAGAAACACTGATCATTTTAGGGGTTTCTAATGTGATGTCGTAAATAAACACATTTTTTGCGCTTACATTGCAAACGCTGGCTTAACCCTACGAGATAGATCAAAATAATGTACTACAGTATTGTACACCTTAAAAAGGTCTACAAAAAAGTCCGCGATGGAATATGTCTATCTCTTAGGGATAACCCACAATAACCATTTTTTATCCTATACTTTTTAAGAGAAATAATGGCTCTAAAATTATCAGTGTTTCTCTACTATGTTATGCATGTATTATATGCATATAAACCTTCCTCTTGAATCACTCTATCTATTAAAAAAAAACCGCATCAAAATCCGTTGCTTATTTTTAAAGTTCTAAGCATACATAGAGACAGACAGACAGCGGGAAGCGACTTTGTTTTATACATACTATGTAGTGATAGTGATCAGCATTGCACCCGTGCGAAGCCGGGGCGGGTCGCTAGTATCATATATAAATTGTTTTCTATTTTTGTTTTGCCTTGTTGTACAGTCAAAAACATGTATTTTTTTTGGTCATTTTATCAAGTTATCTACCTACAAACTAATATTTTTAACATCCGCATCCATTTGAGTTAGTTATCTACTGCTTATACATAGCTAGCGACCTGCCCCTGTTTCGCACGGCTTTTACGACTAGACAAAACACGAAAAGCGACTTAGATTTATATTTAATGTCTGTAGATATAGAAGAATAGTTACATTCTTTATATTAGCAAAAATTAAACCAACTTTGGCATTTCATCTCCTGAATATTTCTTCCCGACTGACGAAATAAACTAAAATCATACAAATACCTAACACTGTAACATCGAAATACAGTTACCATCATAACATCCACTACTTGTCCAGCTTACCCACAGTAACCGCAGAAACAAAGAATGTTCCCAGGATGAAGCAAAAAGGCACTAGCCATCTGCCTTCGTACCGGTTTCAAGTCCCCAGTCCAACTTTATATTTTCTATCTTTTCTATCTATTTTTATACCGAGCCCTGTAGGACTAAATTGCTTGCCTAGCTAGTTCTTTTAGGGTTCCCTTAGCGGGGAATCGTGGTGAAAAACCTTTTAGTTGGTGTGGGCCGGCGGCGCGTGAGTCGTAGCCCGAAATGTTACCATTTTCTGAATATTATTTGCATACATATATACATTTAGAATTAGGTATTGTGTATTTATTTTATTACATGGGGGGCCCGTGGCTAAATAATAACTGCCGCACAGGTCGATCGATCAGGTTAAGCTACGCTTGCCGCGGTTGGTCTGTGGATGGGTGACCATCTTTGCAGACCGAGACCCCTCCGTGCCTCGGAAAGCACGTTAAGCCGTTGGTCCCGGCTGTCATTCGTAGATCTTTGACAGTCGTTACGGGTAGTCAGAAGCCCGAAAGTCTGACAACCAGTCTTACCAAGATTATGTCTGGACTTTAAAAGAGACTGTGACCTCTGAGTTTGTTTCGGACTTTCTTCTCAGAGTACTCATATAGGAAACGCCGACCTCATCTAGTTTAAAAAAATATGATTGACATGTAAAAGTGTTTGTACAAACTACTACTTACAGGAAATAAATCATTTATCATTTACCTAGGGGTATCGTATTACCCAATAACTGGGCTGTGGAGGTCAGATAGGCAGTGGCTCCATGTGAAATACTGGTACTCAGCTGCATCCGGTTAGACTGGAAGCCGACTCCAACATAGTTGGGAAAAAGGCAGGCAGATGATATTTATTTTATTTCATATTGTGTTGAAGTCATCAATTTAACGTCGACTGTTGCTGAAAACCAGCGCTGGGGCTCTGTCTCGTATAGGGCAGCATTACGATGAGCGGTGGCCGTTTAGCGTAGATGTGACGCATATTTTCCCCCAACTTCTTCTTTTTGTGTTCTTTCTCTGCGTCACGATTACCACAAATAAACGTATTTTCTTTCTTAGATAAACCAAATTTTGTTGTTCAAATTAATATTTTTGTTCGAGAGACATTGCTCAAATTCAAATTAAAAATAATTTATTTCACATAAACTTACATGGGCATTTGTGAAACGACAGAAGCTAGTTGCACGGTTCCAATAATTTGGTCGTTTCCTATGGAGAAGATTCGACAATAAACTCTATGGTTACTCATATACATAGATTTGAAATTATTGCAATGAAAATAATTAAATATTAATATATTACATTGTGTAGATGTTTTGATCTGGATGAATGAAACTTTTCTTCATTTTCAACTTTTACTAAGCTTTTGCCTAAGCTTTTACCTATTACCTATATAGTTGCACGACTGCAGGCTCCGTTGGTCTCGTGGTCGCAAGCGCGACTGCTGATCGTGGGTCCTAGGTTGGATTGCCGGGTCGGGCAGTTATTGAATTAGTCCACTAGGACATTCTTAGTAACAGCCCGGAGTTTGGAAGATGGCGGTGTGATTAGCCTCGTAAAGCTCGTCCTGCGCCTGATCTCTCTCCGGTCGTGTCGGATTGCCGTCCCATCGGACTATGAAAGTGGGGGAAGAGAGTGCACCTATGTCTGCGCGCACACTTGTGCACGCAGAATATCTCCCGCGCCGAAGGCTAGTCTTCGTTAAGATTGGCCGCTATGGCCGAAATACGTTCTGGAGGACTATTATTATTACAGGTGAGCATATAAAGTTGTATAGTAAAACGAACTAAAAAGTGTTGAACACTTTATATATAGACGGAACCCCCAACAAACAAGTGTTGAACTTAACCAAAGTTTTTATAGTTTACTCCTATACTTCTACTAATTGTGGTTGTGTCTGTTTAAAGAGGCTTCGCTATGTAAAAAGAATTATAAATAGTCATTATAAAACAGGAATGTATGACTTATTTGTTCATCAGCGAATAAAATTACTTTCTGCACGAAAGTAGGTATGTTGACTACGTTACATTGTATGGTTGAAGTAATGTTTCAGTTTTTATTTTCTTTACAAAATATAATTAAGTGGGTACCTAAGTACGAGCTCGGACAAGAAGCAGGCAAAGGGGTTGAGGGGGGCGGGGGAAGGACTGAAAAACGTGGAGCAATTGCGTGACACACTTGAGTACCTACAATGGCAATACCTTGCATTTTGCCAATTCAACAACATTCTTTACTTCAACAGCATCATTTTTTTTTTTAAATTCTTAAAAATTGATAGGGGGTTTTTATCCACATGGATACGTCAACATTTATGCCATCGAGCTTTTCAAACACGGTGAAGTGGTTTAGCAATTTACTTCAAACTCTATCGGATTGTTATTAAAAGTGAACCTACAAGCTGCGTCCTCTTGAAAGCAACTAAATACTTTGAGCTATTGAGCTACCAAACCTTTTTTTTTTGGGAAGGGCATCTCCTAGTTCAACTTAGGAGGTTGTCGTCTGCTTAACCAGACATGCCTGTAATTGCCTCAATAAATCAACGTCTTCAGCCAGGGCTTAATAAACTTAAAAGCCAAGCGATTACACGTTAAGGGCACCCCCTGTGTGGTACGACCTCGCCTTAGTACGTCGCTGAAAGACGGCAGCAAGGGACCGTTTGTTCCCACTAGTTCTACTGAGTAGTTCTACGGTAGAACTAATGGGATTTTTTTTTCTCACTAGTACTACGATATTAGGTATAACAAAATAGTAGAACTATTAGTAATTATTTAGTCAGGACAACAAGCTTTTCGTGTAAACGTGTTTAAAGTGCTCGGTTATGTAGGTATTTATTTGAAATCATATTGTGTCAAACAAATTGTGGCGTGACGTCTTAGATTTACTGATGACGGATTGGCCAGAGAAGGAAGCAAAAAGACAGATGTGGAAGTCTGTAGAGTAGATCATTGCTCTGCAGTACCTACTGCCCTCAATAGCATAGTTACAGTAAGTCGGATTTTTGTCAAAAATGAGTTAGATATACAGCCGTGATCACGATAACGAGATCTACATTTTTGTCTTACTCATTCGTTTGACCAAATTTAACAATTAAAAATTTGCAGTAAGTCGAGCATTTTTTTATATCACAAAGCATTCTCGAAACCGTCTAGTCTAGAGCGTACTTACTGAAACTATGCTATTGACGGCAGAGTAAGACAGTTTAAGTGAAATAAATAAAATAGTCCTCTGAACCGAATTTCGGCCATAGTGGCCAATTTCAGGGGAGATTGCCCATCTACGCGGGACACATTATTTATGCGCAGACACAGGTACACTCACTTTCGCATCACTCTCATAGTCTGATGGAAAACACTCAATCCGATACGACCAGAGAAAGATCGGGCGTTGGACGAACAGCTTAACGTGCTTTCCGAGACAAGGTCGTAGCACACCGCCAACTGCTGCTATTGAGAAATTCGTAATGGAAAGGCCCAATAACACTTTGGCCGACCTGGGAATAGAATTCAAGACCTCTCGGCTCACCAGTCTCGGCTACAAGACCAATGGGATAGTTAATAAATAAAATAAAAATGTTCTAAACTATACAAATATTACAGAATAATGATTGTGTACAACTCACCTGGATAGCGTTAGGTCACAACTTGCAATGCTTCTCCACCTCGATGTAACATACGGGCTGTACGGCTTCCTCGCGCGTGACTACACGTAATACAATTTGCTTGGACCAATAGAATGCTTTTCTTTTAATTTCTTGATGTTATCCAGTTTAGTAGAGTGTTCCTTACGAGTTTATTTTAAAGAAGTGTCACATATATTCTTTGATTTTTATACAACGTGTAACGTTAAATGCGCAAAACCTCAGACACCCCAACTGATTTTTAATTCAATTGACCTATTTCAGAGAGAAAATAAGTCATTAAAAAAATTGTAAAGGTTTTATGTGCTGTTTTAGTTTTACTGGCCATTCTGATCGTTTCTTGCGTCTGCGACGACGCTTTACCGAGGGAGGAGTCGTCACCGGGCCGCTGCGCCGCGCTGATATTGGCTTGCTTGAGCTATTAATAAATAGACACGGCAACGTTTTTAATGAAGATTTTTTGGAAAATGTGGCCTATATTAAAAAGTGGTCCAATTAATTCTGCTCGTTATTCTGATCAAGCTATTTTCAGGTTTTGCGCATTTAACGTTACACGTTGTATATGGCAGGTCGGGAAAAGTCTCAGTAACAGCCCGGATTCTGGATTTGCGGCCGGTTAATGGTAATAGGCACGGCCCCTAAGCTGTTACATGAGACTTAAACATGACATAACATCACGCCTGTATGCCTCGACGGGTTAAGCAGAGGTGAGAGAAAAATAACTGATTAAATGTTAGTGTACAGGATAATACACCCGTGCACAACCCTACGGGGACTAATGGCGACGTATCTAGCTTTTTTTAGATTCGCCTTAGCTAAGCTTTAGCGAATAAAATGGAAAACCCCTATTTGTTAATCCAGGTTATAAGCTATATGTGTGCCAAATTTCATCCATGTCTGTTCAGCCGTTTTTATGTCAATCCGGAACATACACTCATGCAAACAGACAAACGGAGAAAATTTCAAAAAACTGTTTATCCCGACTCGTTCTCATACTACAAAAACTTTTTCAAAAATATTCAATGTACAGTTTTGACTTCGTTACTACTACGAGTATCTATATTTTAATATATATGTCATATCATATATTTTACTAGCTGCGCCCCGCGGTTTGACCCGCATAAGTCTCGATCCCGTAAGAATATCGGGATAAAAAGTCTTCTATGTGTTAATCCTGGTTATAAACTATCTGTGTGCCAAATTTCATCAAAATTGGTCTAGCCGTTTAAGCGTGAAGAAATAACAAACCTACAAACACAAACACTCACAAGCTTTCGCCTTTATAATATTAGTGTGATTATATGCTATATTTTATTGTACTTATATCAAATCGAGACAAATTAATGAACATTGGCCTAGTTACACATCAAAGTCAAAGTTTCTAGGGGAACATTTTTAATCCTCGCGATGCTAATTTCTATATAAGAATAGCGACATTACATAAATAGTTAGGTACTTGACTCCCTATTCTAAATTAGGTCAAAACAAGTACTTATTACCAATGAAAATTACCCTATTTTAATATTTTATAATTATTTATTTAACTACCGTATTTCAATATATTAATACCGGGAAGACAATCAAATTATTTATTCGTTTCAGTGTCGTAAATATCATTGAATATTATATTATGTGTGTTCCTGACTATATTTAAAAAATCTGTTCGGTCAGGTGGAGCTTACGTTTACGTTAAAAAATATACGTTCTTATTACGTTGTTGACTCTTCAGACCCATAAATGGATGGACCCATACTATCTATCTTACTTTGACTCATAGCTTTCATTCGCGCCATCTATAGCTTTGATAGTGCACTAGGTAGCCTAGACTTGCCCTATGTGTACTAAATCGATAACATATCGTGTAAACAAATGTCTCTTCGTATCTTATGAGATCTAGGGCGCTAATAGTTCAGGGTTTTGAGGATAGGTCAAATTCATCATCTTTTGCTGTTTGAGTTTATTATTGGTCATAATTCTGTTTGTTTCCGTTCAATACTGTAGTTATTTGGTCCAGAGCTACTTTTGAGTCAAGATAATAATTGTTATCTCTCTCCATCAGTATTGGGACTAGTGTTTTTCTCTTCAAGTAATTTTACTTACAAACAGCTGCAGCTACAATATGTTTGCCTGTGTGTGTCTGCAAATATCTGTCTATAGATCTATAAATCTAGGAACTGTTTTTATATCTGCTTCGTTAATATTATTGGTCTTTATATCATCTGCTAGTTCTTTTTAATGAGTTTTTATCTATATAGAGACTTGCAGTACCAGGTTACGAAATTATGTGCTTTCGAGTACTGACTACTTAGCATTGATGCCGTAGATATCAATCTACCGACATTAACTTATCATTGCTTGTTTCTTCAAGCTCAAAGGTAATAATAATAATAATAAAACCATTTATTTTCAGGTAACAAAGACCCATAGATAAATACCTTAACTTAAGTATACATAATATAACAATTGTGTTAGTAAATAAAACTTAAAAACTATGTTAGTATCACTTGGTAGCACTAAGTCTTTGTGCGTTCCGGTGGCACTTGCCCGCGAAAGCGTCGGAATACCACATCCTGTGGCCAAAAGCTTTCGTCCATCACCTGATGCAGGTAGCAGGTTGGTATGCGCAACACAAACGCCTTAAAATTTACGTTGCGATGCGACTCCAGCAGCTGCACTCTCGGCGCGTACTTCAGCCTTTGGTGTACGTACTTCACGATGTCTTCCGCGTCGGTGGTGTAGTGGAGACGGGAAATATACACCGGGGTATTCGGCTTCGCAGCACGCAGTTTTTCGTTGGGCTCCGTAGGAGCCTTGCCGCAGCGGTTCTTACAGCTACTCTGTCGGCGCTTCCTCCTTTGCACCGTCACAAAGCCGTCATCATCAGCCCGGTTCGTCTCCTTCATGGTCACGGGCTTTGCTGGGGGAGCAGTGGGAGTGCTCACAGTGACCAACGGGTCAGATGGTCGTGTTTGTCGGGCTGCGCTGCGGGGAGGAGCAGCGGGAACGGGAGCGGGGCTGCGAGGTACGCTTGCGGCGCAAAACGCAGACTCAGCAATCGGCGCCGGCGACAAAACTGCCGACGCGAAACGCGTAATGAATACAGGGTCTGGGTAGTCATCAATTGGAGGAGTACGGAAATAACTGGAGGCTGTATCATTACGTTCCTTTTATTTGCTGTCACTATGTAACAATACTTTATGTTTGCCATAAGTTTCAGACCATCGGCCATTCCATACATTATACTGTAATCGTTTTCAATGATTTCGAAATCTTTATTGCTCATTATTCGGATGCTGTGTATTGGATATATTTTTATGATCTCCTTCATAACTCAATTGGAATGAAATAAACAACAGTGGAGTGTGTAACTAAAATATTCTCGTTATTTAATTTACTACGGTAAGAACACATTTTTACAGAATGTTATTTTCTAAACAATATCTACATAAAATTGTACAAGTATGTGAAAACTTATCAAATACTTTTTAATTTACAATTAACAGAGAAAAATCAATATTCAAGTTCAACAAGATTAAGTTAAGCTTTATTTACCATTAAATCTTAAAACTAGTTACTATTTACATTTTTTTTTTCTTAACAACGTCATGTTTTACAAATTAATATTTCGAATCGGTTTTTTGATGTTTCTTAGATATACTCCGCTAAGTTATTACCTATTTATGTTATATTTTATGAAAAATCCGAAAATATTAATGCTTGTTTTCTAAAAGTACACTTTTGTTTAATTTTTTTACTTTGACAAAAGAACTTCATTTTATTTTTGGCCCTGGGAGAATTTCCCCTTGCACGTATGCACAATCATTATATCATTTTTATCTAGTAATGTCTAAGAAACACTAAAAGTACGTATTAAGTAAGTTACCTACTTGCATTGATATTTAATATTTTAAGGCAATTCCGACTTTCGTCGACATAATATCACAACGATCCTATACTACAAGTGGTTCCGAATAAAATATTTATAAAAATACAATTTGTTCAAGTTACGTATAGGTCAGGCAGCGGTTTTGTGGACGATTTTTTTTGTCATGCATCGTTGACTTAATTCTAATTTCTATTTACAAAGTGCTGAGACACGCGAACACACTGAAGTATTAGTAGAATCAAAAGTACTGTATACAGACTATGTATAACACGGTAATTAATAAGAAAGTACTTAATATTCCAGATGTAAGTACTTATGCTTTCAATACATTCGAGTGTCCCAATACTAATGATTTTAAAATGGAAAACGCAATGGAAGACAGCGTTCTCAACGTGCCTACTTAAGACAAAACAGAAAATTATCACATAGAATAAACCTAAACGATTTCTTGAAATCACAATCCTTAAAATTAAATTGTTCCCCAATTAATAATTACGTCAATATCGACGTCGAATATAACACGAAAAAACGATAAAAATCAGGTATAATAGGTAACGTTCGAAAGAGACATTAAAGTAACTCGACAATTTCATAGTTTACTCTATGTTTTGAACAACTCGTTGGTAACTTTAGTTTTGTTGAAGTAAATATAAACAACAATAATTGCATTGACAAGTATCCGCATGAATGACAATACAAAATAAAAATGGAATTCCAAATAGAAGAACGTATAAACGGATTGTACAAAATGAGTATTACGGAACATAAGCTCCAATTGCGTACAGTATTAAACTGGCTTATTGGAATACAATTTATAAGAATCGATGCGCACAGTACAAGTATTGATGAATAAAAACAACTTTTGGCATCGTTCTGACGAAACAATCGATCGCTAATTTTGTATACTTTGTATAATAGAAGACTTAATTAAGTTGAACATCCAGCCTTCACTACAATAATAGCTTTAATAAAACTGGCCACAGTAATGTGTTCGATAAAAAGCAACATCGAAAATAAGTTTCGAAGATTTTAATAAAGCTAAAGTACTAGTTGATAAAAATATTCATTTGAAAATAATGCCTGATAGCTTCGTATTAACACTAAAGTAAATTAATCCAAAAATAAGTGAAAGCTTCATAAAGTTCGCAACGGATTTACAGAAGTGGTTAAAGAAAATTGAACGTTAGTAATTACAGATGAGATTATTAAATTGGTACCTACATACTTTAAGTTTAACAAAATCAAAATCATTTCAGGTCCCTTTAATTTCTCTTAATTGTACACCAAAACGTTTTCATTGCTTTACAAATCTTTGGTGCTTATCCACATTGCAAAAATCGGCACGAACGAATGGAAGGATGTGCATACTATAAATTATATTATTACGAACACATTTTTTTCTAGAAGTTATATAAAATGATAAAACCTAATATTGAGATTGTAAATGTCGTAAAAAGCTGCGAAATGTCAAGTCAGATTATTTGGAACAACAGTGACCTTGAAAATACAGTAAACGGAGTTTTTATTGATAACATGAAAAGTTATGTTATTGCAGCAGTAAATATTTTGTTATAAGCACCAAAGTTCTGATGTAATAAAATTGGTACCAATCATAATGGAATAAACTTACAACTGTGATAATTCTATGTTCCAATTCTGACTAGATCTATTGACAGTATACTTGTTACTAAGTATAAAGTCAATACGAACCTATGTTAACGCCACAGTAGATTCATCAAGATACTGATTTAAATTAGGAGGTAGTTTATGTGACGTTATCTCTTTAGGTCTTCTACATACTTCGCAACTTTTCTTTGACAAACATGTCTATTTTCTATGCTTAAGGAATTAATGTGTCGGTGGCTTTTAATAATATTTACCCTAATGAAATACATCTTTCAAATAAATACTATCTTGGAAGGTGTTGGTCCCGGATTATAATTTTTAAACAAATTATAACAATTTGGACCCATTCGGCAAACATGTGATTTTTCTTTTAAATTAGTTTTCAAAATCACACCCGCAGTAACCTCCTGCGAATGCCTCACTATGAGTAACGCTCTGCGACATCACATGTCTTACATCTAAACACTTAACATTATATCTTCTAAACACATATCACAATTGAACTCTCACGATGAGAGAAGAAGTTTTTAAAGTCCAAAGTTACGCGAGCGCCCGCGTTACATGAGCGGGCGTCATTCGTGTAGGTTTTTGCTGAGAAGCAAACTGTTGTGTGGTCCCGACAAGTGCCGGATGAGTTCTGGTAACGCCTCGAACGTGAGCTGACAGAAACAGCAGTTAAACCGGCCGGGCGTGTTGGTCCGCCCGTCATTCTCGCTGGACGATATCACATTGCGATGCACCGAACATAAATGTTTCAGCAAGTGAGCCTTCTGTTTGAACATAGCGACGCACAGTCGACAAGCGAACGGTTTCTCTCCGGTGTGCACTCGTAAGTGAGTCTTGAGATTCCACGACATACCGAACTGCTTGCCGCAGTATTCACAACGATACTCTCGGACTGGCGCTTGTTTACTTGAGCCTTGGTCGTGTTCCGTCGCGGGTGCGTCGTCTCCACCCATTTGTGGTTGACACAGCCAAGGACCCCACGACCCTGCACTTGGAGGTCGGTATTTGAGAACATCCTCGTGCGTCGCTGTAGGGGGAGTGACACTCCTTTCAGGTAAGTACGGCGGTGCCGACGTGCTCAGTGGATGTTGTAATACTCCAAGCCGAGCGCTGGCAACCGCAGCGGCACTGCCGGGTCCTTGTGTGTACCGCAGATGTGCCATTTCTTCTAAGTAACTTGGGGGGAATGATACAAACGGAGGATTCTGTGAGGGTGAATTGTGGAAGCCGGGTCTTCTTTTTCGATGGGGCGTGACAACGTAGTTTTCAGGAGAGGTCTGCACGAGTGATATTAGGTCTTGGTCAGGTGGTTTAAGATGCGCGTAATCCTCTAATTTGACAGTTCGTAAATCTAGTTCTGGAGGTTCTAGGTAATGTGATTTCCTTTTAGCTCTTTCTATTCCTCGACCTAACCGATCACTTAGCAACTGTCTCCTGTAGTGTGTTTCCTGTGGTGGATCTTCCTGGCTCGATGATGTTGACCTTCTTCTCGCGATATTCTGGAATAAACAGAAAAGTAAGGATAAGTATTTTATTATGTTTAATTAAATAAATAAGGTGTGAATAGTTCTTGATAGTATTTTTATATTTACCTTTGCGGCAACTGTTTCCACATCAACGTCCTGTGAGTCCTCGTGTTCTTGTTCACTGCCTGTGTTTTCTGAATTCCTTGCTAGGGATAAGTTGACCGGGTTTGAAGAGCTTCTTCGTCGTGCAACAAGTCGTCCACATTCCTTGCTCTTGTTTTCACCGTCTTGTTCCTCATCCTCTCTTTCATCGTTACTACTGGTTGACATATTTTCTTTCTTTATACTCATGTTTTCGTCGCCTTTGTCTTTGCTGTACCCCGCACCAGGAGTGACGAGCTCGCTCTCCGAATGTGAAGATCCTGAAGGTGCATCGTGTTTACTGCTCTCATTGCTGTTGATATCTGTTTTCAATGATTTTGATTTTAGTCGCTCGCACGATCGGTTCCGTTCTTCTGCCTGTTGTCGTTCCTTTGTTGATTTCCATACGTCTGATTTGATTTCCAATAATTCAAACAACTCTTGCATATCATCAATTTCACCAGACTGTAAAATAAAAACGGAAAGATTTAGTATCCTTGTTAGATTAATGAAATTCAAATGTTTAGTCGGACTCTAACGCGTTACTTGGAAACTAATTAATGTTATGATAATATAGTAGTGTGTAGTGAATAAATAAAACAGGTTGGAAGCTAACCTCTATGTACGCTTGGCCGCTGTACAAGAATACAAGGAGATGCCTCATGAGAGTGCTGCTGATGCCCGACATGTGAATCGTGACCGGACTCTCGACTGTCGGCGTATCATCCAGTATTTTCCTGGAAAACAAACAATTAGTTAGCTTTGCATTTTTCTTAGCAACTCGGATATCTAGCTAATAACCTAACTTTGAATAAAATATGATAGTTGTAGTTAGCAATTGTAATTTAATTCATATATCCTGGTCTAAAGTCCAGATAATACCGTATGTATCTATCTTCCGTGTATATTCATTGCCTTACACCTACAAGATACCGGTTACTTCAGTGTGTTATTGGATTGGCTTACCAATTAACCTTATTAAATAATTAAGATTAGATTACAGTGATGGTCTGTTTGAGAACTATTGCGTAGTAGTACTCGTAGTGAAAATTAGCAGTGCATTACGTAATACAATTTTTTAAAGCCCTTGATGTTACATCAATAACAGCACCTTCTTCATTTCATAAGTGAACTTCTAGTAGAAGCTGTATCACTGGAAGCCTACCATAACTTTAATTGACGATATCATCAAAATCAACTCTTAATAAATCATACCTGATAAGTGGGCTAGCGGCAGCCATGACGATCCTGTGCGCGGCCAACGGCACAGCGTCGTCGCAGACCAGAACCAGGTCCGAGTAGCGTGCGCCACGCCACGCTGCCCCCACCTCGTTTAGGATGCAGGCGTGGTGCTTGCCGTACGTCAAAGTCAGCAGGCCCTCGCCCATCATTCCAGCACTAAAACAAAAACACATCATAAGTATACGAAAATTCAAACTTCGCTCACTTTGCTGGGAAAAAATGCAAGGTAATGCAGAGTTATGAAGAGGTGAAACGAAAATACAACCGTGTTCTCTTGGTGTTTAACGCGACTCAGGGTGGAAGGGTCGAAGATTTCGGCTGTGTACTGAAAATATTACACTATGGTAAATAAACTTCAAACTGGTTGAGACTATATTTAAATCGTTTCAAAGATAATATTATCATTTTAAAACCAATCTTAGATTAGACCATAAAGTGGGCTAGACTTCCTGTAACGATTAGCATTTGCATAAGGGTGTAAGAGTTAAGAGAAAGTAACGGCCAGGTAGAATTACAACATAGAATGCTAATAAGGCTATTTAACTGCTAGATTGGCGTGAGAGTGTTGAACTTTAAAAATAAACCTATCCATATTATTGAAAGAGCTACACCATGGATTCACAAAGTGGTCCAGGTGGACCCCCAGTGATAAATGATAAATGATAAATGATAAATGATTTATTTTCTGTAAGTAGGTTTGTACAAACACTTTTACATGTCAATCATATTTTTTAAACTAGATGAGGTCGGCGTTTCCTATCTGACTACTCTGAGAAGAAAGGCCGAAACAAACTCAGAGGTCACAGTCTCTTTTAAAGTCCAGACATAATCTTGGTCAGATCATGTGAAGACCATGCAGATTGGTGTCTGAAATGGTCTTTTGAGTAAAGAACCACACAGATTGAGCGGACCTGTCCAGTCAGTGCACGCATTTGTCAAAAATTGTGTAGCTCAACTCAGAACTTGAGGAGCCTTACGATCCACGGGAGTGGTCCACGGGAGAACCGACGGGAACATAGACGGAACGTAGACTACGTTAGATCTAATCTTCACATTTTTTGTCGGATTTTGGGAATATGGTAGAAATGTAGCTGCAGTGGTCCACTGGAACCAGCAAAATTTTTAAAGTGGTCTATGAGAAAAAAAAAGTTTGGGAACCTCTGAGCTAAACAATAATAAAACTCGTGTTAAAATCATAAAACCTATCTTGACGATCATCGTACTCCCAGTTTTTTACAATTGTGAGAAATTCGAGGTGTAACAAATACCTATTGTAATTAACTAACGTGTGAAGACTTTGAAATCATTACATCTAAGTTTTTGTTGTCAGTCATAGTCATAAGGAAGTGCAGCTATTATAATCCAAACTTGATTGCGGTAAAAACATGGTAATTAACAGAATCGATTTACAAAATGATCAATTTCGTCGGCCGTTGTGTTTCTATGGATAATGTTATCTAATTGGAAGATGAGTTCAATTATTGTTTCGTGATCAGACGCGTTGTATAATTCAACACTTAAATAAGTGAAATCATACTGAAACTGAGGCTCGTCATGACGATCTCGGTTCATTAGCCTTGTTCTATGCCAGACTGAAAAACCACTAGTTTAAAGGAAGACAAGGCTGCAGCTAGCCGACTGTTACGATAACAAATGATTCAATATCAATGCTCACGAAATTGAAATCGATCTCTACGTTGAAATCCAACGTTCATAGGCCATTTAGATACAGACACAACACAATCGCTTTTAACCAAGCAATTCTAGTTTCCCAACCAAATTAAAAAGGTTAAAAGGTGAGAAGAATTTAAATGAACGTGAACAGCTGACGTGTTCTTGGACTGCCAAAAGTAGCAACAGAAGTCCTAGTCGCAGGTGTTAGAAAGCCTGTTGCAATCAGACCTTGGCCCGATAAAGCATCGCAACGTGCTATTAGCGTTGCGATAGAAGCGCAAGATCGTTTAAAAGACGATCAACAGGCGCTTCTTTAGCATTGTGTCGGAGTTTGGCAACAGTGGGGTCACAAGCGGTGGAACAGTACTCATTGTTGTCGGCAACTGCTGCTCTATTGTTGCACTGTTTCGCTCAAAAGTCATATTTAATTGTGGTAGTATATAAAAGTGCAACGAGGGACAAGTAAGCGTGTGCGCACACTGCGGAATGTTCTCGCACAAGACGATCTTGATCGTCTGCCATGTCACGACTACGTAATGATTTTGTTTTCAATTGTTTGCTACTCAACTTTCCGATTCCATACATACCTGAAGATGTCAAACATCTGAATCAATACGGACAAACGTGTGTTGCGATGTTTGTCAGTATTGGTGTCTACACGTAGTATGACTTTTGTTCAAATATTTGGGATTTCACGGCCAAATACAGCACAATATTTGTCTAGCAGAACCTTATTAAGGCCGGACCCTGACCAAATAACCTTGAGCATTCGTTCCCTCTTTGCCGCACCCCACCTCTACAATACTTCGTAAAAATTACTAGCTGGCCATCTGGCGAACAACTTACGAACTATGAAACTGCGACTAGTAAAAAGCACAGACCTTACAATACAAGGAGACGGCATTTAATAAAAAAAAAATATTATTTCTATGAATGAAAGAAACAGTGCGCCTATGTTGGTCATGAATGTCCACGAATACTTACTTTCTAATTTTTGGAACGAAAAAACTTTATGTGACTATTTTATATGATTATGGGGTCATAATCCAAATTCAAGATGGCGTCTCCAAAAATTGGGTAGTTGCATGATATTGAATACTATATATTCTAGTAGATAATATATCCACACATGTAATACAATAATAGAATTCGAAATCAAATTTGAAATCGGTCGAATAATAAAAAACTTATAACTTATAGAAACTTTTTGTCTATCTCTTTCTCGCAAAACGAAGTTTTGCATGTAATTTATATGGCGATACTGAACTATGACGTCACAATTCAGTATTTCCCTCTCTGTCTAATTGAGAGTTTTGAACGCTCATATCTTTTCAATTTTTAAAAATATTAAAAAACTGTTTATACCAAGCTATTAGTGAAGTAAAAAAGCTTTAATTTAAATAATAAAAAAAAATTAGTCAACTCGCGGATTGCAAATTTTTCGTCATGGGTGACGTTTTCATGGTTTTCGAGGGCGCTGACAACGATTATGTGGTCAAAATCAAAATTCAAGATGGCGGCTCCAAAAATTTGCAAATTTTTCGCCATGGGTGTCGTTTTCAAGGTTTTCGAGGGCGCTGACAACGATTATGGAGTCTTAAATCCAAATTCAAGATGGCGGCTCCAAAAATTTGCAAATTTTTCGTCATGGGTGTCGTTTTCATGGTTTTCGAGGGCGCTGACAACGATTATGGGGTCAAAATCCAAATTCAAGATGGCGCTTCCAAAAATTTGCAAATTTTTCGTCATGGGTGTCGTTTTCATGGTTTTCGAGGGCGCTGACAACGATAAATCAAAATTCAAGATGGCGGCTCCTAAAATTTGCAAATTTTTCGTCATGGGTGTCGTTTTCATGGTTTTCGAGGGCGCTGACAACGATTATGGGGTCAAAATCAAAATTCAAGATGGCGTTTCCAAAAATTTGCAAATTTTTCTCTCTAGAGGGATTTACATTTTACCTCACTATCAGCTTTAGCACCCTCGAAAACTATGAAAACGACACTCATGACGAAAAATTTAGAAATTTTCGGAGCCGCCATCTTGGATTTACATTTTGACCTCACTATCAGCTTTAACACCCTCGAAAACTATGAAAACGACACCCATGACGAAAAATATGGAAATTTTCGCAGCCGCCATCTTGGATTTAGATTTTGACCTAACTATCAGCTTTAGCACCCTCGAAAACTATGAAAACGACACCCATGACGAAAAATATGGAAATTTTCGGAGCCGCCATCTTGGATTTAGATTTTGACCTCACTATCAGCTTTAGCACCCTCGAAAACTATGAAAACGACACCCATGACGAAAAATTTAGAAATTTTCGGAGCCGCCATCTTGGATTTACATTTTGACCTCACTATCAGCTTTAACACCCTCGAAAACTATGAAAACGATAGCTAATCCAAGAGAGTAGCGTCCTTTCACAAAACTCAATAATTCTAAATACACAAAGCGTCCTTCCGCATTAAATAACAAAATACGTAACTAATACAAAAAAAAAAAAAACTAACCAAAACAAACAATAAACTATTTATTATTATCAGTACTGATAATGTGACGTAAGCGAGCAAGTGCGCTAGCCGACGGCGACACGGCGACGCGGAGACAAACGGCACGGGTTTCACCCTCGAGAGCTTGTGGCACACTGAATCCCGACCGATACGGGGCGCATGAGTTACAGTAGTAAAAGCGCCCACATTTTAGAATATTTGTAGTATAAGAGGGCTTCTAAACGGGCCATGTTTTACTGCAATTTGTGGCTGCAATATAGTGGCCGGCAACATTGCAAGCAATAACAGCCAGACTATGCAATATTGCAGTAATGTCTGGGCCATAATTGCCAAACATTTTAGGTATGGCCATATATGGTCTATTATTGTTCGATAGATTGCCATAGCATGGCATAGTGCATCTTTTTTCATCTTTTTACCGATTTTGTTTAAAAGAAACTCGAAGTCACCCTTCGACATTCTAGTAAAATTTTTAAATAATTTTTTATCAAGGCTTATTACTTGATTTAAATTATCTAAAGTTTCACGCCTATTTAGGTAAGGTCGAATCCACAATATTTTTTTTTTTTAAGCTATTGCATAGCTTTTATCTCGGGCTTTGAGCGCGGCGACCGAATCAAGAAATTCCGTAACGAAAAAAACCTAACACCCCCCACTCCGACCGGCACAGCGGTGCGGCGTTGAAAGCCGTGCATCGTCTAACGTCGTTTCAGTTCGGCAGACTTCGGCACGGTGTTTGTGTGCGTGCGACTAGACGTATGCGTGTAGACTGTACGAAGCTCGCACGGATCGAGACGAGCTGCAATTTGTTTTCTTATCGCTCACCACGCTCAAAATTATTGCATAAATATTATGTGCATAAGCTATGCAATAGCTTTACCGCGGCAGTCCCCGAGTGCCACGCGTATTTCTTATTTTATTTTAAAACAATATAAGACGCTGCGACATGTGTGATTTCGTCAGCCATTGCTGCCGATGTGAGTAGCCCGTTTAGGAGTCTGCATCATGAGCCATACTATTGCAGTCATATTGCAAAACATGGCCCAGCCATAGAATTGCTCGACCATCAAGAACAATAAAATATTTTTGTAATGGCCAAGCAATTACTTGCCAATAGTGCAGCCACAAATTGCAGAAAAACGTTGCCCGTTTAGACGCTCCCTAATAGTACATTGTTCACCGAGAGGAGAAAGTGACCGATTACCGTCGAGGGTGTCGTTTGAAGCCCGAGCCGTAGGCGAGGGCTTTAAAACACCCGAGATCGGGAATCGCACTTTATCTCGAGTGATACATAGTGCTTTATACTACACCTACGAGGAAAATAAAAAACGAAATCTTTATTTTACTTTCTACGAAAACTGAATCCTCAAACAACACACAAATTGGAAATGGCGCCAATGGCGTCTGCAATTTTCACATGTTCTTTTTTCAAATTGTTTATCCTGCCGCCGCAGGGTCGCACTGCCAGCCCGACACCATCCAACACACAGCTAGTGGCCAGTGTCATTTTGCGAACTTGGAGATAAAAACTCACTGTAAAAACTTTTTGGCTTTTGATATTTAGGTTACCGGCGCATAGTCTTACCCAAAATTAAAAAAGAAAAACCACGTAAGAAATGGATTTTCATACACTTTTCTCTCCCGCTCAGATGCGTTTTCTCGCCGCATATTTGTTCGATATGCAATGACGTACTTTCTACCGTAAATTTGATAAAGTATCAAGGTACTTTCCAAGCAGGTGTAGTATAAAATCAAATTTTAGTTTTTTGGAAAAAATATTTCTACCAAAATGTTAATTATTAAATTGTCTATCCATTAGTGTCAGTAGCAAAATTAAATAATGTTTACTTTACGAGGAGATACATGTTATCAATCACCATTTCTCATTTCTGTAGTTTCGTTGTAAGGAGATTTATTAAAGATATACTGATTAAAAAAAAAAAAATCTACAATTATGGAGTTAAGATTATGTAGAAATTTAATGTATTTTTTTTTTGTTAATATTTCTTTTAAATAAGAAGTAGATAGCTTCGAAAAACTGCACATAAACGGCTTGCGCGGCGTTTTGGTCGGGGAGGCGCCTTAACATATCCATAATTTACTTTTCCGGGCGCTAATTAAGAACTGGATAAAAATTACATGACTGAGTCGACAAAGAGTTCACATTTCCTTGAGCGCGAGAAACGAGCAGTCATTGAAACGAGAATTAAGTGCTTTGTATCTGTACATGGCCACAAAAAATGAGATATGTATTATGTTGAAGACCGCGATGCTAAATTTTCCTCAGGCAATGAATGTGGGCTGAGTCTGTTTTAATGAGACTCTAATTGAAGGCCACATAATTAAAACCAAATGTAATAACTTACGCGATCAAGAGAGATTTGAAAAAAAATCTGCGTTAGAGTATTATGCTAAGACATCGTGCTTCTTAATATTCGTAATGAATGTGGAACTAATCGAAGGCTAGGACGCTGGTAAAAGTAACAAGCATTGCAGATGGTAAGATAACTGTTTATAATATTAGTTTCAGTTTGAACAAGCTAATGGATTTCAAAAGTATATGTTTTTGTGTGATCTTTAAATATTAATAACGATTAAGTAAATATTTACTAATAGAATTCGAATACTAAACAGAACTAGAAAAATCCGGTAGCCAAGAAACAGAACCGGTTAAATTAGAATTTAAATAAATTAACATGTTTCTATCAAGTGTTGACGCTATCAGCTGTTTTAAGTTCCTGATCTAAATCAATTCATAAATGATTACTAGAATGCATTTAATTAACCAAACACCATACTTAACGTCACGTTGAAATTTTCCTATCCATAAAACATGTATGTCTCTTTATAACATGGGCGTACGTCGAACGTCCTTGGGCGGCCGTGGGCGGTACCAAAGGCAATACTAAAGTGACTATCTAAATCGTATATGTACTAAAGTGGATACATAGTGCTATTTTCAGGACTGGAGCCAGCGGTGCGCGTCTGGCTCACCCGCCATTGTCCGTGCGTAGCCGGTCGAAACGATGCAGTTCCCATGTTTTGCATCAAATTAGCGATATCTAGGGTTGCCTGCTGAAGCCGGTTCAAGGCTTTACGAATGGCCGTTGCTGTTCCTTTGTCACGTTAGCCTGGGTACTTCATTCAGCATTTTCATTTTTAAAGAGTCGTTGACTTGAAATTTATCTTGTGTAACATCTATATCAATAGTCTTCAGAATTAGGTTAATACGCTCACGAAGGTTAATTTTTCAGAGTTCATTGAATTCATTTACTATTGAAAACTTTTTCTATATCTAATCTATTTCAGGGTTGATTACAAGATTGTATCGATGACTCAAAAGGCTGTCAATAGTCACTACATAATTAGTTTTCGCTTCATTGCATCAACGAGAAAATTACTTGACCGAAGACGGGACTGTTTGTTAGTAGATACTAGGTAATATCTTTATTCAAAGATAAAGAGTATTGTATAAGTAGTAGTTTGTATAGTTGAGATGTAAAATTTATTGTAAGTCAATCATTTTGAGTTGATTTGAATATTCAAGGTCGAACTGGTATTGTCTAGTGTTTTGTTCGAATCTTTAACGTATTCGTATGGCTTGTTTTTGATATTTTATTCAATAGACACGAAGGTAACGCTGCATTGTAAATTATTTCGTATTCAAATATTTGTTAAACAGTTTGTTTGTGAAAATAATGCCTTTTATACAACCTATTGTTATAGGTATATAGTTGTAAGTGCTTTTAGTTTCCTCTAACTAACATTTTCATTCTGTATGTAATGTTCTTCTTATTTTATTATTCGCCAACCCTAATTACAGCAGGTTGTAGTTTCAGTATAATATCTGTATGCTACTGCCACTTCCTCAGATTGTGATCTTTTATCTAAAGAAGTTTTCACAAGCAAATGTTTTTAGTTAGTTAATTTTGTTTTATATCAGTACTTAAATCAAGGTAAATGTTTCGCAGTGGCTGAAAATTATTTTTTGCTTTTTATTCGTAAATCATTATTCGGATTTACGTCCAACTTATGGAAAATCTCACACCTTTATTAACATTATATCAGAATTCTCTGTGTAATGCCCTCTAACACCAACCTTGAACACTACAACCACTTTCCCTTTCTATCAACTTTCCTGTAGATCATGTTAGATGGCGCTTTCTACAGTTTCCCAAATCGCCCAACAGATGGCACCACATATCTCAATGATCTAGATTTACGCAACGAAACGTTATCTAAACGTGAATGAAAGATAAACCCCACGTTGTTTTTTTTAATGCTTGCATGGCCTTTTACAAGCGGCCTTCGTTGAGCAAACACTCACTTTCACCAACACTTTTCAGTAAACAAAATTCCGGATATTTAATAATAAACACAATCTCTTTACCTGTTACTTACTCATTTGGGAGCAAACGAAGGTAATTCGGTTGAGCAATATAGTTCAAAACGTTATTTTTGATTGTCTCTTTTAAAGCGTAAACAGTACTTAAATAAAAATAAAAACACGATTATAAAATTAAATAGTAGCGTGTTAACGATGAAGGAGCAGAATGCAGATATGTGGGTAGTTATCTTTATCAGCTCTTTATCTTTCGCAAGTTCTAAAAGTTAGTGAAATAGGTCAGTGGGTTAGGCTAGGTTAGTAACCAGTAATTATCATGCGCTGTCGCAGTTTCGATTGTAATTTCTGTTCGTATTTGAAATATCTTAGTGTTACTGTCTAATTTTGGACACTTATTACGGTAAAGAGAAACAGAACTAACAACCTATTTTGAAAAATAATGTAGGTATATTCTATATTTCTAGAAGTTTGGAATGATAAAATAATTAAAAGTGGTTGCACTCAAAAAGAAGACGATAACAACAACCAGGCATATACTGAATAAATAAAAGACGAAAGTCAAACTCGAAAAACAACAGTTGTCCCAATCAGGAAGAACAACACCACAACAGTTGTTTACAATACCAACGACATCTATAAAAATATCTCAATCAATCCAAGAATCAAGGTTGGTTCATAAAAGAAACGCCGGGCTGACTTACATAACTATACCTACCCACACTAATTAACCACGAACCGACCTAGAATGGTCGTCCACATTACGATCTTGCTCGATCAGTACCGATTCTAGATTTTAGCTCTCTTAATGATTTTTATGACAGTCATGTCACTGTAAAAGGAGGAATAGAACGACATAATTGTAACTCAATATGTACCTTACCTATAAATAATTAGTAACTAGTACGATTTACAAAAGTAATGGCGTGTTTCTGTAACAAGAACTGTTTTTTAGAACTTATTAGGGAATTGATTGGTCCGGTCGATAGAATTGAAGCTGTAAATTTTAGTACAATGTTGCACCTATTATTAATTCATCAACATCAAAGGAAAATGAACGCGGTGCAATGTTTTATGACGTTCATTTTTTGTATGCTTGTATGTGCAAGCCTGAAATGGATTTAGAATGTATGCAAATTGTAAATTTAATGAAAGGGTACAAGGACATTGAAAAGTCCAAAATTTACTTGTTTTTGCTTCAAACACATACGCAACAACCACTGTTCATTTCATCAGTTTCATAACAGATCTTATAGTAAAGTGTAAGGGAAAATGTAAGAAGACGTTCGAATTATACTATACTTATTAAAATCAGCTGTGGGATACATTTTGACGAGTTATGCGAACATAAATATAGGGAACAGCTGATTTTTTTCGCGACCGATTTCGTTCATTTTTTGTATATCGTCAGAAAAGGCGATAACAAGTATGTGGTATAATTTATCGCAAATACCTATGTGGTTTCCATACATGGCAGGAAAGCGATAGAAAATTCGGAAGTTAATGAATTGATCATACTAACCGAACCTAGACTGTTAACGGTTAGTAAACGGTTTACGAAACATTGTTGCAAGCCTAGAAATTGTACAAGACAACCACTATTGGCCTACTGGAGCGTATGATTGAAAAAAGTTCCAACTTTCGCTGTCTATTGGCAAATAATTGAAAGTTACGAAAATGTCCATGTCAAATCAGCTGATTTGTGAACTCTGGTGATCTGCGAAGCAAAATTTTGTAATTTTCAACGTTAATTGACACTATAGTCATTGAAGACACTGATTGATTTTTTGAAACGGAAGTTTTATAGCCGACACAATTTATGTTGCTGTAAGTGTGTTTGTAGTTATCTTCGAAATGAGTCACCTATTATTTAATTTTGTGTGAATTTGTTTTGTAAATTACATTATTATCGTTCGGATCCTAAATGTTGTTTAGGGAAGACCCGATTTCGATATTTGCGTTGCGCGTTAGAATGTTTTCCGCCGATGAACTGAAATGAAAAACATGCACATTGACATCAAAATAATAATATTTTCCCGTTTGGTTGGTGACAGACAACAATTAACTATATTTCTATATAAAAATGATATCTTGGAACATTGGGTGTTTCCCTGCACACGATTCAAGAAAAGTATTTAGTGCTCTTTCCTCATGAGGAAAAGTAGAATATCCTTCATGCGGTTTGCAGACATTCGCTATATTACCTACTACTTTACTGAACAAACAATATAATTACTTTCAACAAAACAAAGTTTACTTTTTTTTGTACTGTCACTGAAACTCCTAAACGGCTAGACAGATTTTGGTGATTTTTTTTGTGTGTGTTTGATAATCTTTGGATGGTTTAGATTCAGAATTGGACCCGGTAAGTGGCTCTGAGATCGAGTTCGAGGAAACAGAACAATGTCTGTCCGGTCAGCTAGTTATGTTATAAGTCAATTGAAAAAGAGTCCGACAAGAAAAAAGTTGGTTAATTTATTTCACTTCAAGTGATATAATTAAATGATGGTTAAAAGAAATACATACATAGATACAATTTTTGTTTAATAAATCGTTATAAGGGCTTTTCAACACATGTGTCACCATCATCTGTTTCAATACAGAACTATTATATTCTTATAAATGGAAATGTATTAAAATTCCGTAGAAATTAATGATGGCGTTGGAAATGTTTAAATATTATTTCTATTACAATGTTTATATAACAACTTGTGTTCTTCAAGGACTATTATTGTGCAATTTTCGATTGAAGCATTTAAGCCAAGTTGTCACACAAAACGGAAACATGTGTTAACATTATACCACCAGTTAATATTCAAAAAGCGAGACTAATACAGCCTTGTTAAAATAAAAAGAAAAACATTTTACACTTGTCCAGCAATGAATAGTAGCGTGATAGATACACGCAAATTATGAAACAGCTAATTCCAATGTGACGCAAGCGACCGCAACATAAGCTAACAATGTTTTCTTTTACAATGTTGAGACTGTCTCCAAACAATCAAAAATAAACTCAATGCAATTGAATACAAATATCAAAACGGTGTCAGTAGAAACAGCACAATAAATGGTGGCAGTCTTCTTTGTTTCCAACTGATTGATATAATTTCACAATCTATGATCTTTATGAAGTTCAAGTAATAAATAAGTGACCAAGGCACGCCGACGTCAAAGCTGTCGTCACAGCAGTAGCGGAGGTCACTCGCATTACCATTCTTGCAAGAGATGACTCTTATAGAAATGTCATCGTAGGTAATTGCCAATGAAACATTGTTATGCTAAACAATCATGAAAATGCCGTGGAAATAATTGGACAAATTGAAAGCAGAAATGCTATTTGAAAATATAATGATGACGACAGTTATTTAATGCAACAACTTGGGATTTACAATGAAGAGTTACAGCTGTACACGATCTCAATAGTATTAGTGATAGAAAAATCAGAATTCAAATTATATGGTAATGCTTATTTTAATGCAAATGAAGACATTATGAGAGAGGGAATAATTACCACTCGACTTATTAGTAAAACGCATTCGCGTTAGAAAACAAAACCATAAATCTGTCCGTTGAAAATGTGAGTAAATAACCCGATGGTGTATCCAGGTTAAATCTCAGCATGCTCTGATGCCTCTCGATTGACACCGGATCGACGCCATTCGGCCCGCTTGGTCACAATCGCAGATAATCTCATGAGCCGCATTTACAAGCTCGTGAACGGGTTTCTGCTCTATTTACATAACTGAAATGATCGGCTAAATTAAATTGTCTGTATCCATTTTAACGCCACTTCTATAATCCGTTGAAATTTAGCGACAATCTCCGAGACACTCACTTCACGCCGATCGCTTACAAAATGCAAATATATCAATTAAACACGCTATGCGGCATCAAAATTATGTAACGAAATGCTGGCATTTGAATATTTTAATAATAAGGAAGAGTTCTAAGTTACGAGTTTGGGAACTCGTAATAATAATAATGCCGGTAGTACACGGCTTCAATGACAAACGTATGTACAAAGGTACTTAGCAACAAGCCAGACCCCTTTACAAGCTTCTAACAGGCGGGCGAAGTATGACAGAAAGCGATAGTGATGTAAGTCGATAGTCGTCAAACAGGAAACCGCGGGGCGCGCGTGGCCAGCGATACGCCGCACACGCTTTGTGCTGCTGGCCTTCGGACGAAATGTTCGCTGCCAGCACCGACCGCGCTGCCGTATCACATACATTATGTAATGCTGACTCCACAACAAATGCCAGTTCATTCATACCAACCACTCGCCTCAGCATTCTAAGCCCCATCGATGCACTCCCCACCGATTCCCACACTCATTGTCAACGAACATCTCGTAACTGTTACGACAATAAACATAGGAATTTACGTTTTAATCGATAAGCTTATTGCAGATAATTTCCTTTTGCGTTTTAAAAACAAGGAACTATCCAAATTAGTTATTTTAATCAGTGTCGACTTGAGTCAAATGAGATCATTGCCATTACGATAATTTGTAAGATAAAATTGGCTTTACGTTTACAATATGCTTTAGAAATTGTGATGGTTTCATTCACCAGTCAAGTATTTTATATTCGTCAATGTGTTTAGGCGTATGATAACCATGAGTTATTTTTGAGTTCGGCGTCTAAAGTTTGGCTTTATGATGAGTGTCTGTGGGTGTGAATTGGAATGTCAGTGGTCAGCAGACTGATCGATAATCAAACATAACGTTACCGTCGTTGGCAACTGACAAACATATTTATTTATAAATGCCGTCGTACCCTTGTGCGAGAGAGTCTTGGGCCGAAAGCGCAAATCAGTTTTACCTTCGATGATGCTAAAATAGCAGCGCGGTTACACTCTCACCTTGCGTTTGATTGACGATCGATCCCTTGTGCCAGATACTTGTTAACTGTTACTGCAAACAGCTCTAATACATACACACTTATTACAAATGTAACGTCGTTTTGGAATGCGATTGCGAAACTGACACCCGTCGAGTCAGATGAAGATTTCCTCTGTTCTTGTGGTAATGGCGTCGCGCAGTGATCAATACACCGCCTTTGGCGTATTTCTACATTTTCGCATTTTAGTTCGGAAACAAATCGAGTTCGTGTTCGACATTTTGCGATCACTGCGGCAGTTAGATGACTATTTATAAAGAACGTGTCTAAGAAAAGGTCGGATTTGATTGTCGGCAGTCATTTGAATATCTCTGGTGTTATTACAGCAAATTATGATGAATTAAATCGTCTATATAGAGGCGTTCTCACGCCGCGAAATTAGTTGACCTTCGCATCTGTGGGTGCTTTGTAGCAAACCGAACATAAGTTTATATGAATACAACTATTATTAAATCGATACTTATCTAAAAAGTTACATTCAATTGTTTGAAGTGTTAGTGCGATTGATCTACACAATTCACAAGCAATTATATTTGAAAGCAAGCAACTAACGAAACATAAAGACGTCTTCTTTGTTTGATTAATATCTATTAGCACCGATCTCTTCCGTTTACTCGCCTGTTCTCTACAAGCGGTCCGAGGTAAACCAGACTCGTCCAAGGTCCGTTTTGAAATAGGATGGCACTTGACCTTCAGGATGAAAGTCAACAGTATTGCGCAACGTACCGATGCGCGCCTCAGAACTCTATGTTAATAACCGAGCTCGAGACACATATTGGAACCTGATCATGACCCACATCCATGTTCAAGGATTTCACATATTTGGAATTCTATGATTTCAAAACTGACAAAATTTTGAGGTGTGTTTTGTTAGCGTGCGCAGATGCATAAATGGATGAATGGAATAATTTTATAGCCTTTGTGAATTAATATTAAAATGGAAAAAGTAATTCATTTTCTTTGGTTTTTCCATGCTGTAATGACGCAAACGAAGACCGCACAATAGATTGGGAGTGTCGAGTGATTCATTTCATTAATCACTGTTGTTAGAAGTTCCTCCTGTGTGGTCACGTGTTCAAATAATTACATGCCAATCTTTAGAATGTTGTAAGGTTGTAGGACCGGACTAGATTTTTCACCACTCCTTTCTACACATTCAACTGATTAACTCACACATGGGTAGCACGTGTAGTTTTGTGTTTGTTTGGGCATACTTGGTGTGCGTGCGCGCATGTGTGTTGGTGTACGCACACGGAGGCGTCAGCCTGCGCGTGTGCTGGTGGAGCGTGCGTAGATCCGCGCGCACGTTGCACAGGAGGGGGGAGTTAGCGCCGGCGAGCGGCCGCGGTTTTGTAACAGCGTTTTATTTCAAGGTCACTTGAGCAGTTTTTAGAAAGTTACTTCACTCAAGTCTTAGGTAAAAACTCACATTTGCATCGTTTCAGTCAACACTGGACCTAAAGTAACAACCAATTTAATGTTATTATAAAAATATTTATGGTAATTTACAGGTATGACTGATTTTTTAATTGAAAGTTTCCTGTTTCAACTCGAGTGTTTATGGTTAATAACGAATACCGGTTTCGAATAGTACTGTTCCCAAGAACTTCTTATTGTTATTGATTGTTTTGCATAATAATGAATAAATTGCTCTTTATATACAATAGAAAAGCAGTTATGAATTTTAATCTGGTATAGATAGTTTTCTATTATTCTATTCCAGTTTAACCTTCGTTATATATATAGACAACTGTAGGCAATTCAAAAGAGGTTTCTAAATTGAGCGGTGATGTAATTTCCGAATGAGGTGTAATAAAAGCGAGGTAAATCAGCCGAATATGTTCAAATGCGCATAAAACGAACAAAAACAGCACGTTTTCTTAAAAATAACATCCGAACATTTCTCATTTCGCCACATCGTCGCTCACTTCCATATATGAGCCGTGATCTTCTCTGTAGTTGAAATGATGAAATTTAGTCGACTGCCATTTCGTAAAGTTGCATAACGGCGAACGCTAAATTTTGCTGTCAGAGAAAGTATGCGAAAGGCTTTACGTAATGCGACCACGTAACTGCTGTAGCGACTCAGTTTTGATTTCCTTGCTTTTATGTCCATCACGGTTACGTGAATATTTTTCGGGGTAATTTTAAGATGCCCCGGCTTAGTTAATGTTGCAATCTTCAGCCTCATTTTGTTTTGCATTATTTTCTCTGGTAGTTTCATAATTTTTCAATTTTGGTTTCTATGCTGCTTCAAGAGCAGTAGCTCAGTGGTGACGGCCGCGGCTTACGAGTTGTTGGTTGTAGATTCGAACCCAGTCAGGCGCTTTAATTTTTGTAAATTATTTCATCACCACTGCTCTCAAAACGTTGAAGAAAACATCGCGAGGAAAACCCATGAGTATGTCTTAGAACCAAAAAATCGAAAACGTGACATCTTCCAACCCGCACTGGGCCCACGTGCTAAATTACGGCCCACTCACTCTCACAGAGAAGAGCCCTGTGAGAACATTATAGGCTGATCATAAGGCTGCATCATTAATCGTGCCTCGGAAAGCACGTTAAGCTGTTGGTCCCGGCTGTCACTCGTGGATCTTTGACAGTCGTTACGGGTAGTCAGAAGCCCGAAAGTCTGACAACCAGTCTTTCCAAGGGGTATCGTATTACCCAGTAAATGGGTTGTGGAGGTCAGATAGGCAGTCGCTCCATGTAAAATACTGGTATTCAGCTGCATCCGGTTAGACTGGAAGCCGACCTCAACATCGTTGGGAAAAGGTTAGGCAGATGATGATAAGGCTGCATCAAGTATCTCATCTCTTTCTACCTATCTAGCCTATCTAGTTTCATCTAATGCTGGGGAGCGGCCTCTATCTTCCGCATACATTTGTCCTGTGCTATTGTGGGCCAGTTCTTTCAATAGAAGACAAATTCGTCCCTCCATCTCTGCCTTGGTCTCTCATCTCATCTCAACATCCTCAACTTAGTTTAAGTCGTTACTGTGTATACCAAATCTAATCCGATTCCTAGCATCTATTAGGAGCAAGTCTCAAGAATTTATTCGTCAGTCAGACATTTCCTTTTATGTCTGTCATCATGCATATTTATGGAATTATATCTTTTTATAATTGAAGATCTTTATTCAATTCTTATATCTTGTATGTGTCCTTAAACGGATTATTGTTTGATTGGTATGAAACAGCATAGTAATTCTTAATACATATTAATTATACAAAACCATAACCAACATCATCAATTGTTTTTAGTAAAATGTTCCTTTTCTACAGTGTTCTGATATTAATATTATATTGTTCATAGATTCTTTGAATACGGATGTAAGTGTTAAAGAGTATACATTATCGGTAAAAACACTTATGAACAGCATTGACGTGACTCGTCAGTATTAGGTAATGAACTTATTGAAAAAAAAAAGTCATTTCTCATAGCGAATTAGTAATGAAAAGAAACTCGTGTCTGAATCATCATTCTTATAAGAATCAACGACAAACTGGTTACCCCAATACAAGTTAAAATGACAAGGATAACAATAACATTCCGTATGTTTTCTTTCTCACAACATTTGTATTGGTTGATGCATATTATTACGACGAAACGCGGATTGATATAACTAACCTAAGAAAACTAAACGATAAACTTTAACTTTTAAAAGTTCCTCGCATATTGCGCACAAGCAGAATTATTAATCCTTCAACGTCAAGTCAAAAAGTTTGTGAGCAAAGATTAAGCACGGAGCGCTACTGAGAACCACAATACAATCTCTGTCCCAATTTCAGAGTTATCAGCGAAGTCAAATATCAAAGGAACGGTACACACGCTACTGCTGAAGATAAGCAAAACCACGGATTTGTGAGTTGAAGTATTGCTGTTACCAACAAATCGATTCGTTGACTTTGATTCTAACAAACTGAATGGAGATTTTTGATTAATCGATGACAATTAAGGGAAACTCTAGAGTGAGGAGACAAGGCAAAAGTTATAGGTACAAGAATAAATTCCAACTGGAATATTTGTAGTATTTTCTTGACCTATTCTGTAACATCATCTTTTCAAAATAATTTGCAAACATCTATGAATATAATATATATGGCCTGTTAAAAAGTTTGTTTCTCAGAACAAAAAGAAAGAGATAAGACGATCTCAAAAGAATTTAATTTTTTGTTACATTTGCATCAACCAAGTGTAACGGTTGCTCAAGTGGGAAAATGTGCTGTAATTTTACTGAGATAACCATCACCTTTCGCAACCAGTGCAAACATTGAACACGTTTGGAAAACGGAGCGATGGAAATGAAAATAATATTTTTTGTAATTTCATCATCATACCAGTTTTCGTGTCTAACATAGGTATTTATGCTAATCAACAATGGAACTGAATGATGAAAAAATATGATTGACCTAGAAATGTTTTTCAGGGAGATGAGCAATATAAAATAGAAGTGGATGTAATACGAAGCTAAATTTTAAATGTATTTTAAAGATTTAAGAGACCTTTAACCTTTTGACCGCCACGGACGGCTATAGCCGACAAACGAAAACGTGCCAAACACGCCACCGACGTCTACAGTCGTCAAGAAAACGACATTTTTTAAGTACAAAATAAATCTTTTCTAATTTAGTATATTTAATGGGTATTATGGTCATTCTTGAAGCTAGAACTCACTTACTGTAACTTATAGAAATAAGCTTTAGCAAATAGAGATGTTTATTAGGTGAAAACTTACGGAAATAGTAAAGTGGTCCCTATTATTTACACTTAAGAGCAATGAATTAGGGTCACATAAAGATACTTGGAAGTCTCGGAAACTAAACATGCTAGCTTAATGAAATACATTGTGTTTAATAGACAATTGAATGTTTTTAGTTACTGTAAAGTTATGCTATCAAAAATGACAAAATAAAAAATGGGACTTTTGTAAATGGAACTACGAATTTTCTGCATCTCTTTTTGCTTTTGTTTCTTTTCTGTCATATAAAAAAGTATGTAAACAGCGTTTCTGATGTTTAATATTCGTTGTCGAAGCTGTTATAATGTCGCTTACACCTGAAGACTGCACCAGAATTCTCACAATGCTGAAAATCGGCCGGAGTCAGAGTGATACAGCAAGGACAGTTGGTGTGTCGCTGTCAACTGTACAATGACTTCTCCGACGTTACAAGGAAACCGGCTCTAACCTACGCATACCAGGAACAGGCAGGGCCAGGTGTACCTCAGCACGAGAAGATCGATACTTGGTCAACACAATGCTTCGAAAACGTTTTCTCACAGGAATTGCACTTATACATCAGTATAGGAAGTAACCCAAGTGCATGGACTGTTGACTGACAGACGAAGATTTGCTGAAGCAAATTTAAAACCATTAAGACCTGCAAACGGCCCTAAATTGGAGCATGGAACATATGCCCGGAACCACTTAAAATGGAGTATTGAAAATTGGTCAATATTTATGTTCTCAGATGAATCAAGATTTATGCTCTATCTATAAGAACGACGGAAGAACAAGAGTGTATAGAAGACCAGGAGAGCGATTCAAGCAAGCATGCATAGAAGAAAAAGTGGCCTATGGCGGTGGATCCGTACTTGCATGGGCCTGAATTTCTGCAGGGTCGCACAGAGCTGGTGGTTTTAGAAAACGGCACTATAGCTAGCAAAAGAAACGTGGAAGAAATCCTAAATGAATACGTTGGTCCATTTGTGGTCAATTTGGGAGAAGATGCTATCTTTATGCATGACAATGCTCGACATCATATGGGTGAAATTGTGAATGGCTACCTTCAAGAAGTAAACATTAGATGTATGGAGTGGCCAGAACGCAGGGCGGACCTCAACCCAATCGAGCATGCTTGAGACGAGCTTGGACGATGTGTGACACTGAAACCCTTCCCCGATAATGCTTCAAGAGCTCAAAGTTGCGCTCGTAGAGGAATGGGAGAATATTCCTCAACATCGTATAAGAAACACACAAACAGCATGCCAAGTCGCATAACCGCAGTGATAGAAGCACGTGGGGGTAAAGTGTTAAAATTCAAGAAAATTTTAAAGTGGTACAAAAACAAATTTACTTTTCTATTTTTGTTATAAGATTATAAGATGAGATTTGCTATTTTTTTTAAATGTAATTTTTTATGAATATAATACAAAGTGATAAATACATTATATTACTTTCATTTAAAGACCATTTGATTGTCTATTAAACAAAATGTATTTCATTAAGCTAGCATTCTTAGTTTCCGAGACTTTCAATGTGACCCTAATTCATTGCTCTGGAGTGTTTAATGGTACAGGAAAACTTGTAGGAGGAAACTTATATTAATATGAAATTACTATATGCACTTGTTATGTGGAATAGTGGAACAAGCGACAATACTTAGAGAATACTGATTACTAACAGGGTCACTGTGTTTAACTAATGATGGTCTAAGTGTGTTTCATATATCGCCTCTTTGCGATGACAGCGTGACATCTCTTAAAAATTGCAGTTTTTGAAATATCACGTTGTCATCGCAAAGAGGCGATATATTGTTTGTTAATTGTTTTACCGTATAGTGTATAAGCGGGTGATTTATTAGTATATGGGCCAATTGAAACTCGTGTCAACATTGACATTGAACTTCTAATACCTAATTAATGTGTCACTTAATCTTTTCCAAGTAGAAACTGTGAGTCATGCTTCCATAGTGTGTTTTCTTCAATAATTTTAGATTTTTTGTCTGTATTATTGGATTTCTCTACGACGTCATTTGTTATTCATTTTCGGAATCGCTCTCTGAATTTAATGGCCAACTAATTTTTCATAAACGTGTCAACTTGAAGCGGTGTTCTTTAGCATTGAAAGCTTTAGGACTAATATTTTAGCATTGAATTGGATTAGACGGAACAGCTAGAAGTTCAAAGATGATTATTTTATGGACTTACACAACTACCATGGTGCTGTTTTTGTATCCACAACAGGAATTTCAAAGGATTGTACAATATTCAGTACAAATATAGGTACGGCTTTTTACGGTGTAGATTACTTGTTCAAGTAAGGACAATGAAGCTATAAAAGTTTATAGTAAGGATACGTTACTTTAATATTGTAAAGTATATAAATAAAATAGGTTGTAAAAATGAAGACGGATTCAATTACGTAAGATATTGACACTTTGAATGGTGTCAATTACCATGCACTGTTTCAGGTAAGGAAGGTAAATGATAAATAGCAATGGGTTTCTTTCTTGTTTCAACGCCAAGATTTATTCAAATGCATGTTTATCCAACTAAACACGAAATGTATGGATTCTCATTTAATTCGGACTGCTGTAAAAGAGACCTACTTGGTACAGGACTTTGGAATTTTAGGCAACAATAAAATTCAATGAAAGGAAAAATACAATAATAATACTGGGAACAATGCTCATAAAGAATCTAAATTCGACGATGATCTATTAGCGGCGTCTTTCGCTAAAATTGTGGTTGAAACAATTGAATCATACTTTGATAAAGCAGACTAGAAACGCTGACTCATAAAAATGTACCTAATATTCCGAGCACATGTGGCGCTATTGTCTTTTACTTTCTACAGTCGTGTACACATTATAAGTTATGGAAGTACCTACATAAAACATTATTCATCCTACTAAGTCCAGTCTAATCAAAAAAATAAATTTAAATATTTATAGACATGTGATAAAAAGTTATGTGAATCTTGTTACGAAAAGAAAAAAAAAAACTGTTGACTGACTTAGGAAACCCAAAGTTATTCATGAATTTAGATTTTTTTTTAGTATAAATCTGATAATAGAATGTGTGATGGAATTTTTCAGCATAATAAGACGACCGCGGAATATTAGAATGAATATGGAAACGGTAAAAGGACAAATGGTTGAACAATGAATGCTGACTAGAGTGCATAACGTGTGAGACATATACAAGAACATTAACAATACTGGTCGAGGCTAAATGAATGGAGAGATAAGAAATAATGAAAGCTGTTACGTAACTTTCATTATGATAGTCAATGGTTCTTATCAAAATTTCAGTCATAATAGTAACTGACCTACCCGTACGCTCGCATTTTGCTAAAAATACTTACGTTGGGCGTGAAACGTGTGCTTTCGTTCACTATACTTCAGTTTTATTACTCTTTACTCTAGGGTTTGTTTGTGAGCGTGCGCGTGCGCTGAATAGTGGGGATTTGTGGGAAATTTCGCGACAGTGTGAGTGCACTCACACGCACGCAGCACGCCCTACTCCGGATGTGAGCGCAGATTTGTGCGCCTGTGAACGTGCTAGACTAAATTGATAGGTCTATGCATTATCTATGAAACACTATTATTCATTGTGTGGCGGTGTGCCAGCTACATGGCCGTGTGTGAGTTATTGTTTGGAAGCCTTGAGGTCCTTAAGTTATTTTACAACTTGCCACTAATCGAACTGCCTATAAAATTGTGAACAATCAGAGTTTATGCGTAGATGAGAATTTTTATTGCCAAGTGTGACAAGCGACCATAATTAATTTATTGGCGTGGTCAAGGTTCCAAAGGTTATTATTAAAGTGATGCATTGGGTGTATTGGTAGGACCATAAAATAGTCAGTGTAATGCATATATGTCGAGGTGCGTCGTATAATAGCGAAATAATGAAACGAAGAATCTTGTAGATGAAGTACTAGCGAAGAACGCGCTAGCAAGGGTCTGTCGAAAGCGTTTGACTATAAATATTAAATATTCAACGCAAGGGCAACTACGTAATAAAACTAATAGACCAAAACACTTTGGCCTTTAAGACTCGTAATGACATTATATTATGAAAATATAAATCCGACACCTTTTCAATTTTATTGACCCGTCGGCCTTAAGAAAGTATGTTTTTGATTTGGTGCGAAAGCGGAAACCGTTTAAAACCGCACCCATAGACATCAACGATGATATTGAAGATTCTGAAGGCAAACTAGTACAAGGACTTCCGAGAGTTATAAAGGATGAACCCTAATTGAGTTGGGGGCTCGTTCGTGTGCGTAAACGTTTGAAAATCGAACGCGGCTCGGGCGTGCGTGTGAGCATTGCGTGTGCGCAGCCTAGCCGATAACAATAAACTATTTCCGAAGTGACCCAGTTCCAACGTCCTTCGGTAATTTGTACCGTGAACGGGAACAAGAAAGGGCTGGGAGTCATTTGACAACGACCATTCCAATTTTATTGTCCTAAACAATACATCTTTTTGAACTACCATATTATCTGCAGCTTAGTTATTATGCTTACTTTTATAATCATTTCAAATGGCGTCATTTATTATAGCCTTGACTTAAAAAAAATTCAAAGTTTAAAAGTACCGACATGGTTTTAGTATATTTAAGAGTACATTGAAGTTTAAAATGTCAGCGGTAAAACCAAGGAATTGGCTGTGATGAATGTCTGGTCAAATTGGAACTTGTTAACTGTGCTAGTAGAAGAACACGGACGCTAGTAGAAGAACACGGACAGTGACCGTCACATTCGAATAGTAAGGATACATTAAAATTCGATTAAATAATGATTAAAACCAAAACGAAAAGATGTTAATGAGCCCCTATATAACTACTGTCCAAACGTTACAAGTATTTCACAACTGCCGCATACAGTAGTATAGACAATATTGAGCCCTCTGATAACGCTTTTTAATTCAGTTCAATGTCACATGGTACGCAGAACTATGAAGAAATTACATGAAACGATAAAGAATTTGACACATTTGTGTTTGGCCGGAAAATCGAAGTGGTTCTGAACTGCCGAATATATTTGTAGTTCTGAGAAAATGTTTATGTCGACTATGCAAGGAGTAAATGCCGATTGCGAAATAGCACCGAGCAGCTCTCGCATTTGGGATTTTAGAAATGTTTGCGTTTCTACGTTGTAAACCTAGTTTCTCGGAACGTTAAATACGTGCACAAAGCCTGCTAACAAAAGATGCGTTTTACTAATTACGACTCCATTGAAAATTCATATTTTCGCGCAACCAGTACTGCCAGTTTACGTCCACTATTATTAAGAACGTTTACGTTGCCTTATTTTCTACACTTCCTACGTCTGTTATTATTCAGGACAATTATAGATGGTAATATTAATTAGATTCAAGATTTTTCCTATTGCTATGCAGCGCATGTTCAATAGCCATGATAAATTCATAGTACCAGCGCCATATTTCCAGGAAATAGGAGTTACAATCGAATCATAGCGTGACCTAATTACAACAGTTACATTTGTGGTTATATTACAATTATTAGTAACGAATAGATTATTACTGAACAAATAGAGGCCCTTGGACGTGTTCACAATTAGTTTATGCAAACTGCAGACGGAAAAAGATCTAGTTTTCAGCCACGTGTAGATGATAACAATGTGGATTGTTCCACTCGGAAGTTACAATTGATATTGCGTAAAATAAATATTATCGTGTAATTAAGGTTGTGTTTGACAACGCGAAACTAATTATTTGATTGTGTACCATTTAATATAATAACACAATTGTAGCTAATCGAATGCAGTACAAGTACCTGCGTCTATACTGCATACGGCAAAAATATAATATTCTCAACCACTTCAAAGAATCTCTATTATAACGATAAGAAATCATATAAGAATCTGCAGTTAGTTAAGAATCTTGTCTAACTAGAGAAACTAATTAGAGCCAATCTTGTAAGACATATATAGTACCTACCACTAACAGATATGAGACAGCAGTCTTGTTAGCTAGGTCAGAATATCTTCTTGGAATTGAAACCCAAAGTACAGAAGATAGTAATTACGGTTAAGTTTATCAAAATTTAAAGGTTATAGAAATCAAAAATCTTATCAAACTGTTAACAGTGGGTGTTATCGAAGTGACCATCGTGTTAATCAGACAATACGAAGGCCAATAGACATGTTTTAAAATATTACAGCTACAGTTTGTAAAGGTTTCATAACACATTTGAATACCAAGGTTTGTTGTATATTAAAATATTTATAAGACGAAATTTTTGGACGTTAAACTTGTTGAATGAATATGAATATTGAATGTATATCAGCAACATAGAAAAGTTCAAGGTTTCATTATCATAATATCGATGATAAGTCGTCTGAAAGCGACGTTACAGAAACAAATATAATCTCAAAAATGGGAGCTTTTCTATGATTTTGATAAGCGACTAGTTCTCGTTGCTTTAGTCTATTTAAGATCTACCCGAATGGACTGTATTTGCCTAATTAAGATGTTGGCAGAAGTGTTACTAACTCTTGTCATGCTCTATAAAGACTTAACTCATGTTCATTATCTGTTGCTTAACGATTTTGAATACAGTCTTTTGAGTTTATCATACTCTATTCCTTTTCCCACGATCAAATTAGTCTAGAAAATAATTGACAACATTTCTAATTTTAGAATACTGTATACGATTAATCCAATGTTATTCAGTTTATTTCAGTTTCATGCGGAACACTATAAATACGCGTGATATTCGTTAAGTCAAATAGAAAAACGACATTGGGCGATCATTCGTACTCGCCCTTTAATTGTTTACTCGTGCCAACTGCCGACACTTCTGCTTCATTGACACAATTCTCTCTCTCAGCATCAGTATCAATTGTCATTGCGTAATTTTCGTTCACAACACGATTGTCTTCATCAAATTTGGAGTAAATGTCAAGAATAATCGTGGCAGCTGCAAAATATGGATTTTTTTTTCTTTTAAGCTCAAATGAGTTTTCCAAAGTTTGTTTGTAATATATTCATTTAGGTTTTCTAAGGTTGAGGGAAATTTAGCTTTCGGTCCTAGTTTGTCTCGAACATTTCATGGATTCAATTTTTGTTTTTACGGAATTAATCATTAATTTCAGCTTTGGCTTCATTCACGGTTTTAGTAAACAACAACCAGCCAATATTTACATGTTCAAAAAACTTGTTATCATGTTGGGTACGGTCAAGTCATTTATCACATCATGTTTTAAAACTGCGCAGTGGTATTCGGTCTGCGGATCCATCAGGTAGTACTATTATGTATTCTGTACTATCTATCAGTAAGCTATGAGAACCTTCGTTTCCTTTGTAGTTTTAGTTATTGAGTTAATACATAAAACAATTTACTTCTAGATACGTCACGTATTTGAACTTATAGGTTTTATTGTGTACTTTTTGAACGGGATAAAGTAGAATATACAAAACTAACAGTATGCGTCACAATATTGGTAGGCAAAATTATTGTTTTGAAGCACGATGAGTAAGTATATGTTTTGTTAAATAGACAACCAAATATTTTTATCAATTCTATATCAAATAAGAATATCATGATAATGATGTTGTTACGAAAACAAAATTTCCAGGAACCAACCAGTATATTTATTAATCAAAATAGGTAATTGATTAAGGAAGTGATCATAGTGTTCACGCACGAATCTTACAATCAAAACAATATTAGTCAATACCACTCATTATCAACGAGATTACTTCGAAGCCTTGGACAGGTGATTAATGAATGATAACAACGATTAATAGAAAATAACTAAATTTGAATGAAATTGGCTTTTCGTTGCACAAGGTTGAGATGAACCAGACGACATTAAAAATACAAAGTTTTATACAGAAAATTCGCTTGAACAAGCAAAGTTTAGAGAAGAATATATTGCTGGGAACTCAATATTTACAACAATAATCGATTCTCATAAAGATATTCGGTAATTACGTGCCAAAATCAATGAATCGACTTTTACTATTGCGAAACGAGTATTTATCAGTTCCGAAATCGATTTAATGCTCGAGCAATCAGAAGTGAAATTCGCGGTTAAACAGGTAATTAATTGGCGTTCATTATCGTGTTTCGGTAAACGATGAGAGTTTCAAAAATTATTGTTTGGAAGCAAACTCGTAATTTTTCATTTAATTGCAGCTTAGCAAGTAGAAAATTAAATAACATTACATTTTAATGTACAATCTGAGTGTTCCAGAATATTAATGTTTTTTGTTTCTTCTATTGCATTGTTTCCCAACCTGTGGTCCGCGGACCCCTGGGGGTCCGCGAGTATATGTATGGGGGTCCGCGGTGTCATCTCTGGACCATACATAATAATAAACAGTTATAAGTACCTATTTTGTATCTGTGATAACTAAAATAAATACCTGATCCTAATTTTTTTGCTGTTTATTTTATTAAGGGGGTCTATGAAAACTATGCTTGATTTCCTAGGGGTCCGTGGCTGAAAAAGGTTGGGAAACGCTGTTCTATTCAATACAGATTATGTAAAGCGGTATCACATCATTGATGATTTATTGAGTGCCAAAATGTTTATCATAAACATTTTATTTTATTTGTAAAACTGGGAGTGATCACATTCAAATATTTATTAAACGACTCGGTATGTTGAATGCGCGCGAAACCAACCGTGGAAAAGCGGCGCGGGCGCAGTTCATACGTTGAGCTCAGTCAGTCGATTTCGCAAACCACCATCTAATGTGAACCTATTAACCTCTTCGCCGAGCGAGGCTCAGGCGAAGGCGAGAGGCGGATGAAGCGGCGAATAGTGCGTTCATTAGAGCCAAGGTTGTGCCGACCGTCCCACCGGACCAACGATGTGACTACCTACCCACCGCCCACACCTACATGCGCATCCCCGCATACCTACTAAATTTAAGGTAAACAAACAAAACAACCTTACCTTGCCAACTGTAGTGCACTTCTATTAGCAATCTCATTGTAGAAATTAAAAAAAATGTTACTATCGAACATATTAACACTTTATCACAGCCATATTTTTCACAAAAATAAATTTCATAAACAAAAACAATCCGGAGCACCAGCGATCACAGGATATCACAACGCCGGAACCTAGGCACGTCCGTGCGCGAGCGACGTCAAATCAAACTGGCCCGGTCAAAATGACGAAAGTGAAAACATCGCACGCACAGAAAAAAAGGTTGGCGCGGTACAGTCCTTGCAGGCCACCTCTCGCGCGGGCTCTAGTGACACACTAACTGCGAAGCGCGCGCATCGCACGTCGCCTATATAATGAAACGCTCAGAGGCTCAAACTTCAAACGCCACCGGACGGCACAAAAAGAAGATGCCTCGCAACGGTAGCTAGGAAAGATTGAACACAAAGAATAACGACACGTGGGCGCGTGTGCGTTCACGTGCGAATGTCGGTGTGCGCGAGAGATAGGCGGCCGCAGGAAACTCCGTTCTCTTCCACTAGGAAAGACCTTGGATATGAATCGGCACGTTGCAATGTGTACCGCCATCGCCTACGCCGCTGTTACATACTTGACGGTACCGACAGATTAAACGATCCTTCCATATAAGATGTTTATATTCTATCTAGGGATGGGATGCAGAACTAAACAAACAGCCAGGTCAAAAATAAATATTGGAGTAGTTAGAAGTTAATGAGCGTAGCAGATAGCTTTATTGTTATAACAAGCACTGGTCGCCTGGACAAACAGTATAATTACAACCGATGATTAAGATGATGCAATGAAAGTTGATAATGCTATTAGCAATTTGACACGTATTTAGCGTGGGTGGTCACTGAGAAATGAAAACTGTGGCGCAATTACAGTAGGTGAAGACGTTTAAGATAATTCAGTTAAGTAGGTCGTTAGAGAGTTCGCACATGGTTTAAATGAAACATTTGTTTTGAGCAAATAAATTTGTTACTGTGTGAAAGAAAGAAGAATTTATGGAATTTGAGTTCCATTCTGAAACATATGAACATTACAAGGAACTTTTAGTTTTTCGAAAGACAGGCATATATCGTGGTATTTAAAGAAGTATTTTTTTTTAAAAGCTACAAAATAATATTTACGTTAAATACATATATATTTTATATTTCAAGCTTTAAGAGAAATTATTCCACGAATATACAGTGTATGGACTATATATGGAATATATGGATTGACCTTAGAAGAGATTGACAGAGATTTTTGGGTCAAAATTTAAATTGTTCTTCCGCAGCTACAGATTTTAGGCAATACGGATGTCCTCGCGACATTTACATACAAAATTTTGATCTTTGAATAATAATATGTGAAATAAAGGTTACGTGGAACAAAAAACAGTGGCTTTGTTTTTATTACCATTTTTTACCGAATCATTAACATATTGATGAATATGTAGATTTGTATATGGATCACCGAGACCAGACCAGATGGTTGTGTCCAAAGTTTATAATGTGCTAATGCGATTATAAGCCGCTCGTTCCGTTCTCGTAACTGCTTTCCACTTTCATTTCCTTACTATCATTGTCTAAACAGATTGGATAACACAGTGAATTTCTTCAAAAGACACAAATTACGTAAACTCGTCATCAGCTACTGTGAGAATTACTTTAATTGCTCCTTGTGTTTGACTCTCAATTTAATTTTTGTTATTGAGACTTTATTTTCGTAACAAAGTAAGAGGCTCCCACATCGGTTGGGTCGTGTATAATTCTATTGTTTATCTCGATGTGAACATTTACTAGATATTTATTGCCATTGAATTAATTAAACACGGAAACATGATATCATGCAAAAGTGATATTTTATAAATTAATCTATTGATAAATTAATAGTGAACTGTCGCTGTGGAGAACTATTCATTTATCATAGTATTTGTAACAAACAGGCCTTTTCATATGCATTGCAAAACAATGGTCTGTTCACGGTTTTACGAAATATCTATGTTCTACTAAAACACAGTCATTAGTGTAAAATATCAACAATTGAATAGTTTCTTTGATAAAAATAAGTTCACACTCGTATTTGGCAAATATATGATATCGTATTTATTCATGGACCATTTTATGTTCACATTCGTCAGCTCACGCTTCAACAGAGATAAAACACCAAAAAATTCACACGCCATATATGCAAAGTTTACTTTTGTGATACGGTCTACAACGTCTATTATCATATTTCGTCACCGACCATCTTTATGATTCACAATAAAAGAAGCTGAAACGTGCTGTAATTACTGTGCCGTTTCCTGATAATACACTTGTAAAAAAAGGTAGTTTCATAAATCTTTCTACGACCTTTAATCGTTCGCCAAGCATGAAAACAGAAAGCGTTGCTTATTCGGCCGTGCGTAGGTACATCATATCCTCGAATTTCAACTCATAATTTCGTTACATTGGTTTGTGAAATCGGGATGAAATCATCCGATGAACAGCGGCCTTACTTTCGCGTCGCCATTTCTCCGGGTGAAAGTTTAACTATATTCATTGTACTTTTGTCACTGGCTAATCACGAAGTTTATCATAAATCTTAATCCTGACATTTAACGACACGCCCACTAATGTTCGCATTTGAAAATGAAAGCGTTTAAGCAGTTATTGCACGCGTGAATTGCATAACTTGCTTCTTATCACGATGTATTGATAGATTAACAGATCTTTTAGAAAGGATTATGAATATTCGCTTCGAAGAAAGACGGTTTATGTTAGAGAAAGACAGCCTACTAAGTATCATGTTCAACTTCAACAGTACACCAGTTTAGTCATGTGAGAACAATGTATCCTTTTCTCCGACCACGGGTGTCACTAATGGTTTTCTAAAGCGTGTGAAATTGAGATTTTAAAATAGAAAACCAATTTTTCAACAGATTGTTGTATTCGTTGTAACGATACAACGAATTTGTATCGCTAGCATAGCAACTAAACTAATTCCGTGAAATGAATTTCATCAATTACAAACGATTATATCATCTATATCGTGTCGTTTTATTATTTCGATTTGGCTCGGTTATTGTGATCGTGGCGGCTGTTCGCGTGAAAGTGTTTCGGTCACAGTGATCCTCTGCATCCGCGTGCACCATTGGATCCGTCACGATCGACCGTGCTTGCCATTTATTAATATTAAACGAAAATTCGTTATCCAACTAGCCTTGGACCGCGTTCCTTTCAGTTCTCCTTAATGATGACAGTTGCTCGGAACGTGCTGTTTGTAATAACTCCAACTCAATGACTCAGTTGTGGTCACGAAGAGTACAAGGTTTTTCTCTGCCACATGTGCTCGCCGCACTTTTCACACTTTCATCACCAACCACACCGACGAGTGTTGAAACGTCCATTAATTACTTCACAAATCAAATTTCTAGTAGCGATAACTTTCGAAAGAAAATTCGACATGCTGGAGGTTTTGTAATAGTTATTGAAAGCGCGGCTCGTCGAGCGAGGCTCGGCGCAGACGTCGAAAGTGAGACCGAGAGGTTGCGCAGGCGCGTTACGAAGTTTTTATTGTCGGCCGCGCGCGAAATCACTTGAAAGTTGTATTGTCCTTGGATATTTCACTTCTTTATTTGTAGCGTTTCCGACACCCGAGCCGAAGTTCAGTCGTCGGTGACGCCAATTGTGCGCTTTGAGTGTGTTGGTGACACCAGTCCCCTTCACTAATATCTCCGACGTTTAGAACCGAATGCGCGGGATGGAACATTATGGTTTCGCGACCTTTAATTACTACTTTTCTCTGTAGAATGTCACTTTCTAATTCACACAATGATATCCTAGCTACAAGTATAACGTCGATGATGCTTACCAGGGGACAACGTTAGAAGAGAATCCAGTGTTGCCAGGGCAATCCAGGGTATGTGTGTTGTGGAGCGCGCGTCGGCTTCCCGGCGCTTGCGCCACTTCCCCGCTTGCGACACGCTTCCTGCGGGAGAGTGCGAGGCCGCGCGCGAGTTCCGCGCGCAACAACTTGCACAACGCTTATCGGCGACCCGGTTTCTACTTTCGCCGCGGGAATCACTGAAACTGAATCCTGTGATGCACTGGGAGTATCACTGTAATCCGGGCAGAGTCACAGTCGCGGGCGGTGTTGGGAGCGCGGTATGTATTCGGCGCGACGGCGCTGCGGGCCGCGGGCGCCGGGCGAGTGGCGCGCGCGCTCCGGCGCCGCTCTCGGTTGCGCCACACTGGAAAGTAAAAGTGAGCGGCGCGGGGCGCGGCGGCACATTTCTCCCACTTTCGCTGCCGTGATTCATTCCTCGTTCGGCGTCAAGGTCGCTTCCCGCAACTCCCGCGACGTGCTCCTCCCGTTCCGACCACGTACCGCACCCGCCGCGCGCTGGAGGTGCCGCTCAGCGCCGTGACGTAGCGCTGCAGCCACCAGCGCCAAACACGTTTCCAGTACGATTTGAAAGTACATGCACCTACTGTGAGAGGTACTTGAAGCGTGCGTTAAATGTTGTGTTGTAAATTGTATTTTTGCGCATTACAACATCGTTTTTGTGCCATAACGTGTGCTGGCTGTGATAAGATTATGAGTGGAGGAATGGGAGAAAGATACCAAAACTAGGCTAATTTGACGGCGGCCCTCCATCTTGTAACCATGTCAAGCGCATATGACGATAACTTTAACATATAAAATGTTATTTATATCCACTTCAATGGATAGATGAATGGAAAACTTACAGAGCGATACATCAATAGACATAACACAAACATGTTTTATCCCATTCTACGCAGTTTTCACACAAACACGTTATTATTCGGAAGTGCGCACCATACAAACGAACGAACACACACACACACACACACACATAGCTATAGCGCTGGCTATTACGAGTTTACGACTTCTTACTTCTACTGCGAGCTTCCATGCAAACAAACAAACTACGTTATCATGTATGTATCTACTTTGCTTATTTTTGAAATTATTAATAGTCAGTGTGAGTCAAACTAGTTGATTGAGCATTCCATCCTTTATAGTTGCAACCTTAGAGGGAAAATGAGCCAATTTTCTCTATATTATCCATCGCTATAACCTGTATCTAGTCCTGTGTTCCTTAGTTTGGTGGCTAAGCCTGCTGATTATGGCAAACTGGCAATGGTTTTCAAAGCGTTCTTTATTTCTGCAACGACTTTCAACAGAATTCACATTAGATTTTCAGTAGCTTATGTCAATCCAATACATTCATTTCATTTGACTCTTCACGTGACCAGAGGGCTGGCCTATTTTTAGCCCAAAAAATCAGCATTGCCATCCAACGTGGTAATGCTGCCAGCCTTTTGGGCACTTATCCCATTGACAGAGACAATTTTTTGATGCTCAATGAACTCGTGCCTTTTTTCTTTATTTTTTTGTTTTATATTTGTATATAATATATATTTACATTTTAATGTTAGCTTGTATATTGTAATTGTTACATAATTGATTTATTATTGATACATTCCTGACATTTCCTTGATCGTTATCGCTGATAGAATGCCACTTTGTATAGCACTTTGTTACCAGAGGGCCTAGGCCCTCTTAAATTTTACATGCCGACTTGGAAAAAGAGTTTTATTTTGGTTTACCTATTTCTATTCATTTTCACGCGTAGAAATCTGTTGGGCGGCTTATCAGTTTTAAAAGTCTACGGGCTGTTTCACTTCACTAAGATCAAGATAATACTGATGATTGAATGAATACTGTAAGGGCCCTTTCCCACGGCAAGATCCCGTTTTTTGCAGATACGGTTTTTTGCAGGATCCCGTTTAGTATAGTGTACGTGTTTAAATGTAGGTATATGTTCACACAAGCATCCTGTTTTACAGATATTGCAAACAGGATACTTGTGTGAATATGTATATTTAAACACGTATACTACTAAACGGAATCTTGCAAAAAATCGTACCTGCAAAAAACTGGTTCTTGCCGTGGGAAAGAGCCCTAAGGGGGTAATGGATGACGAGAGAGTGGCGGACGATATTTTTCCGCCCACAGATCGAACATGAAAGCCTAGACCCCCAAGTAGCTGTTCTTAGTCCCTTATATCGGATAATCCTATGCTCAGCAATGGAAAGTTTTAAGCAGAACTTCTGGCACTATCGCACTACGAACACCATTTTCGAACAGATGTGAAAATTACCGATGTAACTTTACATAAATTACCTATAGTAAAGGTAAGACTGGTAGCCATTAATTCAAATAAATATTCACTTTCTAAGCCCAAAAGTTAATGAGTGACAGTTTCCAATACCGAGTGAAATTGGTTAGTTCATCAGTTGAATGTGCCGACAGCGATATGCAACAGTGTTTGGTAAATAAGTAGGTAGCGAACTTTCATTAACAGTAAGTATATAAGTGCTTATAAGAGAAAATGTTTGTACGTAGTTGACTTCTTTATTGTGCTGTGTTTAAGTGGGATCTGTTTTTTTGTGTAGTGTGTGTTACTTTCTTTTTGTTGTCATGGAGTTTTAGGCCCTTTATTTGAAGTATCTCTTTGTATACGGCACCACATTTTTCACCTTAATATTGAAAGCAGCAAACACAAAGCAGAAAAACAGTTTGGTTTCCTGGGACTCTTATTAATAAATCGCTCTCATTTAAGAGTCCACTCTTCAAGCTGTCAGTATATAAAGCTAGTAAAATACTGCCAGTATTTCAAACATAGGAGTTCTTTCACTTTGAATATTTTCTTCAAGTTTTTGACAACTTCTTCATCATTTTCAGCCAAAAGACGTCCACTGCCTGACATAGGCTTCCCTAAGCACCCTCCTTTCGACCGATTCCTGCGGCATTCACAACTTCATCAACTCAGCCTATCGCAGTCCACTGCTGGACATAGGCCTCTCCCAGACTGCGCCACAACTCTCTGTCCTCCGCCTTCCGCATCCAGTCTACCCCAGCCACCTTCACAACAACTTAAAATACAACTTAAAATATAATCATTTTCGCAGTTTTCTTTACCTACCATACAATAAACGCATTCAATATCAAAGCCAAATCATTTATTTCAAATAGGTACGTAAAAAGCACTTTTGAACGTCAAAAATTACAATAAAATAGAATTCATTCTAATCGCCCCTTCCAAAAATAGTTTTCGTATGGAGAAGAATGGGCAAGAAACTCCACCGTTACTCTTTTAAAATGTTTTACAAGGTTTTTTATACTTTCATCATATATTTATATGTAAAGATAAAAGGATGAAATTAATCTACCACAAAAGGTAAAACAAATTTAAAATAAAGCAATGAGAGGTAAATCAATAATGATGTGATAGATAAATAACATGGTGCTCTCATATTTACAAATGTTGTAAAAGTATATAATATTCCTAGAACTTTAACAAGTATGTGAGTTGCAGTTGTCATAGAATGTAAAAATCAATATCATAAAAATTAAATAAATATATAATACAACATGTAACGTTAAATGCGCAAAACCTCAGACACCCCAACTGATTTTTAATTTAATTGACCTATTTCAGAGAGAAAATAAGTCATTAAAAAATTGTGAAGGTTTTATGTGCTGTTTTAGTTTTACTGGCCATTCTGATCGTTTCTTGCGTCTGCGACGACGCTTTATCGAGGGAGGAGTCGTCACAGGGCCGCTGAGCCGCGCTGACATTGGCTTGCTTGACCTATTAATAAATAGACACGGCAACGTTTTTAATGAAGATTTTTTGAAAAATTTGACCTATATTAAAAAGTGGTTCAATTAATTCTGCTCCTTATTCTGATCAAACTATTTTCAGGTTTTGCGCATTTAAAGTTACACGTTGTATACAATTAAAGTAGCAACTAGTTTGATCTTGTCTAGGCTCTAGATTGTCCTATGGAGCAGGATCAGTCGATTTACTTAGTAGAAGTATTTATCAAGTGAAAATTAACCAACGTTGCATAAGTATATGTATATATATACTTAACTGTTGCTGGTTGTTAGTCAGTCGCTTACGCTTTGTAACTTGACGCCGTATAACTTGTAAGCGATAAGCGATTTACTTTTATGTCCAAGTTAGCGACATTATAGTACGAGGCAGCCCATATATTAGCTGCTTACGGCACAATTGATGCAGTATAAGAACTTGGGAAAACTTTTACAGTTGTGGAGGTCAGATATGCAGTCGCTCTATGTGAAATACTGATATTCAATTCCATGTGAAATTCAACATAGTTGGTGATGAACTTGGGAAAGCTTGAAGAATGCAAAGAAAATTAGGTTGAAGTAAAATGGTGGTTAACATAAACTTAATGGAAAGGCAGATTTGACGCCATAATATATGATGATAAATTTAATATCTATTTAGAAAAGAGTCTGTTTGCAAAAGAGAAAATCGAAGAAAAAAAACTGACAGAGAAAATGTGGAATATTAAATAGAGTTGAACTAGCCAGAATTTCTCGATCATTCACGTGATCATCACAGAGAAGCTGGCTACTTTATGCATTTTCAACCTCAGCCTGACAGAATGCGTTTATTTTTATACCCTATTATTGTCGTGTCAAAAATGTAGTCACCTTTCACTGTTCCGAGAATTCTATGACTCTACCATTGACGATCATTGCTAAATTAACAAAGCTTATTTCTTTCTTGAACAACATCCAAAGTGAAATGGGAGATGGCAGACTTTGATGAAATGACAGATTTTCATTTTTGTTTTAGCTGCATTTTTAAATTCATGAATAATCTGACTATATTTTTCATTTTTCAATATGGGATCATTTGGAAATTGAGATGATCATCATCTGCCTAGCCTTTTCCCAACTATGTTGGGGTCGGCTCCCAGTCTAACCTGATGCATCTGAATGCCAGTATTTTACGATACGAGTAATACGATACCCCTTGTTATGACTGTTTGTCAGATTTTCGGGCAACTGAAGACCCGTAACGACTGTCAAAGATCCACGAATGACCAAACGGCTTAACGTGCTTGTAAGAAGGAAGTTGGTAATAATATTGTATCTACAGGGCTGTCAGCACGTTTGCCAATCAACATAAAAACGAACTAATCGTAGCGTTCTTTTAGAAGGCCAATGGTCACTGGTAATATTTACGAGTTCAATTGGTAATGAGTGCAAAAAAGTGTCTGCAATATACAATGTTTATGAAAATCGTGTTCCTTTAAAAGCTATTAATTTGGCGCTTGCAATCAAAGCATGATTTATTGTTGAAGTGCAGTGTGTTCAAGTGTGACGCGTCTCGCTACATAAAACTTGTCTGTCTGTCGACACGAACTTATTTATTTATTTACCTTTGCATGCATATTTATGTGATAGATAATGTTATTTTTAGTGATGGGCTTGCCTATCCTCGGCCTATAGTAATCACTATTAGCAACAGACTATTAGTTGTTTATTTCTTACAACGAATAGTCTCTTAGTAACTTTTCGCACACAAAAAGGTACAAAGGCGGACTTAATGCCTTAGACATTCTCTACCAGTCAACCAAGGGTGGTGAAGAGATTAGATGGCAGGTGCTTTGGTTGAGCCGAACAATGATAAATAAAATAAAAAATGATTAAAACTGTTGAATTTTAAATGAAGAAACGTACACAAATACATAAATAGGTTAAAAACCTATGTATAATATTGTTACCATACTATTCACTATAATACAGCATGCTTTTTTTACCGGCTCCAATTTTTTATAGGATGTTCGACCCATGAATATGAATAACTTTCACTATAGAACCAACTCTGAGATCACGAAAAAAAAAATCAGCTGTTTCATACATTTTGGTCAAGTAGGTATTGAACTTTTGTATTAAACAGCTGATTTCGTTTTCGTGATTTCAGAGTTGGTCCCATAGTGAAAGTTGTTCATATTCATGAGTAGAACAGCCTGTAAAAATTTGGAGCCTGAAAAAATAACATCCAGTATACTTATAAGCTTGATGTGCTGGCGTCTGTACTTATTGTACACCCAAATTTAGCTATTTATGTTTCAGTCCCATGCAATAGGAGACGAGCTTATTGCCAACAACCGGGAACAAATTCAGATTCCAGGCTGCTACTGAGAAATTCCAGATGAAAAAATCCAGTAACACTTTGCCGAACACGCAAATCGAACCTAGGACCTTATGGTCAGCAGCGCTTGTGATCACATAGATCAACGAGCCAGTAAAAATAATAAATAAATATTTCCTTACATTTTGATTTTTATGGGATGCATGAAGAAGCCTTCTCGTGTAGCGCAGTTTGTTCCGCCAGTTACTCAACTGAAGCAAATGCTCGTTGATTGTCCAATTCTTCCCTTGCGGCGGTAGGGCTAACCCCCGCCTGGTTTGCGACCACCCTCCCACCGGAGTCCGGCGTCAAGCAGCCTGCTGTGTTTTATCGATGGGAGTTCCAGTGCCTTAGGCATCTTCTGGGCACGCTCGTTCCATCATAGATATTAGTAAAAAGGCCTTTTTGTAGATTTTCAACAAAAGTATACTATTGTGTCAATTAATTAAGACTTTTTACTTTCCTAAATGTTCCCATGTTAGAATTAGAAGACCGCTTTTTTAACCTTGCAAGGAGAGCTTATAAGGTTTTTTTAAGGCAGCTGCTTCCAGCAACCCTCAGGAGATGGTTTCTAGATCTAGCCTGAAGGCAAACGTAGGGAAGCACCAGATGACTGACCGACTCAAATTCTTATAAAAGTAGGCAGAACAAGATATTCCCATGTAACTCTGCCTACCTCCTTTTAAAACTAATTTCAGACGTCTCGTAGGCCTAGCCTAGACATAGTTAAACACTACAATATTTACGATAACGCCATTATCTTTAAAACTGAACACAACATGTAGTACTTTTGTTTTTACAACTTGGAATTTTGCCCAGTAGGTAGATACACTAACGCAACACGAATAAACGTAGTGCATAGTACAATAATATTTGTAAACACATGCGGTTAGGTAAGGTTAGTAATATTTCTTTCATTTCGTATTGTGATTTTCCACAGAAACGCCACCGTCAGTTTTCTAGGCTAAAGTTGCGGTTTTTTAGAAGACCGGTGACTGCCATATAGCGTCCGCAATTTACCGGTGAATGCCGTCACTGAAAGTTATTTATGAAAGTAAGTCGGTGCGTTTTTGAAACCGTAAAGTCAAACCCCGCTGCCATCATTTTCATGTCAGCCGTCATTGCCGCCGTTGTCTGGCGGCCACCGTTTTTGTAGGAAACCGGAGCTTAGCACGAACGCATGAAGTAATTGTAACGTAAACTCGAACGATTTTTAATTGGCAATACTCATTTCTCAACTAAAATTTATTTCGTTCGAAGTCTTTATTCACACCTTTATTTACCCAAAAACATTACGTCGATTTCGAAATTTTCACTTAGCCTGCATTCTCCCACAGCTGGGCAAAGGCTTCCAATCCGGTCAGACTGGAAGCTGACCCCAATATTCAGCAGCTGAATACCAATATTTTACATAGAGCGACTGCCTATCTGATCTCCACAACCCAGTAACTGAGTAATACGATACCCCTTGGTAAGACTGGTTGTCAGACTTTCGGGCTTCTGACGACCTGTAACGACTGTCAAAGATCCATGAATGACAGCCAGGACCAACAGCTTAACGTGCTTTCCGAGGCACGGAGGGGTCTTGGTACGTGAAGATGGTCACCCATACACGGACCAACCGTGGATCGGTGACCATCTTCACGGAATAATCAGTATTCTATTCTATTCTTTCGGCGGCGCCGTCCATCTTCAGCCACCCATTGTGTGGAGACTTTTGCCCAGCGGTCTTCGTGCATGCAGCTGATGTTACTCTTTTATACCATTAGTTAAAGCGAACACAATTTCTATCACGTATGCAAATATAATAATTTAATAACAGAGAAAACCCAATACCTAATTTTTGGCCACAATGTCCTTAAAATGAAATATTTAATTTATCCCCAATCCATGGCTGGATTTTCGTTGAAATCTAAGCATAAACAAATATATGTTTATGAAAACTTGGGGAAATACCTGTAACATTCCTCAATGATGATGGCAGGTATAGTTAAAGAGAGAAAAAGCCTTTCATATGAGGAATATTATAAGCCTTCCCCTCCTAAAATTCTCTTTTAGGATATTATTACGAAACAGGGCAAATAATCAGTGTTTGTTTCAAAATTCATAAAATAACAGCTGTAACTCACTCAAGTATAAAAAGAGGTTCTTTCAACAATAAATAAGTATATTAGCAGACATGACTAAGATACAAAAAGTGTGCGTGAGAAAATCAACACAAACGGCTGTACACAACTCTTCCGCCGTCGGAGGCCACACGAAAACTTGAGTCTAAATGAGATCCGCATTGATATTATGAAGAATAAATAATTGTTTATTTATTATATTTTTACCGGGAGGGGCTTATGGCTAAGTAATAACAGCCGCACGTGTCGATCGATCAGGTTAAGCTACGCTTGCCGCGGTTGGTCCGTGGATGGGTGACCATCTTCGCATACCAAGACCCCTCCGTGCCTCGGAAAGCACGTTAAGCCGTTGGTCCCGGCTGTCATTCGTGGATCTTTGACAGTCGTTATGGGTCGTCAGTAGCCCGAAAGTCTGAGAACCAGTTTTACCAACGGATATCGTATTAAGTATCCAGTAACTGGGTTGTGGAGGTCAGATAGGCATTCGCTCCATGTAAAATATATATACTCCAATACGCTAAACCATTCCGTATGTTACTTTGAACTTTCTGAGATATATCTTTACTAAAGCATTTCCCTTTGTTAACTAGTTTTCATAATTTTCACCCAGATTCGTGAAAAGTTTACAAACATTTTTCGCTACTTATTTTGAATTAGTTACAATTATTGTGCACAAAACAACTTTGTATGTGAATCATGTTTGATAGCATAATACCTGTTTACTTTGTTGGAAGATACATGAGTTGTCGTTCTTCGACGGAAAAAAATTTGCACCAGTTGTAAGTTCTCTCCATTCTTTTCCGTCATTGGGGCATTTGTTTTTCGTAAACTTCAAGGAGAAGTCAGTACATACTTGGTTTTTCCATTTTTCATTTCGGCCAATATACCTAATTGAAACTTTGAATATAATTTTAGTACATTCTAGAATATAACAACGCAACGACAACTTACCTAACGTGAATTAGAATGGTTTCGAATCAGTGCCTCTGTCCTATAGCATTTTGTTTGATATTTTTTCGAAAAACCCAGTTAATATCACACATAGATATGAACAAAGTCTTAAAACTAAGTAAATGTTATGTGCGTAACAAGAATTTTAAACTTTAAAATCGTTCGAATTTTAAATCGTGCTAGGTCTTCAGTGAAACTTCCTGTGTACTTGATTTTAAACCTAATACAATGATAAACCTCTCTCAACCATAACACGATTGACCACTGTAAAGTTTCCTGCTTTCGCTTTTCTATCGCAAACGGGAAATCAAATATTGACTGTTAAAACATAGTAGGTACCTGCTTTCTCCACGATCTAAGCTTTGAAGACTGATTGGAGAAAATCTTAGTCGCCTACCGATACAATTTATGAAATGAATGAATTTTTTTTTTAATGGAAATCAAACACCTATCTTACGGCCTATGGGCCAGAACCGCGCGTATCGTCTCAAAAATAGGTTTTCGTAATGTTCTATATTGAATATTTTGTTAATGCGCATGTTTAACTGAATGTTCAATGCATATTATATAGCAGTAAAAATATACTATTGGTTGCAAGTTGATGCTCAAAATTATGTCAATTATGTAGAATACAATTCCACCAGTTTACAAGATACTAATTATTTTCATTATTTTCACAGCAAATTTGTAAGTGTGATATATAGTTAGAATGGTTATGAAGTACTTTATTCAAAAATAATTAGTAAGTGGACCATTATGTGAAAATTGGGGGGATATAGAATTTTTCTTTTAGGGCCCAATATTCTATCCTTATTAGAAACTTCACATAGACTTTTGACAGTTAGAAGTGTCTGCCAATGTCGTAATTTTGAAAGCATCACATAGAGCAGCTAATATAGAAGTCAGGGCAAAAAAAAAATTGCCAGAATCTGCTCTCATTGAAATGAAACGAAAAACGCCTGATGGGGGGAAAATACAGAATATACCAAAAATTATTTTAGTTGTGATTGATGAGATTTTTGGATATGTAGATTACTTTTGACCTTTTTTTCTTAAATAATTTTATCTATTTACTTAATCTTTAGGTAAGGGTAATGTATTATTTTTTCTTTTATCGTTCGGTCGGATGTGGTTTATGTTTTGTTATCACTGTGTGAATTAAATGTATCTCATGTAGTTTATGTATTTCTCTATCGCGGTGAAGGAAAAGGGAGAAAATGGTAGTTAAAGTTGTTATTGTACATTATTACATTACATATCAGTACTACTAAACGCCTTCATAGATAGTGGTTAGGAACGTGATAATGACACTAGATAATAATATTTTTTCACACGAAATTTCAGTATAAACGTTATTGATTTAAGTTGTCATTTACCAGTACTTTAGTGTGCTTTGAAATAATATAGTCTTCACCAACTTCGGTAAAAAAGTAGTAGTTAGAAGTAAAAACAAAATGAGTGAATTTGTTGTGCCTCGACGAGTATTATGCAAATTTTTCATTGATCATGGAACAAAATCAGAAGATATTCAAAAATACTTAGAAGGACACCACCATTTGTCGTCTAAAAAAAGTGAATTAGTTGTGAAACGTATTAGAAATGGTTTATAACTGCGTTTAACGATCGGTGGACCAAATCTAACCGAACTAAAGAACATTTCTTTAGTAAAAATACATCGTGGTTAGACGGTGAATTTAAGGTACCTACAATTCGAAGAAGCACCGATGGATATTATACCTACAACATCTGGAGAACGTGGAAGTCCGCCAAAGTCTTATGACGATCTATCAGGGAAATCGAAGAAAAGGAAGAATATGAAGTTGGTACAAGAATATGGACTCGAGTATATACATAATCAAGGATCATATTCAAGGATTGCGGTCTGAAGGAGAATTTGAAGAAGCTACTGTTGTTTCAATGATGCGGAATTGTGATAGAAATGAAAAAAGGATCATGAAGGAAAAATTATTGCATGAAAGTCGTAATGCAACAGATTTTATGGTGGATGAAGCTTTAAGTATATTGGAAGATTTAGATCTTTCGAAATCACAATACGGATTACTTCGAGCAAGTCTCATTAACAAAAACTTCGACATATTGCCATCATATAATATATTGACGAACGCCAAAAAACTGTGTTATCCTGGAGGATAACACAGTTTTTCCCAGTTTTTTTCTATTTTGGATGGTGGACCATCCAGCATTCAAATAACCGATATAAGTGCTAAAGTAAATCTGCAAGATTTGCTGGATCACACTTCTGCTCGCATGTTAAAGATTGAATATGTTTACAACCCAACAAGAAAATCTCTTAAATTGTTTACCAATTGGGGATGTGATGGTTCATCGGAGCAAAGTGAATATAAACAAGTTTTAACAGATGAGAGTGACTTAGTCTCAGATGCAAACTTATTTATAGCGTCTTTGGTCTTTGGTCCTCATGTAATAATAAATCTTGATGTATGCATGTTGAAATAAATAGTTTGAATTTAAAAAAAAAAAAAAAAAAATAAAGCTGACTGACACAGAAACAAATGAGGTTTTTTGGCAAAATCCGGCTTGTTCTTCTATTCGTTATTGCCGACCAATCCTGATGGAACTTGCAAAAGAAACGTCCGAGAAAACCCGATCAGTGGTTGGTAATATTTGAGGTCATTAATAATTTGCAAACTTCAAAGATATACAAGTAGGAGCAGGTAATTGAAATAAGTCACGACCTATTTTAAACTATGGTGGATGGAAAAGTTACACAAGTTCTAATTGACACAAGTTCTGGAGCTGTGTGTACTGTGTGTGGAGCTAAACCAAGCGAAATGAATAATTTGGAGAAGATTGAATCAAAGCAAGATAATATAAATGCTTACGAATAAGGTTTGTCTACGTTGCATGCGTGGATCAGGTGCAAGGAGTTAATCTTACATATTTCAAAACAAAATAACATAAAATAGGTTTAATATCATAAAACTGTAAAATTATAATTCAATAAGTTAAACAAACTATGGTTTAATATTAAAAAAATACATTTTTATTTTTGTTTTATTTTTTTAAATATTATAAATTCATCCGGTCAGCATCCGGTTAGACTGGAAGCCGACCCCAACATAGTTGGGAAAAAGCTAGGCAGATGATGATATTTTTTAAATATTATAAATTAAACATTTGACAATAAATGTGTCATTATTGGATTGTATATATTCTGGAGATACTACGTAGCAAATTTCAGCTATTTAATTCAATCAACGAAAAAGTTACAGATTTTTGAGACGGTACGCACGGTCCTGTCCCATAGCGCAGCGTGTACATAAACCCCTTTTATTCATAAACGTTGCTTAAAGTTCAGTAGTGATTAGCGACTATACATTTTTGACGTTTAAACGTCAGATAACTTAAATCATCGTTTATAAATAAACCCCGAAATATTTAGTAGGTAACTATGTGCAGTTTGGTATATAATAAGCCATTATTTTTATAGAGTTTGTTAACAAGGAATTGTGTCAAGAGACATTAGAACTATTGCCTGACACACATGCGGAGCTGGACTCCCATTTGGTGCAAGCTTGAAGCACACAGCAGTTTGTATATTCCTTATTTTTATTTAAAGTATGTCAGAGTGGCACTTAATTTTTATAAGTATGTTTAATTTTTTAGTTTCAGTATGTTGGCACCTTGTTTTTATATGTTCATGTAATTTGTATAATCATTTAACAGTGATTTTGTGTGTTGTGCTATGTCTTTTGTGTGCACTGAATAAATGGTTTAACTATCTATCTAACAATAATCAGCAACGCGATAATATATTACCTAAATGATGGTGATGATGACATAATATTCACAAAAATTATATATTCAAGAATTAAACATTGCCAAAATATTGCAAAATGGAAAGTGTGTCTGCCAACGTAATTTGCGAGTGTGATGTGAGTGATTAGTAAAAGTACTTTCGATGAGGCAAGTGCTAACGATCAATGTAGGTTTTGCAATTTTTAATTATTTGTTCTTTTCTTTTACACATTACGAGTGTTTCATGTTCGATCTTCATACGGAAAATCACTGGTTCCACTTTTCGTAGAAGTGGATTTAACAGCAGAAAGGATACACGACGCAATGGTGCAGATGATACTCCTTGCCAGCTCTAGTCTAAGGGGCACGAAACAAGGTCATTTCTTCGTTCAGGACCGTCTGGTTTGACCGAAATTCATACCGGCCACTTTGACCGGTTCTGTGCTTCTCGCATCTATGTCTTCACTAAGTCATCGATCCATCATGAGGGAGACCTTCCATTGCCACGTCTTCTGGTACGCGGTAGCCACTCTTGAACCTTTTGGCACCTATCGGCCATCTGTTGTGTGTGCCCTGCCCACTGCCACTTAAGTTTAGCAATTCTTCTGGCTATATCGGTTACCTTGGTTCAAACATCACCATTTCTTCAAACATAGTAGCACTAAATTAAATTTAAAATGAATCCATCCAAAGGTTGTCTTTAAAAGATCGCTCTTAGCGATAAGACCGCCCATTGTGTCACCCTTTGTAAAATTTCTATATTTATGTCTGTGAATTATAATTTGATAACGTGCACTAAAAACAAATAGTATTTTCACCTATAAATGTGTATTTTTTTCGTGCACGTTATCAAATACAGTAAAAGGAAGCATTTAATACAAAAAAGTGAAAATGCTCAAAATGCTGCACTGGCCCTTATACGTAGGACCCATCGATATGGTGTACGTAAATGGTATACTAAAGAGTATTCTATTATATTCTTAAATTAATAAAAGGGAATCATCGATACGACGAAGAAGAAGTAACAATTGTATTAGTTAATTTCATCTCCTTTAACTAATTTGGTTTCATTCACATCCTACCAATCAAGCACCCATTTAAATTTTGCAACCAAACAGAAAGTTCAAGCGAGTCATGTCAAAGACCAGCCAATGAATTCCGTTCACTTTCTACGTGACTCGACCAAGTTAGCAACGTTAGCATATCAGCAAATAATAATTCAAACAAATCGATTGTTCACAATACAATATTTGGATCGCTGCCAACCCCCGTATTATTATGTTGTCGTTACGACGCTGGTCGATGATTGATCCTTCATTGTTACTTGGATTTGGTAACAGTTTATATGGGTCACAATATGTTTAACGGTTTTGAATGATAGTTCGTTTCATTGCAATATCGATCATGCTGTCCATTTTGGCACGTGCTTATACCTAGATACTTTACTAGCCTTTGCTCGTGGCTACGCCCACGGTCGGATTTTATCCCACGGCAACGTACTACCGACCGGGATAAAACGCATGTCACTCCTGAGTTAGGTAAAAAAACAAAAAAAAAAAAAACTCCTGACTACCTATACGTGAAATTTCAAAGATTTAGAGGGACTGTTCTGTGTGCTAATTATGGTGGCTTGTCGTGAATTACCTCACTATTACTTTTATATTTGTAGCTATAACCCAATAAAAAACCATCAAATAAAAAAATATATGCTAGTTATGTCGATAGTATATTATCTAACCATATAAAACATTATTTTTAGTATATGGCAAACCCGAAACACGTGTCTAGTATTTTTATGTAAAGAATCTATGTACGAAATTTCAACCCTGTATCATGAAACATCACGAAGTTATAAGCTTGTTATGTTACCTGATTGTCCGTACAAAAAGTTGGTTACCACTTAACACGCGCCACCGGGCGACCGGCTGTGACCTGTGTTGTGCGTATATGATTGCCGATATGTACTTAGTATCCGCTCAGTGTCCAACTTGTTACCATTTTTAAATATTTTTGGGACAAAATATAACATGGTATAAAAACTATTGGAATCGATTCAGTTACTTATTCTGAACAAACTACATATATTCAGGTTTGCAGTATACTAAAAATAATGTTGTATATCATAACATATAAGCTTTGGGAAAAGGCTACGCAGATGATAATGACAATATATCATAACATATTACCAACATAACATAAGAACATTAACATATTATCTATAATTACTAACTATAACATGCTTGGGATAGCCGAACACTTGTTGCTGAATCCAGCCCCTAGCTAACAAACTACGCGTTGCCACTTTAGCTCAATTTTTTTAAATGCATGATACCTGATTGAAGCTTGTTTCGAACGCACGCCTGAGTTCCGGGTGACATACGTACATATTTATGTAGTTAGTGATGAGATCCTTACTTCGTCATGTGCGCTAGTATCACTAGTATCACAAATAAATTATCGATATTCCATGCAAAACTATCATTGTATTCTCCGGTGACATAGCGTTAAATGTGCAAAGTTATTTTAAAATATTCTCGAAATAGCGTGTCCAATTTAAATGACACAATTTAATTATATTATCGACGAAAGGATCTGGAATTAACTGGTTTACCGTATCTATCGCTGAATTGAGATGAAGTTGCATGACATTTAGGCGCTGTCAACTATTATTTCTTTTTGTTGTCAAAGTGACAGTTCTCGACATCTCTCTGACAGGACAACTGCCAGATGTAAACGATCCCGAGAGATAGGATACTATTAATTGTTGTCGTTTTAATTAAAATGTTGATATTAATAGATTGTTGGCTGCTTATATTCAGTTGTAAGCTTTAGTGTCGAACTAGGTGGTGTTTGACTTTTTTTTTTTTCAATTCATAAGTATACAGGCCGAGTTTTTGTCATACGAGTATTAGAATCAGCCTGTATTATACGTACCTATGTAAAGTTAATTATGCTCGTTGGGATCACTTGTATTTCAATATTTTGATGAAACACGTTTGGCGTAACTGTAAATAGAAATGGGTGTGAAGTAGGTACTTGATTTTTAGCTCTTTCCAATTATCTTTTGACCTTGAAATGAGTTTAAGCTGCCGCATAATTAAATGCTCAAAAATACGGCACATTTCACGTTTACATACAAATAGCACGATAACATAATTTTATTCCGCGGCTACTTTTTCCTGTAAGCGATAACGACCTATCACACGGCTATGAATAATAATAGGAAACGGTGTCCACCAATCACAGCTTCTTTTTTATCAGAAGCACCTCCTCTAATACACTTATCGCTGTTGAATGCTGAAAATAAGTCTCTTCTAAAAAGGGATAATCGCTGTATAGCGGTGACTTGCGTTTTTGGGTATTGATGATGCAGCCCCGTGTAGGTAAACTCGAACTTGTCCTCCTCGTAATTGCTTTACCACTTTTGACAACAATTCCCAGTGAATAGAAATTTCAATAAGGTTGAAATCATCTAACTTTAACAAAAGCAAATCGACCTTAACGGTTTATAACGTGCAAGTGACATTCAACAAATAAGCTTGATTCTTCTTCTAGTATCGATGGCGGGGTACACACATAAAATGACAACTGCCGTGCGATTCTGTAACCATCTCACCGTGAAAGCTTGGGTGAAGTGAGCGTGGAGTGAGCTGTCATTCGCTAGGGATTTACACTATTAAGTGCTCACTTCACTTATGAATTCACGGTGAGATTTTTACAGAATCGACCGGCTGATCGCAATTTCTCTCATTTTGACATTTCAGCCACGTTCATTGCGTTACTTACGTTGCTAAGCAGACGAATTTTTCACACCTATGAAGCAATGGATTAGACATTTTCTTCAAAACCCTCGGATTCTGACTGAAAGTGTTTTACGCGATAAGGGTTCTGGACAGCTCTGTCGTTTGGTTCATTTATGTTTTGGAAGGTGCAGGTAGTTGTGCACAACCGTCAGGAGAGCAGATGCGGCATATCCTGACTGTTTTGTTTCTAGTAGACCCCCTTTGTTAAAAGTATAGCTTAGGGCATCCTTAACTGAATGGTCGACAGTATCCCGTCTTCTGCTGATAACTACAAATTCCTTTAAAGCAAGCTGTTGATACACCAATATCATTCTCATGCCCTTCGCCCAAAATCTGTGGATGGGTGACCATCTTTACATACCGAGACCCCTCCGTGCCTCGGAAAGCACGTTAAGCCGTTGGTCCCGGCTGTCATTCGTAGATCTTTGACAGTCGTTACGGGTAGTCAGAAGCCCGAAAGTCTGACAACCAGTCTTACCTAGGGGTATCGTATTACCCAGTAACTGGGTTGTGGAGGTCAGATAGGCAGTCGCTCCATGTAAAATACTGGTATTCAGCTGCATCCGGTTAGACTGGAAGCCGACCCCAACATAGTTGGGAAAAGGCTAGTATAGTAATCTTGCTAGGCAGATGATGATGCCCTTCGCCCAAAATCTTGGATTGTAGGTGAAGTGTGCGTAGTGTGGGACGCCCCCTAGCTCGATGGACGGACGACCTAATGAAGGTAGCTGGGGTAGACTGGATGCGGAAGACGGAGGACAGGGTGTTGTCGCGCAGTCTGGGAGAGGCCATGTCCAGCAGTGGACTGCGATAAGCGGAGTTGATTGTTAATTTAGGTGCATATAATATAATTTTTCATTAACAACGTCAGTCACATTTTGACGGCACGATTGGCGCAGTGGTTAAGCGATTGACTGCTGCGCTGCATGTCGCGGGTTCGATTCCCGCATGGAAGAAATATTTTTATGACCTTAAAGTAGTTGTTCCGGGTCTGGCTGTTTGTGTATGTGTGTTTAAATGTTTGTAAACGCACCCACAATACAGGGGAAATTCCTAGTGTGGGAAACCGTCTTTAAAAAAAAATTCACCAATCCCTATCAGCCGTTATCTCAGTGTTTTCTACCTTCCTTTCCATATCTTCTTTAACACAATTTATCCATCTTATCTTAGGCCTACCTCCTTTGTTATATATTTTATTGACATCCACTTTCATAGGTAGGTACAGACGCCAGCACATCAAGATACTCGAAATTGACAAATTTTCCCAATCAACTTTGAACCTTATACTTTGGCGATAAAGTTGAAAATCTATTTTTTTTTAAATGACAGATTGTAGTAGCTTGATGCAGGCGACTGTACATTTCTTTCCTATTCTTAGAAATTATAAACATTTATTCGCAACGTTATTCTTTATGTCTGTAAAGCTTGGGCGGTGGTGGCCTTCATGAAAATGATGGCGGGGTATGACTTTATAGTGCCACAAACGCCTTCCAGAAAACACACAACTTACTTTTATGAATAACGAGTGACGTCATTCGACAGTAAATAACGGACGCTATGTGGCGGCCACCGCAGTTTTAAGAAACCCTAACTTTCAAAATCAAAATCAAAAGTCATTTATTCAAACTAGGCTGAGAATCAGCACTTTTCGAACGTCAAAATTACAAAAGACTCCCCCAAAACGCCCACCCTTCACCTTCTACAGTGCTTTATAACTCGAAAACCATTCACAGATTTAAGTATTTTTTATTCTAATATATTTTCGCCAGCTGGGTTTCGTTCTACGCATGCGCAGCTAGTAGAATACCTATTTAATCTACACCTTGAAAGTCATCATCTGTGACTATGAGTAGGCAATTGGCTGTTGATATTTAATGAGGCTTTAACTGATTTTAATAGTCTTAATTGAAACCTCTTTCACATGACGAACGTGTTATATTGGCTGGATAGTTAAGGTATAATTCACTACCAAAAACTACCATACAGACTTAAATTAAATTAGCTAGCAAAACTTTGTAGCCGTGATGGGTATCGATATCATCAACTGCCTAGCCTTTTCCCAACTATGTTGGGGTCGGCTTCCCGGCTAACCGGATGCAGCGGAATACCAGTATTTTACATGGAGCCACTGCCTATCTGACCTCCACGACCCAGTTACTGGGTAATACGATACCCCTTGGTAAGACTGGTTGTCAGACTTTCGGGCTACTGACGACCCGTAACGACTGTCAAAGATCCACGAATGACAGCCGGGACCAACGGCTTAACGTGCTTTTCGAGGCACGGACGGGTCTTGGTATGTGAAGAAGGTCACCCATCCACGGACCAACCACGGCAAGCATAGCTTAACCTGATCGATCGACCCGTGCGGCTGTTATTACTTAGCCACAAGCCCCTCTTATGGGTATCGATATCTAAACACGATAAAATAATAATTAAAGATTTTTATGTATTTTTGTAGGGGTCAGCGACCACTGGTAGTGTCGTTACTTAAAGTAGTTGAGAAAATCATTTTTAGTTTTATCATTTTAAAATGTCGATACCCATCAAGTGTGCGGAGTTTCGCTAGCTAATTTGATTTGACCCTGTATAGTTTCACGAATCTCGAATGTAACAGTGTTCTGGCGAATGCCTTACATACCACCGGAAGGCGAGGGGTTCGATTCTTACACATATTTTGATTCATCTAGGTACAACTCTGCCTTTGACGGTCCCAAGCCCGTATGAAAAAAGAGGAGGGTTGGCTGAGTGGAGATCTAACCAGCCGTAAAAGATCAACGTCGATCATCGGGCGACGGTAATTAACCCGATAAAACCCTGGCCTAACAAGCCAGTACCTGTTGGAGGTAGGAAATGACCCCCACAACTCGCAACTCTGTGCATCCACAGAATCGAGGGCCTTGGCTTAGCCGCCCGGGCCGCGAGGTAGAACACCTCTTTAAAAAGTTACCCTAATCCTAAGGTGGGACCACGTGCCGATGGGATGCATGGCTTGCAGGAGGTAAGTTCTAAGCGCCAACCTCGGTGGACCTGGCAAACGCCGTTGTATAGTGCCTTCTTGAGGGAATGGGCGTCACCCCTCTTGTGACGTGTTAAATCGACCCTACTCGTGGGAACAAAAACAGAATGAGCAATTATAACCCTGAAAACAAACAAAAATTAGATAAGAGCAACCCAAAAACCAAGACCCAACAACTTCTCCACAAAGGAATGTTCACAAACCGTCCAAGATCAAGCTCCTTTAGTGGAACAACTAATCAAGGAAACATCGAACTGGCAGACGAAACAGCTAAAGAATCTGAAGAACAGCAGTTCACAGAAGTGTACCGTGGCAAAAGGCAAAGATCCAGTCCAGACGCAGTAATGCGCAACCAAAAGCAGGCAAAATTGAACTACTGGCTTGCAACACCAGCAGTACCAACATCCAATAGATTCAAAGGGCTCGAAATTATAGAGCAAGCAGACAAGACTGAAATACAAACACCGAAGCCCACAAGACCCCCTCCACTATTTATTGACGGAGTCAAGAACATACAACCTTTAATGAAACTACTGGAAGACGTAGCAAAAGGAGAATATGAAATCAAGGTATTACGAGGTGACAGAGTTAAAATACAACCAAAATCAGCTGAATCATACTCCACCATTTATAAAGAACTAAAGGCTAAAGATACCGAATTTTATAGCTACCAACCAAAACAAGATCGCAGTTTTAGAGTTGTGCTAAAAAACCTACACTCATCTACAGACAAAGAGGATATAAAAATAGCTATTGAGGAGCTTCACCATAAAGTAATAAATGTCTGGAACATCCAAAACTCAAGAACAAAACAGGCGCTATCAATGTGGAACATCGAACTAGAGCCTCGCGAAAATAATAAAGACATATATAGCGTCAAATATCTACTACACTGTCGCATATCATTTGAAGCACCTAGACCAAGGCGAGTAATCCCCCAATGCACTAATTGCCAAGATTACAACCACACACAAAAGTTCTGCAATAGAAAGCCCAGATGCGTCAAATGTGCAGGGTCGCACCACACTTCAGCTTGTATACGGAAAGACAGATCAAAAGAGGTTAAATGTGTCCTTTGCGAGGGAAACCATCCAGCTAACTACAAAGGCTGCACAGTCTACAAAGAGCTGTTGAAAGTCCGATACCCTCCTCCAATCACCAAAGCTAGAAAAAAATCTGAATACATTAGAAAGGAACAAGAACCTACAGACAAATTAACAAATAACGGAAAATCGTATGCCCAAGCCACACAAGCAGTCCCTGGAAAACCTACGACACAAACAACGGACATAAAGGACAAAAATCAAAAAACGAGTGAGCTCGAAATTATTAAGGATACACTTGTTGCCCTGATGAATCAAATGTTAATTATGACCAAAACGCTAACCGATCTAATCTCAAAAATGCCATCACATTCACAGCATTAAAATTGTGTGTATGGAATGCTAATGGCTTGTCAAACCACTCGGAAGAGTTAAAAATATTCGCTAAAATGCACCACATAGATGTTTTACTAATCTCAGAAACCCACTTCACATCCAAAAGCCACTTTAGGCTAACAGGATACAACATGTACCATACTGACCACCCAGATAACAAAGCACATGGAGGATCTGCCGTTTTTATCAGGTCAAACATCAAGCATCATGTACTACAACATTACTGCAAAAACTACATCCAGGCAACAAATATCGTGATAACAGACTGGATTAGTGACATTACAATATCGGCCCTCTATTGTCCACCTAGATTCACTATCAAGGAATCGGAGTTCAGTCATTTCTTTCAATCACTTGGAGGCAGGTTTATCGCAGGAGGTGATTATAATGCCAAGCATACGTTTTGGGGCTCCAGGCTTGTTCTACCCAGAGGGCGAGAACTCCTTAAATGCATACAAAAAAGAAATATGAACGTGGTATCGTCGGGTCAACCGACTTATTGGCCAACAGACAAAAGAAAAATTCCAGATATTATAGATTTTTGTGTCAGCAAAGGAATCGCAAAGAACATTATATCGTGCCAGAATTGCTGGGACCTATCTTCAGACCACTCTCCAATTATAGTAGAACTACATACCACCCCCCAAGAACGCGCCAGAAAATGTGTTCTGTATAACAATAGAACTAACTGGTCTCTATTTCGCGAGCTGACAGACAAAGCACTCCAAGAATCAGTTAGTCTAAAATCGGAAGACGATATAACGGAAGCGGTGCTATACTTCAACAAGAGTGTGCAAGATGCAGCTTGGTCATCGACCCCACCACTACCAGCTAGAAACCTGGACACCCACGTACCGAAACACATATTCGATAAAATAATCAAAAAAAGGAGAATACGGAAGCGCTAGCAAACAACCAGAGACCCTGTTGCGAAAAAACAACTCAATCATGCCAACAGACAGCTAAAGCACATTCTAGAGAAAGATCGTAATGCCGGATTTCATAATTACCTCACCGGCTTGGATGCTACTGCTTCCTCGGACTACTCTTTATGGAAAGCCACCAGAAGGCTAAAACGGCCCGTCAACGTCTCTCCTCCTATAAGAAAACCAGATGGTACCTGGGCACGAACGGACCAGGAGAAAGCCGGAACCTTCTCAGAACACCTCTCCAACGTCTTCATTCCTCTTCCATATGACGGCTCACCAGAAGATGCAGTAGAAATTATCAACCACTTAAATAGCTCAAAAGATACGCAGGAAATGCCCATTAAATTTACAAAAACAGAAGTTGCTCGAATCATTAGAAAATCAAACTCAAAAAAGGCCCCAGGATACGACCTCATCACAAACCGTATATTACAAGAACTACCTGAATCTGGCATAACATTTCTTACGTCACTATTTAATGCCATGACCAGGCTGCAGTTCTTTCCCCTGGAGTGGAAGGTCGCACAAATTGTAATGTTGCTGAAGCCAGAGAAACAACCTGAGGAAACAAATTCGTACAGGCCCATAAGTCTGTTACCCATCCCATCCAAAATATACGAATCCCTACTGTTACAACGAATCTTGCCTATACTTAAAGAGAAGGAGCTAATCCCTGACCACCAGTTTGGATTCCGCAGTAAGCATGCCACTATCGACCAAGTGCACAGGCTAACAAAATATATCATGGAGGCACTGGAGGGTAAATCTTACTGCGCCAGTGCGTTCTTGGACATATCTCAAGCGTTTGACCGCGTGTGGCATGAAGGATTGTTATTCAAATTGAAAAATGTACTACCAGATCACCTTTACGGGATATTAAAATCATTTCTCCAGCAGCGCCATTTCATAGTGCAGCAAGGGGAAGCACTGTCAGATCTTTGCCCTATAAAAGCAGGAGTCCCGCAGGGCAGCGTACTGGGTCCCATACTCTACTTACTCTTCACTGCGGACCTGCCGACATCCGAATCCTTAATCACTGGAACTTTTGCTGACGATACCGCTATACTGGCTACTCATAGCGACCCAAAAATAGCCTCACAAATACTTCAAAAAGGGCTAAATGACATATCCCACTGGCTCAAAAAGTGGCGGATAAAAGCAAATGAAACAAAATCAGTCAACGTAACGTTTACCCTAAGAAGGGGCTCTTGCCCTCCAGTCAAACTTAAAAACATTGCAGTTCCACAGGCAGATCATGTGAGATACCTTGGATTGCACTTAGACAAAAGACTTACCTGGCAAAAACATATTTTCACTAAGAGAAAGCAACTTGGTATTCAAACGCGAAAACTCTACTGGCTCATTGGGCGAAAGTCTCAATTGTCTCTAGAAAACAAAATACTTCTCTACAAGGCAATACTGAAACCTGTCTGGACGTATGGAATCCAACTGTGGGGTACTGCATCCCATTCAAACATCGAAATCATACAAAGATTTCAAAATGAAGCACTCCGCATGATAACCAATGCCCCCTGGTACGTGACCAATGAATTACTACATCATGATCTACGCCTGCCTACTGTGAGACAGGAAATTCTACGCCATACTAGAACCTATAAAGAGCGCATCGAACGTCATCCAAATACTCTGGCCCGGCCACTCATGGCAAACCTCAACAAAGCGCGACGTTTAAAGCGCAAGATACCCCAAGATTTAATGCAAACACAGTAAACGCAGTTACTGTTTATTAATGAGGATGTGACACAGGCCACATACCGAGCACGCCAGCGATAGCACCAACCAACATACTGCTGAATGTCCCTCTAAGGCGACAGATTGCAGTAAATATAAAAAAAAAAAAAAAAAAAAAAAAAAAAAAATCTAGGTACGAAGGTGCTATGTGGGATGGTTTTTTTATTTTTATTTTGTCTATATTGTCCTAATGCTGAGCAAAGCCCCCCCCCGCTCCCCCTCCCAAGTCGTCCAGGAACTCTTTTCCCGCGCCACCTCGAACCAGCCCTCGCGGTACGCGTCCAGAAACACTCTCAATTTGAATAATTTTGAAGCATATTGCTAAACCATTGAACCATATGTTGGAAAAATGTGTCTGCTCAAAAACGTAAATAACGCAATGAATGTCGTTTAAGTGTCAAAATGAAACCCATTGCTACTTATAGTGTGTTACGCAATTACCCTGCAGGTCATCTCGCCTCCTCTGTCTGGGCCGGCCTCTGTTAGATATTTATAGGTATGCATGTAGGTATGTGTATTCCAAATAATACAATGAGATTTTACAGTTCAGCCAGTCCTTTCAGTATTCAGTCCGATCAAAATTAATGAGTATATGTTGGTTATATAACTGGCAAAACGTGAGTGCACATATATGCGTAATTATTCGGGAAATTCAAGCGTGATGTTATGTGGGTGTTTTAATAATCGATTCCTATTAAAGGAAATATGAAACTCTATTTTCGATAAGTCATTGTGACAGTGACACATTTTAACACCCAGATATTTACATAAAGCCTGCGAGTACCTACTTTCTTCAACCACAAAACCCAAAAGTTTGACATACAGTAGAAACTCGATTTTCCGGCCCTCATTTATACGGATTCGAATTACCTATACGGATTCGCGATTATCAGTATTATCAACCACGACCAGCCACGACCAATAAATGCATACATCGTATGTCGAAAAATTTATCTCTTAATAATTTCTTAATAAACATTCATTTTCGCTGATATGTATTTGCTGTTTTTAATAAACACATAACATTATGTACTACATATGCACAAAACCCGCTTTTCTTCATACATTCAATTATCCGGATTTTCGATTATCCGAATCCCTAACGACAACAATTGGTCCGGTTAATCGTGTTTCCACTGTATATCCAAAATTCTTCAAACCAAATTGACACTTAACATTAAAGTGTTAACTTCAAAATAGCGTGCACATTTTTGCTATATGCGTCGTACGCTTAACCCAACAAACGAACACTTGTACAATTTATTATTATCATTATTGAAGAAAACAAATAATAATGCTTATAATGCTCAATAGCATGACATTGAAAGTAGGCGTTGAGTTACGTAACCCTAGAAACGGCGGGGACAAGTATTGAATATCATTCGACGCACGTGGCCAACCGATGATGTACCCATGTAGGCACTCGGCTGAGAAGGTACCTGAAGGTTTCTTTAAGTGCTTGGAATGGTGAAGTGGTTTTTTAATTACAGATGTTCTATCTGTAATTAAAAAACCACTTCACCATGGTGCGAAATGAATCAATCTAAGGTTACCTATGGAGAATAAATGACCCTTCCTATATATTATTTAATATAGAAATCAAATCAAATAAATTTGTGTACACAGGTTAAAGGGTGTTCCAAATTATTAACGTTTCTCTGTTTATACAGTGTCATACAAAAAAAAGTAACATGTGATCAGATAAAAAAATAAAACTAAGCTATCATGATATGTTTTTAAGACAAAAGAAGCAAGGAAAGTAATTTTCAGAATACTTCTTGAAAACAAAATCAAAAGCTTCCGAAGCGAAGGAAATTCATCAGATCAATTTTCGGACGAACCCATAATAAGGATTTTTTTTAATCATGTTTGCAAGTAAAAAAAAATGTTGTTTAGCGTCAACAAGGAAAATTAATATAGTCGCAGGGTCATTAACCTTCCATATAAAGAAGGTGCATATTTTAAAGAATTAGAATATAAGTACGTAATTAAGCGGCCCTTAGGTACTTATAATTTTGATATCCAACCTGCCTTACCGTACTGGCTAATTAAGGATGCATTACGATTTGTATCACGTAAACTACTCGCGTTATCACTATTATGATATCGAGAACATAGTAACTAAACTTACCTATTAGGTAATCGCGTTACTATCTGCACTATAAGTTAAACAAAGACTTATTTTGTTTATAATCTCAATAGCGGTATTTCCTCGCATTTCTGTATAAAATAGAGCAGTGAGTTTAATATGATAACCCCTTTGTTTATCAAGAGATTCTCTCTCTCTCTAATGCATATGGCCTAATTTCAGATGATTATAATTGGCGCGGATAAGCTCCGATGCTGTTTTGTTAATTAGTTTGTCGGTTCGCAGTTGTGAGGTCTTTGTGCCTGTTTGAATACCTTGAGAGTGTCTTTGCACTTAGTGTTTGTCTGACGTAGGCATTGACGCAGCGTAGACGCCGCGTAGGCCGCGTAGGCTCGGCGTAGGCATCGCAGACGCGGCGTAGGCCTAGCACGATCGGAGTAAGCGTAAAGTAAATTCCAATGATTTTAAAATTGACATACTTGTTTCGCACATAATATTTACGTAGTTTAAAGACTTCATTCATATCTTTGGGTGGTATAATACTTATTGTGCTTATCGCAAATTAATAAAATGAATACCAAAATGCTACAGGATAGTATTTTCGATTGAAAAATTGTTTGAATTTGTGTTACGTTTACTCCACGCGTTCGTGCTAGGGCGTCAGACGCAGCGTAGTCCGAGTAGACTCAGCGTTGGCATCATAGTCGCAGCGCAAACACCGCGTCGACGCGTAGAGGTAAGTGCCTGTATCGTCCATTGAGGAAGAAGCCAGGAACGCGACTTTTGACTAATGACTGCTGAAATTTTATAGTGATGCACTAATTATCCGCGTGATGTATTATTTTTTCTTTGTTATGAAAAGTTAATACAGGAAAAATGCTGCAATATTTCACCATAATTTTGATCTGTGTTTGGTGTTGACAGGGGTCAGGTAGGTCAGATTTCATTCGCTCCAAATATAACCAGAAATTGGTTTGTTACGGATACATTTTCAGGGTTGACGAATGATAATTCTAAATTATAATTAAAATTGTTCGTTACGATAATAAAGTTTATACGTACCTTTTATCACAGCCTTGTAAATAAAACAGTTTTTTTTATTTAGATTCATTGGAAAAATAAAGGTAAACTAACAGTATAGTCACTACAAGTAGGTAAATATACTTGTTACGATTTATAAAGGCATGACGCGTGCTTTATAGAAGTGAAAAGCACATCTGAAAAAAAAAGTACATAAAAAAAAACCTTTTATATCTCACATTTCATCACTGTCGTTGCCTAAATGACTGCCAAAGCTGTTAATACTGTAAAAAGTTCAACAAAAAGTTTTCTTTCGTCCTAAACACAAATACAATAACTAAAAATAATCAGTAAGTAGCGTTACATACACGATAATACCTACTAAGAAACACTCGACGATAACATAGTTAAAAGAAAATGTGTCACAACCTTGATTTGTACGATATTATGTTATAAAACTGATAACCCCGTCGGGAATTTGTATCAGCTATCATTCAGATTCGGCTGTTACGCAAGCGGAAACCGTATTATGTGGTCTGATTGATGTATTTTGTGTAGTTTTTTTTTGTTTGGGCCACTGGCTTCAACTTTCTGGCTAACTGATCCGGCTCCTTGACACTTCAAAAGTGCCTGTAAATAGTTTTATTGGAATAAAATGTTTCAGTTCGGGTTTATTATTTTCATAAAACATCATCTGCGTAGCCTTTTCCCAAGTATGTTGGGGTCGGCTTCCAGTCTAACCGGATGCAGCTGAATACCAGTATTTTACGTGGAGCTACTGCCTATCTGACCTCCACAACCTAGTTACTGGGTAATACGGTACCCCTAGATAAGACTGGTTGTCAGACTTTCGGGCTACTGACGACCCGTAACGACTGTCAAAGATCCACGAATGATAGCCGGGACCAACGGCTTAACGTGCTTTCCGAGGCACGGAGGGGTCTTAGTATGTGAAGGTCACCCATCCACGGACCAACCGCGGCAAGCATAGCTTAACCTGATCGATCGACCCGTGCGGCTGTTATTACTTAGCCACAAGCCCCTCATTATTTTCCTTATTATTTTCATAAAACAAATGATTATTTTTTTTAAATTAGGGGGAATTTTATGAAAATGAAAAATTCAAGATAATTATCAAATGTATTTTTCCATAAAAGTCGCCCAACTATGAAATGTCTGTTAGTTAAAATTTTCGTCATATCTTATAATCTTATTTCATTTTAATTTTATTTTAATTTATTTCATTTTAATTTCAAAAACAATATACCGCTACAAATATTCATCAGGAAATTGACATAATCTGCACACTTGGCTTGGTTTGGATTTTGGATCGACAGTTGCTATAATAGTAACAACATTTCGGTCATTCTGAATATCCTTTGAGCTAGTGGTAATTTTCCTAAATCGCTTTTTACGATCACCAAACATGATAATGAAGGAAAAAAAAATCAGGTTATGACACCATCATAATCATCATTCAACCGAAAGACGTCTGTCTATATTAGACACTAGCGACCCGCCCCGGCTTCGCACGGGTGCAATGGAGAAACACTGAATTTTAGAGCCATTATTTCTCGTAAAAAGTATAGGATAAAAAATGATTATTGTGGGTTATCCCTAAGAGATAGACATATACCATCCCGGACTTTTTTGTAGACCTTTTTAAGGTGTACAATACTGTAGTACATTATTTTGATCTATCTCGACGGGTTCAGCCAGCGTTTACAATGTAAGCGCAAAAAAGTGTGTTTATTTACGACATCACATTAGAAACCTCTAAAATTATCAGTGTTTCTCTACTATATTATGCATGTATTATACATGTAAACCTTCCTCTTGAATCACTCTATCTATTAAAAAAAAAAACCGCATCAAAATCCATTGCGTAATTTTAAAGATCTAAGCATATATAGGGACAGACAGACAGGGAAGCGACTTTGTTTTATACTATGTAGTGATATGGCTCGCCACATCGACTGTTCGGCCCTTTTTACAAACATATTCCTACCGTGAAAAACTACGGTTTATTTACCGTGGGTTATATAATATATATGATATACATAGAAGCTTGTTGACAGACACGTTTTTATACGCTGCGCCGTACCGTAAAGAAATCGTGCTGAGTGCAAAGGGCCTTCCGGTGCTTTCCGCATCACAGTAAAAACAAAGTTCACATAAAACTTCAAAATTCCGCACACATTGCCTTGGGTACGGTTACGGGTATTAATTGACTTAGTTGTAAACTATAGGTACTATTGAGTATTTCCCATTAGCCATGTGATCGAGGCAATTAACCAGTTTATGGTCGCTTGCGAGTGGTAGCGAGAAGTTAATATATAGAGGAGTTGGTTGGAAAACTGCCTATTGAGGTTTGATTTATTAATATTTGGGGAAAAGTGTAGGTACGTAAAATAGAAAATGGGTTTGTTGTCTGTAAGTATGTAAAATTTGCTAAGCATTTTTGCATCATCATAGAACATGGCTACCGAGGCCAAACCAGGGCCGACCAAAAGCGCGTTAGGCTGATGATGTCGTCAAAGTCGCGCGAAACACCTGAACGAGGGAGGCAGGGAACCGGGAAGTATGGTAGAAAAAATCCGAGGCAGTGGGTGATTCCGAGCTGAAATGATGGTGGTGATGATGATAGATCAGCCTATGGAGATTGTCCCCTCTTTGCCTTGCCCCGTCACTGCTCTAGGATTCGTGTCATCTTTCTCACAAATCTCACATCACATTTCTGTGAGTATTTTCACTCAACATACCAATTCATTCGTAGTTTTCAACTGTGAGCATTTCCTATTCATTATTTCAACGAAGAAAAGATCTGAATTCAGGTCCTTCTTTCCTCGAAAACACTGTACGACCACATCTAGGTCTTTTAAATTAATAGTTTCCCTTCATTCAGCCAGTTTGAATAGATTTACTAAGCTTCAATGTAATACAAGTCACATCACAGATAAGACATAGTATGTCGTAATGTTCTTTTGTTTTGGTGCTACTATTTATCTTGTCTAATTCGTCCTCGGATTTCGGCCTCGGCACGAGATAAAAAAAAAACTTGAACTGTTCTATCCGAATAGTGAAGATTTTTCTAGTAGGTCAAAAACGGATCCGGTATGATGGGAAATTTTGTGTTCGAAGCAATAGGGTTTTTTTTTTTTCATAAAGATGTGTCGATTTTATAAAATGTTACGTTAATGCTGAGCTCAGAGCATAGGGACGCCTCTGCTAGAGGTGGCATTGTAAACACTACATGTGTTGTAGTGCAAGAAAATGGTGACATGTTTGGTTTGACCAAGCCGTCACCGTTTTCTTGCACTAAGACACTATTGTTATGCGCTCAACGCACTTTCATTTTGATTTGATATTTCATTTGATATTTCGCTTAATATTTTATTTGATATTTCACTTAATATTTTATTTGATATTTCACTTGATGTTTAATTTTATAGAGGAGGCCAGCGTCCCAGCAGTGGGACGTTGTGGAATGTTCCCTACATTATAGGTTTATTGTGATAAGTGATTGTGATAACAGCTTATCATACATTTTTATACCTAATATACATCCGAACCACGCAAGAAACGGGAGAACAAAAAAAAAATGACTGACTGTAGATATAAGTATGAGCACGAGCTACAGAATATATCTAGTATATATGCGATAGTGCACTACGATAGATTTCAATTGAATCTTCGTTGTTACATCGTGTGTTGTCCTATTTAACTCCTCGGATTGAGAACGGATGCAGTGAAGACAGAAGTGGACTAGACCATTTAACTGTGTTATTAGTGCAACAATATTAATTTGTCATTTGTTGTTTGTTCTGGCTTAAGTTTAGGTGAAGGCGGGCGTTTTGGGGGTCTGTCTTTTGTAATTTTGACGTTCGAAAAGTGCTGATCTCAGCCTAGTTTCAATAAATGACTTTTGATCAAACCTACTTAGTTTTTTTCAGATAAAGTTTTGGGTGCTAACGGAGCTAGCATAAGCATAATCAGCCTAAAATTTTCCCACTGCTGGGACACAGGCTTCCTCTCTGTGAGAGGCAGTGGGCCGTAATCAACAACGCGGGTCCAGTGCGGGTTGGTAGATGTCATATATCTTCGATTTTTTGTTTCCAGGACATGCCGGTTTCCTTACTATGTTTTCTTTGACCGTTTGGGCCACCACTGCTCCTACTAACGGAGCTAGTTCTGTGACAAAGACTAAACTAATAGTCTCCTCTGTTGAAGTCGGTTATAAATGCAATCTCGCTTCCGCTATACACAAAGTAATAACCATAATTATATGAATGTGAATATTGCCATATTTTTTCCTTCATCAATACGCATTATTGTTAATAATACCGACCTATTATTATATAAGCGATAGTGTATTTTGATCGTAATTTTATCGGTTGATAGCATTCCTAAAGCATGTCATATAATAAATTAGTTTCTAGTTTACAGCTAAAATAGTAACGAGTGAACTGTGATAAATTGAGTTCGACTGTGATAAGATTTAGTTTTGTATTGATTTTATCATCACTTGCCTAGCCTTTTCACAGCTATGTTGGGGTCGGCTTCCAGTCTAACCGGATGCAGCTGAATACCAGTAGTTTGTATGGAGAGACTGCCTATCTGACCTTCACAACCCAGTTACTGGGTAATACGATACCCCTTGGTAAGATTAGTTGCCAGACATTCGGGCTTCTGACTACCCGTAATGATTGTCAAAGATCCACGAATGACAGCCGGGAACAACGGCTTAACGTGCTTTCCGAGGCACTGAGGGGTTTCGGTATTTAAAGATGGTAACTTAACCTGATCGATCGACCTGTGCGGCTGTAATTATTTAGCCACGGGCCCCTATGCATTGATTGTCTCCCCTCTTTTGTATTGATTTTATGAAGTAGACATCATAGTTGTAATAAGAAAAACTGATAAGCGCCTTGGCGTAGCGATTGGCTGGTAACAATAATTGCAGGCCCATAAAGATTTGTTGTATTCAAAAAAACTCTGAAAAATCGCGAAAAGAAACCAGCTGCTCCATATATTTGTAAGAGAATAACTTGAAAAATGTAGGGTTTTTTTTGGCGATTTCAGTATTGTCCCACAGTAAAAGTAAATTTCAGTACCACATACAATACTGCACGCTCATTGCGTAACACACTATCATCACAATTTTTATAATTTTGAAGGATATTGCTAATCCATTGCTTCATATGTTCGAAAAATTTGTCTGCTCAACAACGTAAATAACGCAATGAATGTTGTTGAACTGTCAAAATGAAAGCCATTCCTACTGTTACTGTGTTACGGAACCACCCCGCAGGAGACAACACATGGAATGGAGTAAACTACAGTCTGCGCTAAGTCCAAGCTTTTCTTTTCCAGGAAGTCTTTTCACATTGCTATTGCATCTTTTGGTTCTACACAATCGCGTGAATGAAAAACTACAAGCTCAAAACTCTCGATCGCAAACCATTTATTTCAATTAAGCCATTACAAGCACTTTTTAACTGTCAAGCAGTCAGTCAGTCAGAAATATGAAGCTAGTTGCCCATTCCAAAGCGCAGTAGGTAACTATGGAGAAGAAGTTATTTATTTATTTTATTTTATTCTATTCGGGAAACTTACAGCTAATTTAAACAGTTTTCTTAAACAATATGCATTTAAAGATCATTTACAAGTTTCCACTGAAACAAAAAAGACAACAAAAAAGGTCGGTACTAAGTACCTATAACATAAATTAGGAAGAAAAAATTTAACACGATCGATTAATATAAACTAAAAATCATTCAGACGCAAACAATAACTTTTCCGTAAAAAAGCTTTTCACCAACAAATGCTGAAGCCGAGAAACACTGATACTGAAAATATCCAAATCGTATTCATTAGTTACTTTATTAAAACTTCTGCTCGCAGGAATTAGATACGAATTTTATTCTGCTTATACGCGGATTTGGAATGAGGGACATGCAACAAGCTAGGTTTGTAACTAATCCTAAGCTGCCTAACAGCTCATGGCAATCTGTAGTACCATTAACGATTTTAAATAAATATGCCATATCAGCAATGCGTCTGCCCTCATGCAGTGGTAAGATATGAAACCTCTTGTAAGATATAAAACTCGGGTTCCACACCTGTGAGGCGTATTCTAAATGGCTGAGGACAAAAGCACACAAAAGCATTTTATAGGTTTTAACCTTTTTAAAATCAGCTGATAACCTCATTAAAAATCCGTTAAAAACGTTTTCGATGGGTGCATCAAAAAGCAACTTAGAGTCGAGTGTTCAAGGGATCCTTGTGGTATTCCCGAGGATTTCTTGTGGTATGCAATACAATAACTGATGTGCTGTTTTTAATCGAGCTGAGAATCGTAAATCTATCGATTATTCACCGATTCACACTCGTGCAGCGAAAGACGGTAAGAGAAACACACGAAATAAAACCATAAAGTTTAGCAATTCTCCGACGAGGATAGTTTACCATAATCATGTTGACTTATCTCAACTTACAGGATATGTTATATCAAAATGTGAATAAAATGCACATTGTAGGAAAGTTCCACGATTTGAAAGAGCCGAGAGGAAGCCATTATCAACTGTGTAGTACATAATCCTGACTCACGTGGTACTCAACGTGACCTATCAGGGTTTATAATACATGGAAAATGTTTTTGTGATCTATAAAAGTCAATTTTATTGTTTCTCATTATTTAAATTTTTGGTTGGCATGACGCTGGGCTCGCGAATGTTGGTACTTTTTTGTACAATTTTCTGGTATAGTCAAGCGCGTGCTGAATAATTTCCTTTTCAGTAAAGTCCAGCCTAAAATGAAATACCCTGCTTTGTAGTGTAGCTTACTCGCAAAGTGATCGCAAAGCAGGACTTGTCGCTGTTTGTCTGTTACATAACTTACATAACTTTGGTTGCTTTGCGTCTATTCATATTTATCTTAAGCATTATTATGAAAAAGGAAAGGATAATCATTAATTTCGTTCCCAAACTAGAAAAAGAAACTGTTTTCTTATGGGAAATGTGACCTTATGAGATTTTTTTACAATTACGACGAAAGTCTATAATTAACTCCCCGGCTGCTATTTGAGATTGAAAATGCTTAAAATCATATTTTTAGAACAAGTATAGTTAAACATGTTCAGGATGTTAAATTCAATTAAAAGTTGTACATGTTCTACATGTTTTAACCTCGTAACGCCCAAGCTAAATTTCGCAAGATGAGCTAAACGCTCAATGTATAATGTATTGAACAAAGCTACATACGGCATTCCGGCCCAGACTAAAAACAAAACCTTCTCCTAAACGCCCAATGTACATTACAATGTACATTAATTAATTTAAATGCATGTTTGCAATGTGTAATACTGTATGTCACTTTGTTCAATACATTGTACATTGGGCGTTACGAGGATAAAAATATGATTTTTGGTATTTTCAATCATAAATAGCACAGGTACAGATTAATTGTAGACTTTCGCTGTAATAGTAACAAATGCTCAAGATTTTATTTCCCTTAAGAAAACAGTACTTTTTTTTACTTTAATTTTTGGGTATAAAATATTCGACTTAGTTGGTTTGTTAAAGATAATCTCAGAAATTACTGATTCGAATACAAAAAAAATCTTAGACTGATAGAATGTTACACTATTGGCGAGTGTCGTTGAATATGTTTCATGGTATACGAGTAGGTACTTGATGTTTTATGGTATAGTTAACTGCACGCGGACGAAAGTCGCGGAGAGAAGCTAGTTGAGCACATCCTGGAGACTGTGAAATCTTACAAACATTGACTAGTTTTTACCTACATTGTAGATGTAGGCCTTGACCTAACGTAATATATGGAATTTTCACATAATACTGTGATGTATTTAAATTTACAAATACTAAAAGGTAAAGTGGGCACGTAAATAATAACAGGCGTACGAGTCAATATAAGGTTAAGTTGAGGGGCTCGTGGCTAAGTGATAACAGCCGCACAGGTCGATCGATCAGGTTAAGCTAAGCTTGCCGCGGTTGGTCTGTGGATGGGTGACCATCTTTACATACTGGGACTCCTCCGTGCCTCGGAAAGCACGTTAAACCGTTGGTCCCGGCTGTCATTCGTGGATCTTTGACAGTCGTTACGGGTAGTCAGGAGCCCGAAGGTCTGACAACCAGTCTTACCAAGGGGTATCGTATTACCCAGTAACTGGGTTGTGAAGGTCAGATAGGCAGTCGCTCCATGTAAAATATTGGTATTCGGCTGCATCCGGTTAGACTGGAAGCCAACCCCAACATAGTTGGGAAAAGGCTAGGCAGATGATGAGTCAATATAAGGTTAAGCTACGCTTGCTGATGTCACCCGTGACACGTAAGACAGGCGTTGTGGAAGAAAACTAAGATAATATGACACTTCCTACCCCTAAGAAAGTGGTGTCGAACCCTGTATAGGTAGGTATACTATAGTTATGTACACCTTTGCCTAATCCTTAGGCAACTACAGTTGTGATGCAATGTTACAACTATATATTATTAGATAAAGTACCTAGACACAACCCGAATCATCTTTCGAGGCTTCTTACCATCTGCATCGAAAATAAAAGTGCCTCAAGCGAACCGGTACCTCCATATAGCAAACACCGCCGCGATACTCAGTTAATTAGTGTTTTTGCGTACTAATCGGTACATGTTTGTTTGTATGTATGTATGTTCGCAAAGCAGGAAACGAGACGAGACGCTATCGCGAAATTCATTCTCACTGATGCACTACGGTTGGCGAGTATTGGCCACTGATTAGAGGATACTGCATTTATCGGAGAATTTGTCATCTGTCACGCTCGGGTGGGTGACGCTAACTCGCGTATATACGCGTATATTGGCTCCAGTCGTAAGTTTTCATTTCTACCATGTGGTAATTAAGCCACACACACTTTTTTATTTATTTGATGACTTGGTATTTTTTCCTAACTAATAAATGTTTTAATATCTCATTTTGATAGAGAGCAAGAATATTGCTCTTGTGAAGAGTTTATGATTTTCGAGAAATTTTAAAAGCAGCCGTGGGTATAATTCATGTGATGATGAAGATATTGTTGTGAACAAGTAAATAATTGTATATGTAAAATATGTAAATAAAACGCAATGTTAAGTACATACCTTTGAAGGTACGAGGTAAAATAACAAGTTATTTATAATTTCACAGCATTCTCGTGCTTTATAATTTTCCGTTATACACGATTAGGAATAGCGAATTTATAAGAGAAATGTGGTTTCGGTTTTCATTTCATGGATTGCGGTGTTCTGTTATTAATATATTTGTTTTTGTAATACTCATATTAATAGGTATATTTGAGGAAATATAAGGGATTTAAGTATATACAGTTTGATATTGTTATGATTGCTATCTATTACGCAGTTAATTTGTTACCAACCTACCCCTATTTTGTTAATTGTGTACGGATTGAAAACAAACGTTTTATTAAAACTTCCTTTCTGTAGTCCACATAGTGAGGATTGACGTCACAGAATGTACATTTTAATATTGGGTAACAATGGCAATGCAAATACTGCTATGTTTCCTGCGACTAGATATACTTACCAATTATTTATCAACGGCCAATTCTAATCGCGCGTAGTCCTCGTGCATATTCAAGGTCGAACCGCTGATCTCACCGACTATTTTTTCTACGACAGTATTACACAACCAAATTATGATGTACCAAAATTCTATGGGATTTAATACGGTTGGGGAAATCGTTATGACGTTTTCACATAGCCGGGTTCACTATCGTTCACAAACTCGCATGCCACCCATTGTAGCCAATCCAACCATCTTTGAATATTTCATACATTTGTAGCACTTTTTTATTGTTTATGTGTTTTTTGTGGTGCGGTTTTTTGTCGGCGTCAAATTCGGGCGCCTGAGGACGCCTCATGGTCGACTTTGTTATTTACCAGACATACATATGTTACATGTACTTCTAGCATATGTCTGGTGTAACTGTTATGCCTACTTTATTTTAAACATGCGATCGAGGAGCGGCGATATAGCGACTATATTATGCAGGGTAAAATTAAATTAGCTGGGTAAACTCTGCATATATCGATACCCATGGCGTCTACGGAACTCCGCTAGCTAATTTAATTTAAACCTGTATAATTATGTATTTTTTTGTACCAACTCTTAAAAAGGGAACACCACAAATAATAACTTTTAATCGAATTTTGAATGTTTGTTAGTATCTAGGGGGTTTATTTATAAACGACTAGCTTTTGCCCGCGGCCTCGCTCGCGTTAATTTACAATTTGACAAATCGATTCGGGTTGTACTCTGCTTGTTGTTTGGCCGTTGCACTCATGGGCTCAGAACGGAACATTATTATGGGACGCTCCTATACACAATGTTGTATGTCCTTATATTCGGCGCTAATACGTACAAATTCTGGGCATTGGACACACGCGAACATGCTACATATGGGAAAAACAGGGCTTTTCCAAATGCACCCTTACTACCTGCAATGTTTGCCCATGTCCATAATATTATAGTTAGGAGGATGAAAAACTGGTGGTAGGTAAACGAGAATAGTACCTAGATAGTTCATCATCTGCCTAGCCTTTTTCCAACTAACTACGTTGGGGTCGGCTTCCAGTTTAACCGGGTGAAGCTGAATACCAGTATTTACCACAGACTACCTACAATATTTGTCTCTCCTTCCCTTTTCAATCCAAAGGTTGTCTTTAAAAGATCGCTCTTAGCGATAAAACCGCCCATTGTGTCACCCTTAGTAAAATTTCTCTATTTATGTCTGTAATCTATATGGTGTACATAATAAAGAGTATTCTATTCTATTCTATTCTTATATGAAGCGACTGCCTAACTGACCTCCACAACCCAGTTACTGGGTACTTAGTTAGAACGATAACAGAAAAGTAAAAAAGTAGTAGAAAAAGATCAATAAAAAATATTTTGGCTCTAAGTCCATACAACTAAGTAGAATGAATCAACTACCTTTTTTTTTAAAAAGAGTTATTTACTGATAATATTTTGCGTTTGGTTATTGATATTATTATGATCACAATTGATAGAACACACACAAACATACCTATACACACACACACACGCACCACATAAGTTATAGGTACCTATCTCAGAATTGAATTTAATTGCGAATGTGTATAAACACGAACATTGATTGAAGCTTCAAAACAAAACGTAAGAACAACAATAGATAAGAAATGTACATACTTTTTTTATTTTATTTTATTTTGACGGCGAATTATCTAATGCGGAATTCGATTTCAAATTGAAGCGGGTTGACAATTACGTTTCAGTGGTCAACAAAACAGCTCCCGTAATGTTAATGATACCTCAGTCAACATCAACAATCAAATCAACTCAGCCTTCCGCAGAGCATTGCTGGTCATAGGCGTTTCCCAGGCTGCGCCACAAAACCCTGTCCTCCGCCTTCCGCATTCATTCTGCCACCGGTGGTCATCTAGCTGGGGGGCGTCCCACAACCCACAATACGCTCGCCGAAACATGGTCTCCACTCCAGCCGGTCTATTCTGTAAGAATCTGAACGTGAAAAATTAGGTGAAGTTATTTTGAACTGAGCTGTCATTCCACGCGATGCTAGGGATTGACACTATTGACAGCTCACTTCAACTAAGTTTACACGGTGGGAACTTTACAGAATACCACTGCTAGACTCGTCTGATTCATCGGCCATCGGTCCTTCCACAAACAGGGCCAGCCCACTGCCACCTCAGCTTGCTTACTCTGCAAGCCATGTCGCTAACTCCGAACCCAAAATGATACCTAATTTTAATTATTTATTTATGTGTTCAAAGAATATATATTTTTTTTTCAATGGAAAAACATAGCAGGAAACCATTTGTAACCGACTTCAAAAAAAGGAGGAGGTTCTCAGTTCGTCGGAATCTTTTTTTTTAATGTATGTTCCCCGATTACTCGAAGACGGCTTGACCGATTTGAAAAATGTTGTTTTTGTTTGAAAGGGTATACTTTCCAGATGGTCTCATTGTCATCAGATCAGGATCTGATGATGGGATCTTGGAGAAATCGAAGGAATTCTTCAACAATTAACGTCCCTGCATCGGGAAAAGCAATATTTTGTAAAAGGCGATGAACAAGTTGACATTAGGCTATTGCAACTTAGATAAATTATAAACAGACCCACTAAAAAGCGAAAAAAAAACGACTTCCAAAAAACCACTACATAGTGAAAAATAACTTTAATTTCGGAAGTCGGTGGCCAAAAACTAAAATAAAGATCCAAAGACACCGACTTCCGAACGTGATTTTTTGGAAGTCGGTTTTTTTTTTATTAAAAAAATTTTTGTCATCCTTAGTCAGCACCTAGGTACCTAAGGGATTGGATTACATACAATCAAATCTTTCCTCTTTATAATATTAGTATAGATATCCCTACAGAGTTGACTTAAAAGTCTTATATTGCTTAGTTATAGGCATTAGACCTCGCGGACCTAACGCCTAACCTCGTGCAACTCCAAAAACCACTTTTCAACCACAATTTCAGGAGTCAGGACTATATTTAGATTACCTACCTACCTATACGATGTTTCATTACCAAGAGGAAAAAGTCAGTTTCCCTAACAAAAACTTTAGAACAATACAGTACAATCTCACAAATGCGGCACTTCAGCAGTGGTATTCTGTAAAAATCTCACGTGAGAACTTAGGTGAAGTGAGCGGGAAGAGAGCTCTCATTAGGGAGTAACACTATTGACACTGCTCATTTCAAGCTCACTTCACTTGTGATTTCACGGTGAGATTTTTACAGAATCGACCGGCAGTAGACCGATACGTCTAATAATCCGGCACGCTCTAGTGCCGGATTAGTGAGATTGTACTGTATTTTCAACGGGTGAACAAAAATATTATAATTAATTTAATGTTGATATACAATAGGTAGGTGCATTTATTTGATAAATACAAGTAAAAACCTAAATCATCTGCCCAGCCTTTTCCCAGCTATGTTGGGGTCGGCTTCCAGTCTAACTGGATGCAGCTGAGTACCAGTATTTTACATGGAGCGACCGCCTATCTGACCTCCAAAACCCAGGTACTGGATAATACGATACCCCTTGGTAGGACTGGTTGTCAGACTTTCGGGCTACTGACGACCCTTAACGACTGTCAAAGATCTACGAATGACAGCCGGGAACAACGGCTTAACGTGCTTTCCGAGGCACTGAGGGGTCTTGGTATGTGAAGATCGTCACCCATCCACGGAACAACCGCGGCAAGCGTAGCTTAACCTTATCGACCGATCCGTGCGGCTATTATTAATTAAGCCGACAAGCCCCTCTACCCTACATTTGTTTGCCATTTATATTAAAAATTTCCTTCCCCATTTCAGGAGAAACTACCTACTTACCTGCCATTCAAAAAAAAAAAAAAAATCCACGCTAACGGACATTGAACCTTTCCAACAATAATAATTTCTCTTTATCAACACAAATAAAAATTCTATCAAACTTTATTAAAAACTTTCAGATAATAATAAAATACCTACGAGATCCCAGTGGCACAGTGGAAACCGCCCCGACCTACGTGAGTTGGGACTGTTTCCACTGGGCCACTCGAACTCAGACAGGCACTTTACTTTGGGTACTTTATTTCATCACTACTGCTCTCAAATCTCGTGAGGAAACCGACATGTCCTAAAACCATATATTCGAAGATATGTGACATCCACCAACCCGCACTGGGCCCGCGTGGTGGATTATGGCCTACTCCCTTCAGGCAGGCACTTTACTTTCGGTACTTTATTTCATCACTACTGCTCTCAAAACTCGTGAGGAAACCGACATGTCCTAGAATCATATATTCGAAGATATGTGACATCCACCAACCCGCACTGGGCCCGCGTCGTGGATTATGGCCTACTCCCTCTCACAGGGAGGAGGCCTATTTCCCAGCAAAGATTGACTGATTTTTCTTTATCTTATTAAATTAAAAGTATCGTAAAGATTATCGTGTCTTATCAATTATCAAACAGCCGAAATCTTCGATATCGCGTTCCATTGTCTTATCTCTAGTACTAGCTTCTGCCTGCGATTTCGTCCACGTGAAATTTCTTGGTTTAAGATATTTATCCATCGTTACATCATTTCGCTTTGAGATCTTTCTGACTTTTTTTCTTTTTGCTCGGCTCTTTAGGACCGTAGCGTAATGTTAACATAAGAAGCCCATAAACCTTTCTCAAGAATTGGGCTATAAAAATCACACTAATATTATAAAAGCGAAAGTTTGTGAGTGTATCTGTTCGTATGTATGTTACTTCTTCACGTTCAAACGGCTGGACCGATTTTGATGAAATTTGGCGCACAGATAGTTTATAACCAGGGTTGACACATAAAACTTACTACTACTTACTTTTTATCCCGATTATTTCAACGGAATCGAAACTTATGCGGCTGAAAGCGCGGGGCACTGCTGGTATGGAATATAAATGCAAAAAGATTTTGTTAAATCCGACTCGGAGAGATTAGCGCGTTCAAACAACTAAACAAACAAAGTCTAGATTCAGCTTTATTATATTACTAGCTTCTGCGACTTTCCCCCGACTTCGTCCCAGTGAAATTTCTTGAGTCCCTGACCCACCCCGTCGCGTTGCATAGCCGTGCTATTACTTTGTTTTTGACTTTCTGACTTTTTCCTTTTTACTCGGCTCCTAATGGTCCAAACGAGCATCTTCCTCATGGCATCGGATATCAAATGTAAAAAGAGTTTTTCAAATCCAACTGCTAGTTCCAGAGATTAGCGCGTTCAAACAAACAAGCAAACTCTTCTGATTTATTATATCATAGATTATCAAACAGCCGAAATCATTGATATCACATTCCATTGTCTTATCTCTGGAATAAAAGTGAAAAGTGTATGTACTCTATGTACTTTCACAATACTTTAGAACGTATCTTATCACAATACGTTATAGTAAACATCGTAGTAAAGATAAAGAGTACAAAACAGGTGTTTTGTTTTTTTTTTCAAGATATTTTGTAAGAAGTCAGATAATATGTGTTCTTGGAGACTATTTTCGGACTGATATATTTTTATTTTTTTTCAATAAATCAATTTATTTTCAAACAAGATAACGTCTACATAATATACAAATTGTAACTTAAATAAAGCACGAACTCATAAGGGGTCATTGTACTCATCATTATGAATAACTTTTACTATGGGACCAAAACAGAAATCGCGAAAAAAATTAGCTGTTCCCTACATTTTCACGAGATAAGGGAACATAAATATAGGGAACAGCTGATTCGTTTTTCGCGATTTCAGGTTCGGTCCCATAGTAACAGTTGTTCATAATGATGAGTACAATGACCCCTTAAGGGATTGTGCATTAATTCTGGGACATGTTGTATAAGCTAACAGACTTAAAATAACAAATAATATGTACATGAATGGAACGCAACGCATGACAGAGAGAGAGAAGGAACGACAATGAGAGGGAGAGAGGGGAGTAATGGTGGATTATAACTGGAAGGGAACGATTGTCATTCTTTTGGAGAGTAAAGACGCTCATCATCATCACCTGCCTAGCCTTTTCCCAACTATGTTGGGGTCGGCTTCCAGTTTAACCGGATGCAGCTGAATACCAGTATTTTACATGGACCGACTGCCTATCTGACCTCCACAACCCAGTTACTAGGTAATACGATACCCCTTGGTAAGACGTTGTCAGACTTTCGGGTTCCTGACTACCCGTAACGACTGTCAAAGAGTCACGAATTACAGCCGGGACCAACGAATTAACGTGCTTTCCAAGGCACGGAGGTATGAAAAGATGGTCACCCGTGCACAGACCAACCGCGGCAAGCGTAGTTTAACCTAATCGATCGACCTGTGCGGCTGTTATTATTTAGCCACAGGCCCCTGTTATTTAGCCTCGGGCCCGAGTCAAGACGCTAAGATGAATAAATTATTATTTAGAGAATTTCCATTGTATTCGTATCAGTAACGATAAAATAAACCACCAGTAATTGTTTACAAAGCATTTTACTTGCCCCACAATCCCTTCGTATACTTCGTGCAGCCACAAAATTTTATACACGAAAAATATTTTAACATTTCATATTTTAAATATAATAAAGAAATATCAAATATAGGTAGAAGTCGGTGAAGGAAAACATAATAAGGAAACTGGCATGTCCAAGAACAAAAAAAAAAAAAAACAAAACATGTAACAACAGAACTGCCCATCCACACTGGGCCCGCGTGGTAAATACAGCACAAAGACAGGAGGCCTGTGTCCCAGCAGTGGTAACATTATAATAATAATAATAAAATAATTGAATAATAATTGAATCTATAAATATACAGGCTGTTCGAAAAGTCATGGATTACCTTTAACCTGCTGATGGGCCACATTGGGATCTATCAATAAAAAAAAATGACCATGCTAAAAGTCTTATGGTTTCCAAGATTTTTGATGTTTAATGAAATTTTAGAAAATCTCTACCTTTGATCAGTTTTTTCCATGTCATTTCTACGAATGAAAACTTTTTTCGAGTACAGGTTTTTTTATTTTCATCTTGAATTGTTCTACTATCGATTGAACACAAGAAAGTTACAGATATCATCTTTTAAATACCTAAAATTTAGTTTCAAACTTAAAATTTTCACCAAAAAAAAATTTTGCCTTATTTTTGGTCGGCCCTGGTGAAAAAAAAAATTATTGGTAGTTATTTTTTTTTTTATTGGTAGATCCCAATGTGACCCATCAGCAGGTAAAAGGTAATCCATGACTTTTCGGACACCCAGTATATCTATCCACCAAACGATTTGATCTTCTTAATTATTTCAGGAATATATAATAGAAAAAAATACAGTGCCTTTAAGCAGCTAAATTGACAAAAAATCAAACGCTACGACGCTTTCACATTAATCCATCATAATTCCCTAGTTCCCTTGACCTAAATAACACCCAAGACTAATAACTAACCCACAACCGCTTCCATTGTATGATCACCCAGCATTTGTTTTGTTTAACCCTACACAGATGTTCGCGTTTAGTCTACATAAAGATAAATAGGCCAGATTTGTTTACAAGGTTTAGTACGGAGAATATTCTGAATGAAATATGTATGTGAACTGTGTCATAGTTCTCTTAGGGAATGTGGGCTAGTATCAGAAGCGGAACCAGGTTTTCGCTCAAGCGGGAGCAAATGTTTCTCTCTGTCTGGGGTGAAAACCTTTACAAAAAAGTTTCGGCACCTATTTTTCCTAAACTCGAGAACGCGCTCCCCCTTTCCGAGAATGACTACGACTTATGTATGCTTATACTGTATAAAAAGTAAAAATACAGGTTATAAAACTATTTTTATGTCTAATTTAGAGTTTTGTACTCAGTTTGGTCGAAGCCCAGGGGAGTCAGCTGTATCCGCGCCTGGTTACTATGAGATAGGGCTAGATTATGCGCAGATTCATTAACCCTTTACCGCATAGGAAACCATATGTGGTTTGACATGTTTACAGTTTATTTTACTCTAAAAAAATAAAAAAAACTAGCGTATAAATCCTAATGGGGTTTGTTTTTCATATCATTAGCAATAATAAAACACAACTATTTTGTCTATCATCACATACCACTTGGAAATAAAAAATAAATAAATAAAAAAATAAAATAAATAAAAAATACACTAAAATTAATTCTGAAGATTTAAATAAAAAAAAAAAAATTGTCACTTATTTAATATATCATGCAGTAAAGGTAACATACAATGACTACAGTTAAGGGTCTAAGAAGAAATTGCTGCATTGATGCGGAAATCATCTTTGGGAGGCGTCAAAATTATAATTAAAACACTTTTATTCTACTATACTAACATCACATGGATCAAGGTCTGAATTAATGTATTTATGTTTATTTATTATTTATTCAGCAGGGTAAATGCGTAACAAACTATCACGCATTGAATGTTGTTGAAATGTCAAAATGAATGCCATTTCATTTTGACATTTCAACAACATTCATGGATGAAATATATATTTCTAAGGTGCGGTGTCAAAATGAAAAAAAAAAACGTCACTTTGTTTGGAAAGAGATACGTTTATTCTACGTAGAGTTGAAATAGAACTCCTACGCGTGCTGTGCTGATGATGCTGCTTCAAGAGGGCCTCTTCAAAGCACTTGTCATTTTATTCATATAGCAAAACTAGCTGTTTCCCGCGACTTCGTCTGCGATCCAGGATAAACAGTAGCCTAAGTTTTTTCCCAGGTCATGGTATATGATACTGCAATGTTATAAGTTTTAAAGTATTTGCTGCGCCCTGACAGGGTGATGTACGCACTAGTTGTAAGCCAAGCTTGTTACTTATGTTTGTGTACATTGTGCATTAATAAATAAATAAAGTGTGCCAAATATCATCCAAATCCATTCAGCTGTTTTTGCCGTAACGAACCAACAAACTCACTTTCGCATCTATAACATTAGTTAAGTTCTTGGTCGTGTTGATGGTTTTATTAAACTGGGACATATAAGTACAGCGATGTCAGCTTAGTGCTACGTATAAAGTATTTGGCTGTCAGAAAAATTATCAAAAAAGAATAGAGTCCGAAGAAGCAAGATAATTTAATTTGTAACTTTTTGTGTTCCAAATGTTAATCTCTAGCTAGGTGGTTTTTAGATTGGATAGAAAATATTTCACAACTAATTGAAAGTCATTGAATACGCTATGGTAAGTTGTGTGAGACCGTCCTACGTTTTCTTACCAATTAATTTTACTCTACAAGCTCGAACAGGACAATTGGATGCTTGTAAAAATAATTAATAATCTTGTACTGACAGATCACTTACGTTCTACATAACGTGTCCCTGCTAGCGACGTAGACAACGCAAGCGTAGCGATAGCATAAAAACTTAATAAGTACATAAAAATAATAATGTATTTTTAAATTTTTTTTACCAAAACAGGTAATTGCGCTTTCCCTAAACAAACGTATGTGAGAAAAAACATGGACACCATGAATGCTAGTACCTAAAAATGGGTGTAACCCAGGAAGGATATACATAGAAAAAATAAAACAGACTTATAAAAACTTACCTAAATCATCATCATCATCTGCCTAGCCTTTTCCCAACTATGTTGGGGTCGGCTTCCAGTCTAATCGGATGCAGTTGAATACCAGCATTTTACATGGAGCGACTGTCTATCTGACTTCCACAGCCCAGTTACTGGGTAATACGATACCCCTTGGTAAGACTGGTTGTCAAACTTTCGGGCTTCTGACTATCCGTAACGACTGTCAAAGCACTAAAAAACTGTCGAATGACAGCCGGAACCAATGGCTTAACGTGCTTTCCGAGCCACGGAGGGGTCTCGGTATGTAAAGATGGTCACCCATCCACAGAGCAACCGAGGCAAACGTAGCTTAACCTGATCAATCAAACTGTGCGGCTGTTAACCATGGGCCCCCTAAAAACTTACCTAACTCTACTAGTATATGTATATGGCAGACAGCAATATGCGACGAAAAGCACTACCTGCTTTTCGTCGCATATTTATCCTACTTGTTTTGAACATGGAATTTACCTAAATTAGAATAGGAAAACATTTATTTCCTCGAAAACTCTTATTAAAACCCCTCAACAAACACTCATTAAATTAAATTGATACAACAATGTGGTTAGCAAGTGCACAAATTATTGTCTGAGAGGACAAAATTTCAGAATCGCTAAAAATAACTATAAGCAAAGGAAATAATAACGCAGCCGTTGAAAAACACTGAATAAGGAAAATTTTAAACGTGTACATAAAAGGTATAAATATTAATTATTTCATTAGCAACGATAGTAAATGTACCTAATTGTGAAGAGGTAACAAACAGGAAACCCTGGTTTTAAACCGAGATCTGTAGATTTATAATTACTTTTTATGTTAATTAATTTTAATTCCTACAGTCTTCATTATTCGCCAATTAAAACCTGCACAAATAAACCTTTATTAGTAGGTACACGCTTCGAAACCATTATTTTTGCTTAAATAAAATAATATTACCTAGATTTACCTATTATATTTTCATTACAACTGAAAAAACAAAGCACCTACTTACTTCTCAATTCTTTAGTGCATCATTCATAAAACACAAGCATCGTCACGGGAACCTCCCCGATTGTTCTAGAATTTTCTCGAAGACGTAGTAAAAAAAAAATCCCTTATCACACGATTTCTTTGCCAACACTACCGCGCTCAGGAACAACTGAGCGCACTTTGTTTATAGTCACAAACTGTTGAATATTTATTTTGTTATGTCGAGTTTGATCGCACACTCTGGTGGGAACAGGCCACCGTAGATGTCGGATACAAACAATATTGTAAACACTATTGATTATTGATACAACATAACATTTCACACGTCATATTGGACCCGACATCCTGTGAGATAATTTTTGATGGCAACCATCTTTATTAGTGGTCTTAGTTCCCTTAGCGTGACATACATTGAAGCACCTACATTTATTACTCCCGGTGTCTTTATTTTTCAATTCAAGTTTAATAACTACAAACAAAGAGATCGGTAAATGGTCCAGCCATTCTGTTACGATGAGAACATCGCAAGATTTTAATCGTTCGTCGTGAAATGAAACCTATTCCTTTGTTTGGTGTTCCAATAATGGTATCCAATAATATCGCAAATTTAATGTGACGTGAATTTCCATAATAGAACAAACGCAATGTTATTCGAGTAGTACCTTATTTCAGAGATTTATTACAAATTATTAGCAGCTAAAAGCGTAATCATGACTAAGGGAACATTTGCATATAGTGTGAAGTAATAAACTATGTTTGTTTATGATATAAAACCCCGAAACTTGCCAAAAATTGGCCAACAGCACTAACAAGAAAGCGCAAATCTATGCCAGGGTTCACCAGCACTTTTCCGTCGTCCAAGGCGTTACCAAATGATTAATATAAAGCATTTTTTTTACAAACAAATGATATCTAACAATTGCGGTTAGATAATAATGACCTCAGTTTGTTGATGCATGACTTCCTAAGGTACCTACATACTTTTAGTTCCCACATTATGTACAATGTCACAAAAAAACGAGCTATTTCGACAACATGTGGTCACCACACAAGGTTGCGACTTTGCTCCGATAGATAGACCAGTATGTAGGATTATGAAATCATCACTATTAAAAGAAATGTTTTGTTTATTAGATGTGCATCTTGGGAATTAAGGAATTCCCATTGGAGTTTCTCGTTTGAAAAACTAACAAAATGTACAAAGTTTTGCTGCAAAATATGGTACTTAATACGGCGATGCAATACGACAATAAGTTAAACTTCGTATATCTAGTGACATTAACAGTCTGCATACGAAAAGTCAATGAAATGTATCCAATAGTTTAGGCACTGTAGCTAGTCGGCTGATCGGAAAAATCCATAGTTCGACCGTTAGACTATTAAGTTTGTTTGAAAAAAATCACTATTTTAATTTCGATGATATGATTTATTTGATAGTTCCTAAACATGCTTATGCAATAGTATTGTCAGTGTTTTTATTATTGTTGTCTCCAAATTATACACCTCGTCATACCGTTGAAGGAGGAAACCAGCATGTCCTAGAAGCAATAATTCGAAGAGATGTGACATCTACCAACCCGCACTGGGACCGCCGCGTGGTGAATTACGGCCCATTCCCTCTCACAGTGAGGAGGCCTATGTCCCAGCAGTGGGAACATTTAGGCTGATTATGCCATACCGATGAAGATAGTGACTGTCGAGACACTATCAACTTGGCAATGCTATCGACGAAGAGCTATAATTTTCCTCAACAAGTAGGAAGGTACAGTCACTTCATATTCGTGCAAATGAATGGATAATGCATAAGTTTCAATCCAGGCTTAGAAGTCCCAGGTGATGCTTTTGATAGGTAATTATTTGCAGAATTCATATTGGGTATCTGAGTACTAGTAATCTGGTTTATGATCGGTTCTGGAGCAGAACTACCAGCTTGTTTTTCTTCTGCTATTACTAACTTTGGAGAAGAGCTAGGTGAACGAGTTTGCGCCCTAGGGGAAGGTTGTGCTGCACTGGGTGGTGTATGAGGAGCAAACGTTTACGGCATAGACAATGCTGGGTCAAAGTTTTACCTAACCCGTTATGGGAAAATAATGTCTAATTTGTAAATTAGCGACAAACTTATGCGCAGTTGCGTTTGAGGTTGAGATCCAAATGGCTGTCCTGACCAGTGCATAATAAGCACTGGTCAGGACAGCCAGGCTAGGTAGATTTATACCATATTATGGTATAAGTCTACCTAGCCTTTTCCCACTATGTTGGTGTCAGCATCCAGTGCATGTGGTATATAGAGGCTGAGGCAGAGGGGCTTGTGGCTAAGTAATAACAGCCACACGGGTCGATCGATCAGGTTAAGCTACGCTTGCTGCGGTTGGTCTGTGAATGGGTGACCATCTTTACATACCTAGACCCGTCCATGCCACGGAAAGCTCGTTAAGCTGTTGGTCCCGGGTATCATTCGTAGATCTTTGACAGTCGTTACGGGTCGTCAGAAGCCCGAAAGTCTGACAACCAGTCTTACCAGGGGGGACACCCCTGGTAAGACTGGTTGGTTGGACCCTGGTAAAACAGTATTACCCAGTAACTGGGTCGTGGTGGTCAGATAGGCAGTCGCTCCATGTTAAAATACTGGTATTCAGCTGCATCCGGTTAGACTGGAAGCCGGTCCCAACATAGTTGGGAAGAGGCTGGGCAGATAATTAAGTACCTAGAGGTTTATTTGTGGAGTTGCAGTTTGAATGAAACAACTAATTTATAAGAGTAAATCATGTAATCATGTGGTCTTCTTCTTCTTCGCTTCTCGATGGCAGAACCAGAATTCAGCTACATGTTTGCCGCGTCTACAAGTTTCTGTGACGTGCAGCTGACAGGACACGTAAGACATGATATATCATGTACTGCTTGTCATATTAAATGGCCTGTCGTTTGTGGAGCAGCACCACATTTAAACTCCAAGGCGGAGTCGTCTATGAATCTGTACCTGAACAGGTTTTCCTTGCTTCGGCCAACTTGTGTCCGGAGTCTGCTTAAAGTCTTCCAAGTTACCAAGGCCACTTATCTCCAGGTGGGAGATCTTCAGCGGGTGGAACGAATGGTTTGGGTACGGAAGCAATGTGAGTAACAACCATACTCATTACCTATTGTGAAATCTGTCACGATCATTGGATACATTTTTCTCCAAGCATTCTCCATATACAATGACGTAAGTGCATATACTAGTACAGCAGATGGTTCATTTATTTATTTTTACTCGTTGCGTATATATTGCCATGCCCTATTTTTGTACCAAAATAATCAATTTCTTAGAATATGCTATGGACGCGAGAGTGTTACGATTTCGTCATACTAGCACGTTTTAATTTCTCACTATTAATTTTTATAACTTTTTCCTAAGAAATCTTTATGATTACATGGGACACCACAAATACACCGAAGGTGTTAGGATTTATTCACATCTGAGGGTCAACTAGAGTCGTTAAGTACCTATATTTTTGCAGTGCTTACCTTAAAATTCCGAAGCTACGGTTTCCGAAAAGAGCGGTGGCCGCACTTAACGCGTGTATGGAAGGCTGTTAGCGACAAAGATTTAAATCGTTAGATTTGGCCTACCGCGTCAAAAGATAGTCGTGTTCCTGTTTCGTTTTGGCACCTCTGACACAATGACGCAGTGACTTGACTTGATTGTCATGGAAATGCTATTTAATAATGTGTGAGGTCACTTTTCTCCGTATAGACACTTTTTCGCGTGTACAGCGTGAGCAAATTTCGCCATTTAAATCTTTGAGCAGTAGGGTTTGACTAAATGTCAAATACTAGTTAGTTAGTGTAAATGACAGATTTTCATGACGGGCGTTATAATATGACTGAAACGCTTTTCTAGGAAACCAAAGCTTTACCCCACTATACTGCATGATTTTTTTACTGTCTCCAAATTTTTACGGGGTGTTCTACCCATGAACATGATCAACTTTCACTATGAGACCAACTCCGAGATCACGAAAATAAATCAGCTGTTTCATACATTTTGGTCAAGTAGGTATTGAGCTTTTGTATTAAACAGCTGATTTTTTTTGTGATTTCAGTTAGTCCCACAGTGAAAGTTGTTCATATTCGTGGGTAGAACACCCTGTAAAAATCTGGAGACGGTAAAAAATCATCCCGTATGTATCGCTCACGCAGTCGCTACCGCTCCCGCTCCCGCTACCGCTCCCGCTCCCGCTACCGCTCCCGCTACCGCTACCGCTCCCGCTACCGCTACCGCTGTCGGTATCTTGTTATAATGTTAATGAAAGTTCATGATTATCACGGCTGAGAGGTTGTATCAGGAAAAGTTGATGCATACTAAACAGCAGGGTAATTGCGTAACACACTATCAGCAACAATGGGTTTCATTTTGACAGTTCAACAACATTCATTGCGTTATTTACGTTGCTGAGCAGACACATTTTTCGAACATATGGAGCAATGGACTAGCAATATGCTTCAAAATGATTCAAATTGAGAGGAATAGTGTGTTAAACAATTAGGATGCAACCTGTTACCATGGATTCAGATTTCAGTACATGATTCTGAACCCCCATGAGTTGTCATTTTTCGTTGGCTATTAAAATAAAATCTGTTACTCCATACATTTTGACCGCGTAAGTATTGCACTTTTCTACGAAACAGCTGATTATTTTTTTTATAACCGATGAAAAATGTGTTCGCTCGGGGTTCTAGATTCTTGTGTTAAATTCATTGTTATAATTTGCGCGTCGTGTCTCTGCCAGTCTGTGTACTACCTACGTAAATACGCAGTGTATATTTATACGTAAATAACATAATAATTACGTCAATACATCATCGTACAATGTACGCATGTATATGTGCGTCGTTCATTTTACGTAAAGATAAAAAGCACAGTTTCCTTACAAATTCAAACATAATTCCGATCCAGCCCGTCCTTTGCTGCCCTCTCCCAGCGACGCCCTAAGCCGAGGTCCGTACCCCACAGGGAGTGCCCTTAGCGTGTAGTCGCTTTTATTTTTAAGTTTTTTAAGCCCCGGTGTCCTTCACTTGTTGAGGCAACCACAGACAAGTTCAGTTAAGACGACAACCTTCTAGGTTGACCAATGAGATGCCATTCACAAGAAAATACCCAAATCCCAATACTAGCCCGATTTTCATGTAACTAGCGAGTATTTCAATGGCGGTCCGTACTCGACGCCACTAGGTTGAACTGCGGGATCCCAATCCCAAAAAAAAAAAAAAAATATTATGAACATCAACATGGTCACCTTTAAAGAGAAAGTCTCAGTAAAATAGTTCTTTTCAAAGTTAAAGCTAGAAATAAAGGTGTGAAAGTGAGAATTATATCAGTATGTCTATCAGTTATCTTGCATCGAACAGGGTGCGAACTCGTTGTTATATAATATTATTCACTATTATTAATAATAGGCTAAGAGCTTTTGAGTTATAGTTTAGGAGATAAGGTTGACTTTGAGAAAGTGTTCCTTTTATTAGTATTGAAAAGGCTGTACTTGTAACGAGTAAGTAAATTGCTTTGATTGTGGTACGTTGCTTGTCTGCTGGGGAGTTTTTTAAGCCACTTCTTCCTAGCTAAAACACTAGAAAGTGGTGGAGGGCTGTGTTATATAATTTTGACGTTCAAAAAGTGATGATTCTCAGCCTAGTTTGAATCACACTAATATTATCAAGGCGAAAGCTTTTGTAAGTGTGGATGTGTGTTTGTATGTTTGTTACTTCTTCACGCTCAAACGGCTGGACTTATTTTGATGAAATTTGGCACACAGATAGTTTATAGCCAGGATTAACACATAGAATACTTTTACCCCGATATTCCTACGAGATCAAGACTTATGAGGGTAAAACCGCGGGGCGCACCTAGTCAATAATAAATGAATAAAAACACTTTAATTCAGACCTTGATTCTAGTATAAGAGAATAAATTATTTTTGTTTTATGTTTCGTTGACTCGAAATGTAAAAATTGTATAACTCGTATTTTATATTTGTTTACATTTTATTAAATTACCTACTTACAGTTTAATTTTAGCTATTCCTGCGGTGTATTATAACACATATTTACGTGAACAAATATACCTACCTACATACATAAAAGTATGAATTAGCGAGCCAATTATAATAAGGACAATATTTTGGTCATTTGTTTTTCTCAATACATTTCCAATCAGGAGGATAAAGCTGTAGGTATAACTAGCAAGGAATAAATAAAATAAAATACATAAATATTACCTACTGTTATCATACTAACGGATATCCCGACTATTTTCACGGTCGAGGTTAATACCCAATCCCGTAGGTACATATTATTATTGCCTATTTCTTTTCAGAGACTAAACCGCTTAACTTTCTGATGGTTTTAAATCTTCTTCCAAAGAAACAAAAAACTGCCTAGCCTTTTCCCAACTATGTTGAGATCAACTGCCAGTTTGACCAGAAGAAGCTGAATACCGGTATTTTATATGCAGCGAATGCCTATATTAACTCTACAACTCAGTTTCTGGGTAACACGATACCCATTGGTAAGATTGGTGGTTAAGCTTTTGAGCTTCTGACTACCCGTAACGACTGCCAAAGATCTACGAGTGTCTGCCGGGACTAACAGCTTAACGTGTTGTCCGAGGCACGGAGGGGTCTCGATATTTAATGGATGGTCATCCATCCACGAACCAACCGCGGCAAATGAAACTTAAACTGCGATCGACCCTGGCGGCTGTTATCAAATGATAATAATCATCAGGGTACGATCGCAAGTTGAGCTTCACTTGACTTGATTTGTTGATTTGTTCCTGTAAAGGGGCCCATGGCTAACGAGCCATGAGCCCCTTTACAAGAACAAATCTGCCGATAAATTGTAGTATATCAGGTGTAGCAGAAAAAGAATTAGGTGCATACAATTACAAGTAGTAAGTTACCCTATCTGTCAAATCCCATGTTTAGTCATGTAAACGTATGTGATACCTGCTACGGCTATATGGCTAAGCTACACGGAGAGAAAAATCTTAGAAAAATGACTGTCAATCAATCAACTCAGCCTATCGCAGTCCACTGCTGGACATAGGCCTCTCCCAGACTGCGCCACAACACCCTGTCCTCCGCCTTCCGCATCCAGTCTACCCCAGCCACCTTCTTTAGGTCGTCCGTCCATCTAGCTGGGGGGCGTTCCACACTACGCTTGCCGATACGCGGTCTCCACTCCAGGACTCGTCTGCACCGGCCATCGGCCCTTCGACAGACATGGCCAGCCCACTGCCACTTCAGTTTGCTTACTCTCTTATTAAAATTACTGTGCTGTCTCATAACATGTCTTTTTCTTCCATACTTCTCTATTAGTCGTCATCTCGGTAGTCATCCCCTTTCTAACCATATCATCATTCACACAGTCCATCCATCGTTTCATTGCTCTTCCCCCACTTTTATAGCCAGCGACATAATTAGAAATTAATTGTGTAGTAAAATACATAAAAATTCTTACATGTGATGTAAGGAGTGTGTAGCGACCGCATACAAGGTTTTTCCTCTTTTCCGAACGCACAAATAGGTAGAAACAGTAATAATTATTGCAATAAACATCTATTTTAAGTCATGACCGTATATATGTAGGTATATGTACAGACGCCAGCACATCAAGCTACTACAATCTGTCAATTTTTTTAAATATATTTTCAACTTTATCGCTAAAGCATTAGGTTCAAAGTTCATTGGGAAAATTTGACAGTTTCGGGTAGCTTGATGTGCTGGCGTCTGTAAAAACAAAATTAAGTTGATAATGATTAATATTTTTTCCTAGAAATACGCCAAAATAAATGTAATTTAGCCAAATAAGTAACAGTGTTTCATAAACAGTACCATTTCGATAGTTTGATTGTGGTTTGGCTCTAATCTTGGCCGGAATTAAATTTGGGTAGGTGGATATCTGGATACCTACGAGAATACTAGGTATGCTTCACCCAATGAAGATTTTGCAGATTCCATTTCCGTTATAAACGTGGTTAGGCACTGTTTTCACATTTATGTAATCAAGCCATTTTTGCGGAAAACGGTTTTTTAAACACCTGAAGACTCAAAGCGAAAGGGTGGAAGTTACGCCAAGAAGCTCATTAAAAATCGTGCATTGTAAATTTATGAAAAAAATAGAGTTTAATGGAATTGAGTCCGCTTTGAGGAGAAGAGAGTCACCTGGGATTTAGTTACCTAGTTAGTATCAACCCGATCGGAGACAATTTTGATATTTTCGCTACAAAAGCACACTCTTTTTCTCCTTAGCGTGTCGGTGGCAAAAATATCGTTTTTTTTATTAACCCTTTACCGCATAGGAAACCATATATGGTTTGACATGTTTACAGTTTATTTACTCTAAAAAAATAAAAAAACTAGCGTATAAATCCTAATAGGGTGTGTTTGTCATATCATTAACAATAATAAAACACAACTATTTTGTCTACCGACACATACCACATGGACATAGAAAAAAAAAACTATAATTAATTCTGAAGCTTTAATAAAGACACTAACTTTAAAAAAAAATTGTCACTTATTTAATACTAGCTTTTGCCCGCGACTTCGTTCGCGTGGAATAGTGACTTCCGGCAGATTTTTGGTTTTACCCACATAGTTAAAGAATGAATTAAAAATGGAAATGAATTAAAATGAATGAATGAATTAAATTGAATGATTTAAAAATTAAAAATTCCCACATGAATTAAAACAATAACATGAACCGAACTCGTGTAACGATCGACACCATTGCGCGATCACCAACTCGACATATAGTACTAATAGAATTATCTATACTCCGTTAGAGCATTTTCTATGTACTAAAAGTTGTATTATATTATATTTTTCATACCTTTTTACTATTTATTTACATTTTTCCGATGAATTTTCAGTACTGAATTGATGCCGACTCTTGACCAATAATGTGCTGTATGTCCGGAAATTTTTTTTATTTTTTATTTTATTTTTTGTAATAAAAACTGTCCTATGTCCTTTCTCAAGTTCCAAACTATGTCTGTACCAAATTTCACACAAATCGGTTCAGTAGTTTAGGCGTGAAGCAAAGACAGACAGACAGACAGACAGAGTTACTTTCGCATTTATAATATTAGTTTGGATATCATGCAGTAAAGTGTGAAATTTGTTTGGCCCAAAATTCAGCAACGTGGATAGCATTCGCTGACGCAGCCATTAGGTCCTCACGTGTGCAGGTGACAGGGCATGTGGTGCAAGACGGGAGGTTAAAAAAAAGCAAAGCAAACTATAATCATTGTTACGGCAGATCAGCAGGATCCCCATTTTGACGGACTCAAGGAAATATCTCATCGGGAACACCCATGACGCTGAAATCATTACATATCTTTTTCATACAATATTATAATGGGAAAGATACTTTTTTTTACGATTATGAATTACATTTTATTAAGTATTTAGATAGTTTAAAAGCTAAAGTATATAAAAAGGAGGGCAAATAATAGAAGGGCATCAAAAAAAAATCGCCCGCATCGCTGTCAATAGGAAACGTACCCAAAAGGCTGGCAGCATTGCCACGTTGTGTGGCAATGCTCATTCTTTGGCTAAAAAATAGGCCAGCCCTATGGCCACGTGAAGAGTCGACCAACCGCCTGGCGATGTCTCGAAATACTAGGTGGGCACTCGGACCCCATGGCCCTAGAGTAAATGAAACATATAGGTACTTAGTCTAGTTACGTTACCATGAGCAGCAAATTGTTGCTAATGAGCTGCAGCGATCAATTTCCCACAATGCTACTTCCCGCTTCCCTGAGAAGTTGGTTGAATCTGTATCTATGTTATTCTTACTCACCATAGAAAACATGACAGTATAATTATAATTAATAGTTTTTGGTGAACATTTTGTTATTTAATAATTTCGTAATTGATAAACAAGTTTGGATTACAGAGTCAGACATGTTAGGCAATCAGGAATAGAAATTGAAAGTACTTTCGTTCCATTTTATTATTTATTATATATTTTACATTTTATTATATATTTTACTTTTTATTATATTTTACATTCTATTTTATTAGTTTTTTTTTCAGTCAAAGGTTTTAGCATTATGCTGAGTGATGTCCGTTTTGCGTGGATGTGACGCATGTTTTCCCCCAAATTGTTTTTTTTTTGTTTGTGTTTTTTTATGCGTCATATTTACCGCAAATAAATGTATTTTCTTTCTATCTTTAGAATTGGGTAGACAATTGAATGACCTACGTACATAAGCTCACGCTTTCATCTCATGGGGGTAAGCAAAAATTATAGAACGCCACTTGTTACGATCCTCACCTACTCCTTTTGCTTCGTTTACGTGCAAATTGAATGATTCTGTAAATATTCAAATTAAATTGTAAATTTTCATAAAAAGGAATTGGCGCTGTAGTTGTCAATGTCAACGCGAAATATTGTTTTTGCTACTGATAGCAGAAGTAAATTATATTTGAGTTTTTTAGAATACAAAGTGTTTTTTTTTTGTATTTGTAAGAACGTTCGCATTCTGATTTCAGTGTCAATCTGTCAAAATAACCTCTAATTTACTACATTTTTGATAAGTTTTCGACATTGATTGTCGCTGGGATGAGATCGCGAGTATATTTTGAACGTTTTTAAATACGGGAAGTGGCTATTAGCCGGTCGATTCTGGAAAAATCTCACCGTGATAACTAAGGTGAAGTGAGCTTAGAGTGAGCTGTGAGTCAAGCTGATGCTAGGGATTGACACTATTGACGACTCACTTCACGCTCACTTCACCCAAGGTTTCACGATGAGATGGTTACAGAACCGCACGGCTGTTCTTTTTCTGTACATCGTACAAAGATAAAGGCAATCTGACTCGTTGGTCGCTAATTTTAATATTGAGCATGATGTCCTGGGTTCGAATTGCGGGTCGGTTAAAGTGTTATTGGGTTTCCCACCTGGAATTTCTCAGCAGCACCCTGGAGTCTGGATATGCGCCCTGTTGATGGCAATAGGTTCACTCTCTATTACATGGGACTTAAACATTACAGGCAAAATGTGGGTGAACTATAAACGTACAGACGCATCTGTCGAATTTCTTCAAAATATTTTCAACATTATCTCTAAAGCATAAGGTCCACAGTTGATTGGGAAAACTTGACAGTTTCGGGTAGCTTGATGTGCTGGCGTCAGTACACTTCTGCCTAATTCTTCATGGATACAAGGCATTTTGTTATTTTGTCTATCAAGGATAGTGGCAATTGATTGAATGACTAGGCTCCCCAAAACCAAAAACAAAACCTAGTCCAAAATACAACATATTTTCTCAGCAAATGAAGCCATCGGCTACACAATCTACGTGAAATGAGGTAAGGTTGGCCAACGTAACGAAATTGTCGGCGTTTGCGACACGCTGTGGGTAGTGCCTGATACCACCCGCTGGGCAAGGTACCGTTTACACTCAGGATTTAGATGGGCCACGATTTGATTCTAGTATTTATTGAATAGTCGGGAACAAGGTTTTAATTATGAGTGGCGTTTTAGGAAGTTAGTCTTGTTGATTAATGCTTTTGAGACTCAATTTGCTTTAAAAGTAATAAATGATAAACGATTATAAATTATAATTATTTATATATACTGAAGTATATTGTTTAAAAAAAAAAAAACACTAGTGCAAGTCAAAAATAACTTAAGTTTTAAAACAGGATGAGTTCGGTGTTTTCTATCCGACTGCTCTGAAAAGAAAGATCGAAAAGAAGTTTAAATGTCTCTTTTAAAGTCCAGACAATCTTGGTCAGGTCAGATATGAGGACCATGCAAATACAGAAGGTCTTTTGATATAAGAACCACAAAGATTTGAGTAGACTTGTCCAATTAGAGCACGCATTTGTCATTAATCGTGCAGCACAACTCAGAACTTAAGGAGCTCAAGGACTCGACGAATAGTACTAAAGAAATGACATTTGGCGTTGCATAAATTACTAAATAGTTGGATATGTATCTATTTATTCAATTTAAGATCCTTTTTAAAGATGAAAGGGCATTATTTTATGACATAAAATCTTATATTTACTGTAGCCTTGGTATAATCAATCAATAAGTAAGTCTTAGCCCGCTTGTTTGGATACAGTATCATATGATACAAAAAAAAAGTAATAAACCTTGCATCATTCGACCACTTTTTCTAACCAATTTTTACACACGACTAACTTCTGACGTCACAGAATAAGGAAATATAATATTACTATTAGTCATACTATTAAGAAAAAGGTTATTGTCGAAATTACAGCAATTTGGAAAAATGCTCCAGTTTTAATTATTTTATCATTGGCATGTTTATTTTCCGGTGAATGTTCATAGTAACTGGTAAAAGTGTTTTTTCGAGGTCTGCGCGACGCGGTCGAAAGTTCATTGAACTTGTTATTGTTAGTTAATTTTGTGGGTATTTTCAGATAGATTTTTACTCGCTTCGATGGATGATGTAAGAAAAAAAATGTAAGTATAAACGTGAAAATATTTGTACTGTGGCGATCTTAAACATTCATTTGGACTGTCCTTGAAGAAGATTCTGGCAGAATCAAACATGAAAAAACAATGAAACAGGCATAAGTATGACAGCTAACATATTATTGTCCTTACAGGAGCGTCTTAGCGCGATAGACTAGCAAGGAAATCGGTCACCAATAAATCCTTAAATTTCGTAGTTAATATCTACATACACAGTTATTTCGCTAAACATTAAAAAAATTCCAGTGATTCTTCTCCAGAAAGAACCACATCGTCGCTTCAGAACAAAACCACAGCTCACAAGCTGACGTAGAAGAAAACGTATTACATCGACTGTCGACCGCTTATTCATTCAACGAGAATATTTTCCATACAAATTACAATGAAACGACAAATCCCACACAATGTTTCTAAGAATAACCACTATTAAAATAAAGATTATGTACCATTATTTTAGTCATCGTTCATTCATAAGAGTTTAAGAGAAATTCCGGAGCATCTGACTTGTAAAGTAAACAGGCAGTAATTGGATGACTCAGAACTTAACGAAGAAAACGTGGTCCATTTCGCGAATAGGTACATCGTGTGAGTCAGTTTTTGTGTTAACACTTTGTATATCTAGAGTGTTTGAAGCAAGAGCAATGTTTAGAGCAACTCCTGTCTTCGTAATTATGAATATGGATGGCTGTACGTAAAGAGACCGCCTCACGAAAAGATGGGTGGAAGGTGAGAAACAGATGTCAAGGAATGATGTGAGCTCTGAGATGACAGCAAATAAAGATGACTGTATCAACGACAAAGATATATACTGTGTCGACCCCAAATAAATTGAGACAAGGACAAGAAGCTGACGAGTTCTTTCTCCCAAGCTGTTGTGAGATCAGCCTTCAGAAAGAGAAAATTACTAGCATGAGACATTGCATTATCTGTTTTTTCAACCGTCTAGTGTGAGGTTTTTTGTTTCTTTACTTTATGAATAATGTTTTTATTGAAAATTATATGATCACTTATGCGGTGTTGTAACACCCACCTGAAATGAGGTAGGATATTCTTTGCGGTGACTGTGTAAGTGTTTGGTTTCGTCTCTTTGAAATTAGGTGGTCTGGACAAACGATCAATTTTTGTACCTACATTTTTTACTTTTCATCATTCATCATTATTGAACTGTTTCCGTTCACAAATGTCTACCTACTATATTTCTTGATCTTGTTGGTATTACTCATTTCTATTTTATGATCAAAGTATAGATCTATATTCATAGCAGCATCTATCTACTAGAGTATATTTATGCTCGTCATTCTCATAGTACTTAACAGCTAGTTAGTAGTTCCTTATACCACATAGTTTATCATTTGTTATGTAAAGTTACACCGCATTATAAATGCATGTAATCTGTGATTGCACCCACCTTCCTTTAATTTACTTACTCCTGATTAGAATCAAGATCGATCTTAAGCAAGCCCTCACGAGTTTCGTTGAATAATTTCAATTATATTATTAATTATAATTTTATCACTATCAGTCATCATAATTTGTACAATGATTCTGAAATCATTCTTTGAAATTTAAAAATGAGGTCATCTATGGTTATTTTCCTGGGTTAATCCTCTTTTCTGTTATAGCTTTTTAACCTTGACAGAATTGCTACCGATGCGTTCAATTTTCCTTAACCTTTTGTTTGTTCAATAGCAGGGCAAAGGCTATGTTGATAATGTCCCATTCTACTCTGCCTAACTATTTTCTGGTCAGTTTCTAGGAAAAATTAGTTGGCAGTTTAACATGTTTCCTGTTGAACGCTAATTACACTATTCAATTACTTGTTCTTTTTTGTGTTTGTGTTTTTCGTAAACGTATATGTATAGAAACGTGTTCCCTTCCTTTCGTTTATTTCTTTCATTGGAAAGAAACTAAAAAAAAATTGAGTTCTACTGTATGATGTAATGAATAAAAAGGTGTATGTAGGCATAGAATTTGAGATTAATTACTCAAAGATTACGCAGCAATAAAATCACGACATGATTAAAAGCATTTTTATCATCGTGTGCAGCTACAGAATATATTAATGCTAAGTACCTTGGTTCCGCAACAATTACAAGTAGGTACATAAGATTGCAATCTGAGACAATATGAATTGTAACAATATTCAACAAGACTAGTCTATTAAATGTAAACTTATTATTAATTGTTGCAAATGTAACGGATAACTAGGGCCTCATTAGCAGGTTGTTCCATTTGTACCACAAATAAATCTAACTCACTTGTGTCAGCACGGGGGATGCAGACGAGCAACTTTCTCGCAACTGCATGTCGATTCTGTAAAAATCTCAGCGCGAAAACTTGCGTGGAGTGAGCTGTCAGTGTCTTCCCACTGATGCTAGGGATTGACTCAGCAAACAGTTCATTTTGTATAATTTCAAAACTAGTATTTCAGTTGCCAAAATATTACTTTTTTGTGAGGGCTTAAAATAAAATAGCAAAACAGAAATTTCGTCAGAATACCAATTTTGTTTTTTTTCTTTTTTTCCTAGACTAGTCCTTTTATAAGGACTACTCTTTTTTTCCTAGATTAAAACCTCACAAAATAGTAATGTTTCGACAGTTATAATATTAGCTTTGAAATTATATAGAATTAGCATAAAAAATATTAATAAAATTTCGATTATGATTGTAAATGTACGCTTGGTCAATCCCTAGTATCAGGTGGGCTGACACTGACAGCTCACTCCACGCTCACTTCTCCTAAGTTTTCACGGTGAGATGGTTACAGAATCGCACTGCTGTTATGTTGCTTTTATTACTTCTTAAAATATGCGACCGTAAGCGACTAGGTAAGTAGTTAGGTACAGACGCCAGCACATCAAGCTACCTGAAACTATAAAATTATCCCAATCAACTTTAAGCCTTATGCTTTAGCAATAAAGTTGAAAATCTATTAAAGAAATTTGACAGATTGTAGTAGCTTGATGTGCTGTCGTCTGTACAATTTAAATAAGTAAAATTTAATTAATGATTGTACTTCGTTTATCTGTAAAGATAAGGAATATAAATAGTGAATTAACGATGAAGTAAAATCAATTAATTTCGTTTTTTAAAACATAAACAAATATGGCATGTTAAATACTAGCAATTAACAACAGCGCTTAATTAATCAAATAATTGAAGGGCATTACGTTCAGCGGTACATGACTGATACTTTATAATTTGTGATAAAATATTCAATATTACTTACAGTACATATTTATAAGTAAATAGCTTGTTGTTATTTGCCTGGACTAGTCTAGAATAATGCATTGTTGTTATCTTGTTTCTAAAAAATATAAAAAAAAGCCGTGGTGGCCAAGTGGTACCTGCCCCGACAGAGGAGACGTAGGTCGTGGGTTCTTTCCCATTCAGGCACTTTAATTTGTCTAATTCATTTCATCACCACTGCTCTCAAAACAGGAAAGGAAAACATCGTGAGGAAACCTCCATGTGCTAGAACCAAAAATTCGAAGACGATTGAGCGATTGATCGAGATGTGACACGTACGAACCCGCACTAGTCCCGCGTGGTGGATTACGGTCCACTCCCGCTCACAGGGAAGCGGCCTGTGTTCCAGCAGTGGGAACATATGCTTGTTTTTCTAACATCCATTGCTTCCTTCATTTCAATGTGTATGACTTTTTCAAATGACATATTTTTTCGGTTGCCTCCGTATAATGTCCCAGTGCCGGGCAAAGGACTCCTCGAAGTCCTTCCAGGAACTCGTTTCCCGCGCCACCTCGAACCAGTTCTTTACTTACCTATATTTTGATAGTCATTTGTTTTAGGATTTCTCTGAAATGCCGTAATTGGTTAATAGGATATTTTTGGCGTATAAGGCCAAAAACTTTTGGTGAAAAACTACGGTTGAGTCGCAGTGTGTAGGCACTTGTGGTCAGTGTTGTATGGATCACTATGGAAGCTTGTTGACAGACATGGCTGCACCACAGCACGGCGCCGCCGCCGTATACTATACAACCAGTAGTTTGCCGTCCCATATATGTATGAGCTCATGCGATTATTCTGCGGTGAGGCTGGCGCGTCGTGCCGTAAAGAAACCCTGCCGTGTCCAACGGGCCTAAAGTTGCCCGTCTATTGGACCTCCTCGTGTCAAACTAGCTAACTTGTTCAAGTGGAAGTATTCGAACTATCTTTTATTGGGCAATCAGTGGGTTTGGGCCGGAGCTAGGCGCGTAGGCGTCCATTTTATGACCAAAAGGCACTTGTTTAATAAATTGGGAAAAAGCGTTTGGCTCATAACTGGAGCAGAAATTTGGGTCGTAGTTTGGAAATAACTGAATGAAGTTGATGACACAGAAAAAAAAAACCACTTCAGACTATCTCTATATTGTCGTTGCTTGCATTCGTACTTGCTTTTCATTATGACATCACATAATCGCAGCGGTCATTGAATGTCACGGGTTCAGTTCAAAAGTAGAAGTTTGGAATAAAATTGCTGCAATTGTTTGCGATGTTGCCAACTTTCACAACGCATCCTGAGTTGTTAAAGTTGGCCACATCGCAAACGGCTGTCAAATAATTCGCAGTTTTGATTAATTTGTCAATATTACTGAATGATTATGATAAACATCGCTCAGTAGTGCCTAAAAATATTAATTGAAACAGAGAAATATTTGACAGATATTTGCGGCGTGACTTACTTTCAGAATGCCAACTTCTTAACCTACCGCAATGGTTGAAAGCGAGGTGACTTTATAGCTATTAATTTATTACTAGTGATTAATGTCCCACTGCTGGGCAATTGCTTCACTACTCTCTTTCAACCTTTCCCTGTCCAGAGCTGCCAAGGACCAATCATTATTAATGGAGTCCAGCTCATCCCTCCATTAAACGGGACCCACTGGGTCGTAAGTTTGTTCAATTGATCGTCTGACATGCGGCAGATATGCCATGCTTAAATGGAATTCGGCTGGACCCAAGTCCATTTAAGCATGGCAGCTTTCAAAGTGACGTCAGCCGGTCGATTCTGTAAAAATCTCACCGTGAAATCATAAGTGAAGTGAGCACTTAATAGTGTTAATCCCTAGCGAATGACAGCTCACTCCACGCTCACTTCACCCAAGCTTTCATGGTGAGATGGTTGCAGAATCGCACGGCAGTTATTTTAGTGATGGAATGGATTGTTGTATTCTTAAACCGGTATTAGGTACTATAGCTAGGTAAATAAAGTAAAATAATATATGGAACATAATATGCGTGCATATAGAGACAGATTGTTGATATCAACATAACGTATGTAGATAAGTGGTGCTATAAACTAAGCTATTCGCAACAGTAACTTGTTACTTTATAGCTCAAAAGATCACAATCGCGTGTGTAGCAACAAAGTGCAAGCTAGCAATGCAAACTGCTATGAGACATTTCTTTATGTACAGACGCCAGCACATCAAGCTACTACAATCTGTCAGATTTCTTTAATAGATTTTCAACTTTATCGCTAAGCTATAAGGTTCAAAGTTGATTGGGAAAATCTGACAGTTTCGGGTAGCTTGATGTGCTGGCGTCTGTACTTACTAGGATCCACCCGCAACTTCGTTTGCGTAGAATTCGGAATTCCCGCCGTTTAAATCCTATTACCCGTTTTCCCGTAGGAATGAAGCATTTTCCCGCGGTAAAAAGTAGCCTATGTTCATAAGGGATAATGTCAGCTTCTAATAGTAAAACAATTTTTCAAATCGGTCCAGTAGTTTTGGAGCCTATTCAATAGAAACAAACAATCAAATCATTCCTCTTTATAATATTATTGTAGATACAACTTTGTACAGACGCCAGCACATCAAGGTACTACAATCGGTCAAATTTCTTTAATAGATTTTCAATTTTATCGCTGAAGCATAAGGTTCAAAGTTTATTGAGAAAATTTGACGGTTTCGGGTAGCTTGATGTGCTGGCGTCTGTACTCTGAATCGTATCTTGTCTTGATTTTATCTTAAGCAAATGCCTGTTAAAGTTCATATCTGTATAAATATAGGTTATATTAATAAAATAGGTACCTACTTGTCTGTGGTCCTTAGAATCGTTTTTATTGTCATAGGTCCTGCAACCGGCGTGCTTGTATGACCGTAAGACCAGCCGGTCGATTCTATAAAAATCTCACCGTGAAATCATAGGTGAAGTGAGCACTTAATAGTGTTAATACCTAGCGAATGACAGCTCACTCCACGCTCACTTCACCCAAGCTTTCACGGTGAGATGGTTACAGAATCGCACGGCAGAAATTGAAGCGTTTGCGAGATTAGGGGAAGTCGGCTCAAAGCGGCCACCTTAACTTTGAGTTCAAAAAAAAACTATTAAACGAATGATTTTTGAAGAGAATTTTATACTAGCAAGTAGAGAATTAATAGAATTTTTGTATGGCCAATTCAAATTTGCGCAAATTTAAAAATAGACATTCTATTTGCAGATTACGAAAACTTGTCATAAAACCGCTTTGCCCGAGTGGCCGCCCAAAGCGGCCATGGGGGTAAGGGCAACGTGGCCACCCCAAAAGTTTTCAAGAAATGAATTGTTTTTTTGTTGGAATATATCGTGTTTGATAAAATAAAAATGCAAAATCAAAAATCAACATATATAATTAACATGTAAAAATAAAAAACAACAACAGTTGTTATTAATCAACAATTATTTCTCTTACTTATCCTTTCAACAGTCTTAAAGTTTTCTATCCAAATTATTCCTCTAAATCTTAATTCTACCTGCTGTGGTGTAAACACTGTAGTAAATCTGCCAAGTTTTTTTTGGCAGATCCAGTGTTTAAGTGTCTTCTCAGGGTTGTGCGAGGGATACCATATTTTATTGCGATGGATTTAATTGACTCGCGCTTTTCTTTTACCCCTTTAATTGATCGGGCCATCGTAGCTTCGTCCCATGGTGCCTGGGCTGTTTTTCTTTTGTAGTTATACAAAATAATTAAGCAAAATAATTAAGCATTATCTATGCAGCCACAATATGAAAGTAAGGGCAAAGCGGCCAACTGACCGCTTTGCCCGAACCGCTTTGCCTTTTTCGGCCATTTTGTTTAAAAAATTAATTTCACTCACATTATTTACTATATTACGAAGCAAATACCACACAAAAAAGGCCAAATAGATAAGTAACATTAAACGTGTAATGAAAGCATTTCAATATAAACAGTTTTGACCAAAACAGGTTGAACTTACCTTGTATTATTTTAACAAAACACACAAAAAAACATTTGTCGTCACTAGAGCCACGCATTCGTTCTTACCGCTAATGAATGACTCACTGGCGCGGGGCGGGAGGTTTGGTTATGCGTACGGAATGGCAAAGTTACGCTATCATTTCAAATACCCGAAAAATGAAGCGTGGCCGCTTTGCCTCCTATGGCCGCTTTGAGCTGACTTCCCCTAATTAATTTTGGTGATGGTTTTGAAATGGTAATTTTGCGAAAGAAACAATTTAAGAAATGGGACATTTTGCGTCCGGTAGACATTTTGCGACTGTGCCAAATACATGAGTTGACGTTTTGTGAGTAGCAACTGACATTTAATACTTATAAAGCATTTACGAGTTCGACTATACAGTAGGGCAGGAAAACAGACACTATTTAATTTTGATTCCTGGGCTAGGAAAACTATAAAATTCACCCACTTCTTAGAAAATAAAAGACTCTAAAACTAATATTCATTAATTAAGACGTAATTTATGGTTCCCTAAAGCGACTCGTATCTAAGTAATGATTAGAATGACCTTTATTTCTTTTGTCACTACAATGCATGCCTAGGGCTGCCATCTTATTATATGGGAATGACGATATTATGTAAAATTTAGTTTCTGGATATTCATAAATATACAACATGTAACGTTAAATGCGCAAAACCTGAAAATAGTTTGATCAGAATAACGAGCAGAATTAATTGAACTACTTTTTAATATAGGTCAGATTTTTCAAAAAATCTTCATTAAAAACGTTGCCGTGTCTATTTATTAATAGGTCAAGCAAGCCAATTTCAGCGCGGCGCCGCGGCCCAGTGACGACTCCTCCCTCGATAAAGCGTCGTCGCAGACGCAAGATACGATCAGAATGGCCAGTAAAACTAAAACAGCACATAAAACCTTTTCAATTGTTTTAATGACTTATTTTCTACCTGAAACAGGTCAATTAAATTAAAAATACATTGGGGTGTCTGAGGTTTTGCGCATTTAACGTTACACGTTGTATAAGGAGCTGTTCATTTATTACGTAAGACGATTTTAGGGGGGAGGGGGTCCAAACAAGTCTTACTTTTTCATACGGGGGGTGGGGCGGGGTCTAGATTGTTCTTACGTAAGATCACAAAAGTGTGCAAAAATTATAACTTTTTAATTTTTTTGCTACTCTTTCTTTGAAATCTTGGCAGATACTGATCTTACGTAAGATTGCAAGGAGGCGGAGGGGGTTCTTCCTAGTCTTATTTTTTCCTAGGTAGGGGGAGATGGGTCAGTTAGTGGTCAAAATTGTCTAACGTAATAAATGAACGTACCCCTAATGGGGGTAGGCAGAAAGACAGAAACTACAGAACGCCATCTGCTACGATCATACTTACTCCTTTTGCTTCGTTTACGTTCATACATACATCTAGTTATAAATTTTTTAGACATTGCTTTGCAAGGATATTTATGTTTTTCTTATTACGGAACAGAGACACTGATGGTAGAAAATCCACATAAATACTTTTTAGTTTGTCGGCGAAAACTAGGATAGCAAAAGGCCAATTTTCGTAATCAAAAACGTATGTACAAAATCTAATCGCAAACTGATCTCAGCGATAGTCAATGTCAAAAAGTTGTCAAAAATTTTGACAGATTGAGACAGAGATTGGAATGCGAAAGTTCCTAAAAAGACGGGAATTTCCGTCAGGAGTCTCACGGGAAAAATATGCCATAACTGGATCTTTATGAGGGGCCTGTGGCTAAATAATGACTGCCGCACAGGTCGATGGATCAGGTTAAGCTACGCTTGCCGCGGTTGGTCTGTGGATGGGTGACCATCTTTACATACCGAGACCCCTCCATGCCTCGGAAAGCACGTTAAACCATTGGTCCCGGCTGTCATTCGTAGATCTTTGACAGTCGTTACGGGTAGTCAGAAGCCCGAACGTCTGACAACCAGTCTTACCAAGGGGCATCGTATTACCCAGTAACTGGGTTGTGGAGGTCAGATAGGCAGTCGCTCCATGTAAAATACTGGTATTCAGCTGCATCCGGTTAGACTGGAAGCCGACCCCAACATAGCTGGGAAAAGGCAGGCAGATGATGATGATGAACTCGATCTTTATAATTTTTATGCAGTTATGGCAGAAAGGAGGACAGAAGATACACAGGATGTAGACAACAATAAATTAAACTGCTTATATGTAATGTCGTTCCCAGTTTGCATTAAAAAAAAAACGAAAGAAAAAAGAAAGAAAAAAAAAGAAAGAAAAAAAAAGAAAGATTGGCAAAATCCATAGTCAGCCCATCACTAAAAGAGTTGAGTATCCTAAAGAAAGGGGCATTTTTTAAACAGAATTTAATGGGAGTGAGAATAACTGTGAACTGATCAGTTAATGAACGATGGACAGCCCTAAGTGTACCTAACCTAACAGAAAGTGTATATCAGTGTTTTTTGCTCAACGAATTGAGTCATATCCTGCCATGAAGTTGTAAAAGAGGCACTAGGTGACACCTTTGGTAAATGTACTATACTAACAATAGATAGTTATGTACAGACGCCAGCACATCAATTTACTACAATCTGTCAGATTTCTTTAATAGATTTTCAACTTTATCGCTAAAGCATAAGGTTCAAAGTTGATTGGGAAAATCTGACAGTTTCGGGTAGCTTGGTGTGCTGGCGTCTGTACATAAGTATGTACCTACTGAGTAATATATGTAATGAGAAAAGATGAGTATGGTTGGATTACATATCTCTTGAAGAGACGGAGTCATAACCTATAGGGTACTTCCCGTTGACCTAGAGTCATGACATTTGGCAAGGACCAATTTCATGTCGCACAAGTTAAGGAAAAAATCCGAAAACCGTAAAATAGTTACTACAAATTTGTATGGAACCCTCAGTGCGCGAGTCCGATTGGCACTTAAACAGTTTTTTAAATTATCTAAATACTGCCATCAAAAAAACGAGTCAAATTCGATTGTGTTCCTCATTCCTGTAAAGGGAGTAACCATGTAGTTAAGAATGACTTCGACCAACAAATTGCGCGCACGTCGCACAGTGAAGCATGTTGGTGATTTGATATCCTACACTTTCTTGTAGCTGTTGAAGTAGATCGTCAGCTTCTAGGAGCAACATCCTTCCTTTATCTGATGAATCTTTCACCTGCGTCCTTCAATTAATTCCCACGAAGATAATTGTGCAAAAAGATAATTTCAGAATCAATGAATAAATTCATAAATTATTCTGCAACATTACTTATAATGTTGCATAGATTTTTTTTAGGTTTATACCAGCTACTTACCTGAAATTAGTTTAAAGAAATCTGAGAAAATTTTCTGAAAAACTTCATTGTTTTCACCCTGAATCACACCATCTCCTGTCATAGTTTTATGCAATTTTTAATCTTACTTTAACGAAGCTAGAGTCTACAATCGCGTGTAAGTTCCTGTTCAGCACATAAATCTACTACAGTCTGTCAAATTTCTTTAACAGATTTTCAACTTTATCGCTAAAGCATTAGGTTCAATATTGATTGGGGAAATTTTACAGTTTCGGGTAGCTTGATGTGCTGGCGACTGTACCTAAAACGTACACACATACTTTCTGTGTACTTAAAACGAAATGAGTCAACTTAGGCTTTTGTAAGTATGTATAGCAATTTCGAAAAACACTCTCGTTTAAACAGGATTTAAGCAACTATGAAATATAATGAAAAGTTGCGTCATGTAGAAAGGGTTTTATCGTTTTATCCTTGCGCAATTTTTTCATAATTAACCAATGATTTGCAATCGAAGCTTTAATTGCATTGCTTCCCTCTATTAATATCGATTTGTAATTGATTAAATGGTATCTAATAGTGGTCGAACGAAATCTAAATTCGAAGTTGCGCGTGCGCGGTGTTTCGAGAGAAAATCTTTTGAAGTGTGTATTTTTACGTTTTGATCTCTATTTTTTTGCCTACTTTAGTTCATGTGTTCTGAATTGAACCAATTATGTCTACCAATTTTAGACTATTTTGAGCTAGAAGCCTTTTTATAGACATAACTAGCGACCCGACCCTGCCTCGCACGGTTTTTGCGACTTGACAAAACATCGTGATTTCTATATTATGTTAGTTTAACATTAACGTACCTATTACAATGATCCTTCCTGAATAAATTCTCTAAATGATGGTGAAAACCGCATGAAAACCCATTGTGTAGAAAAGATTTTGAAAAACAACGCGGTCACACAGACAGGCGCGAAAAGTGGCTTTCATTAATTTAATTTAAACATTTTTATTCCGTCCAGTCCAGTCGGACCAGTAGTCGGCTTTGAAAAATTATTTTTGCATATGTAGCCCAATTTTTGAGGAAGGCTGTAGGCTATTTAGCATTACGCTAGGAAAAAAAAGGAAAGAACCCTGGGCGAAAATGAAGTAGGTAATAGCGCGGGCAGGCAATGCGATGAAGTGGGGCGGGGAACAAGAATTTCACGCGGAAAAAGTCGTGGGCTGAAGCTAGTGTATAGATAATAATAATAATATTCCACAACTTTCACACAACGCCATCTAGTCCCAAACTAAGCTGAGCTTGTGCTATGAGTACTAGACAAGTGATAAACATACATATATATATTTCTAAATACATACATAAAGATAAAGATAAAGTTAGTTCCTACCTAATTGAGGAGGTAACATGCAAACAGGCTTAAGTTTGTTTGTTACCTCCTCAATTATCTTCCTATTCATAAATCGCTACCATGCCCCGCGTCACTCGTTAATTTAGTATTTCGATATCTGATTTGAATAAGATTCATTTGGTTACAAATAATGTATGTTGCCAATCAAAAAGATTTAATAGCACATATTTTTTTTTTAAATAATTTTATTGAACATATTTACATAATTTTAAATAATATTAATAATATGTACAAGTATACAACGTGTAACGTTAAATGCGCAAAACCTCAGACACCCCAACTGATTTTTATTTCAATTGACATATTTCAGGGAGAAAATAAGTCATTAAAAAAATTGTAAAGGTTTTATGTGCTGTTTTAGTTTTACTGGCCATTCTGATCGTTTCTTGCGTCTGCGATGACGCTTTATCGAGGGAGGAGTCGTCACCGGGCCGCTGCGCCGCGCTGACATTGGCTTGCTTGACCTATTAATAAATAGACACGGCAACGTTTTTAATGAAGATTTTTTGAAAAATGTGACCTATATTAAAAAGTGGTTCAATTAATTCTGCTCGTTATTCTGATCAAACTATTTTCAGGTTTTGCGCATTTAACGTTACACGTTGTATAAAAAGGAGGGGAAATAATCAAAGTGCATAAAAAAATTCGTTCGCATCGCTGTCAAAGGATACGTGCCCATAAGGCTGGCAGCATTGCCACGTTGTATGGCAATCCTGATTCTTTGCCCAAAAAATAGGCCAGCCCTAATAATAATTTAATAAAATGAAATAATTATAATTGCATAATTTATTTAAATGAAATCATGAAAGGAAGTTTGGAAGGTTAGTTTGTCAAAATAGGCTTTAGAAATAAATAAATAATGCCTCAATCAATTTGATTCAAAACGTCTAACCGGCCTCTGCGAGTTGGCTTCGGTTCCTCGATCGATGGTCCAGATTTGCAAATAATAAAAATAATAATCTCTTTTTATGTACGGAGAGAATCGCAGGTATGCTGGAAGAAATTTCCTTAGAAATAAGCATCACCTTTGTACGCATATTTCTGTTCCTTTCTTTTTGTCTGTTTACATTACAATAAACGTTCGCAATAAACGTTTTGACTTTGACTTTTTACTTTTTACATTTATATACAACTGTACATAACAGTTAAATAAATAATTTATGGAATTCAAAAAAATATAAATATATTTTAAAACTTTTTAATCAGTCACTGTCATATGAGATTGGAACATTTTTCATGCTTATTTACATTATGTCCAAATTTTTTGTTTTAAAAAAAAAGAAAAATATTATTTTAAAACTTTTAAGTCAGTCATTGGTTGGTTGGATGGAATTCGATTTCTTTACAGATAATAATTAACCTAGATAATAATTGCACGAGTTGTAGAATCTGGACTTAGTGGCCATCTTAAATGAAAGTTAGATATAGGACCAACACTTAACCACATATGAAAGAAAAAGTGTATTGTGTGTGCGTGTGTGAAGTTTATGTGCTGATAACATTTTGAGCAAAACCTTTCATCCAAAAATAAAAAAAAATAAGATTTTGAAACTGAATTGAAAGTTCCCTCGTGAGTTTTATTTTACTCGATTTGATTTGAAAGTTTTCAAAAACGTATTTAAAAGCGTCAGTATGCCACGTCGGTCTTAGAAAGAGTTCGCTTCTCTCTCTCACTCATACGAGCTGTGTGTCGGTTGGTTTCTAAAATTTGATGTGTCAAAACATGTGGCGTTGTTCACCACGCTTGCTCAAGACGGATTGGCGAATAACAATTAACTGTTGCTCGCGTGAAAATAAAACATAATTCACGGGAACGTAGTATGTACCAGGATAAAAGTATCCTATCTGTTAATCCAGGTTATAAACTATCTATGTGCCAAAGGGGTTTGAACATTTTTCAATGGAAGCTGGCACATCCACCCGTCGCCATTTTTTCAAACTTTTCATAGTTCTTATATGGCGATCATTACCTCCAAATATATCGGGAACGTGGCACTTTAGGGTACCATATTACATGACATTTTTTGTTTGTATACCCAACCCACCCCTTCTTCCTCCTCATTGTGTTGTTGCTCCTCGTTTGTTTGGTCCGTTACCCATATAAACTACAGTCATCGTGCGCGGATACTTAAACAAAAAACAAAGAAAAAAAACAAAATGGCGGTGTGTCGGATAATATGCCACAAAGGTTCGAACCCCTTTCATTCAAATTCGTTAAGCCGTTTTTGCGTGATTGTGTAACAAACATATAAACTTTCATATTTGTAATGTTATATACTAGCTTTTGCTTGCGGCATAGCCTGCGTGAGTGTCGGAAAATGTCCCACGGGAACGTACTTCCGGTATTAATGGTACCCTAATGTGGTAATCCAGGTTATAAACTGTGCCAAATTTAATTCTAAATTTAACCTTCCAGTCAGCACGATTTTTTCCGACATGTTCAACAATTATCGTCATAATTCAGCCAATTTACACAAAATCTTAATGAATTATACACTTAAACCTTCCTCATGAATGTATCCTTCCATTTGTGAAAACCCTATTAAAATCCGTTTTGTAGTTTTTGAGTTTATCGCGTTCAGACAGACGCGACGGTGGGAATCTTTATTTATAACATTACTAGCTGCACCCTGCGGTTTCACCCGCATAAGTCTAGATCCCGTTGGAATATCGGGATAAAAAGTATTGTAAGTATTAATCCTGGTTATAAACTATCTGTGTGCCAAATTTCATCAAAATTGGTCCAGCCGTTTGAGCGTGAAGAAGTAACAAACATACACACACACACTCACAAACTTTCGCATTTATAATATTAAGTGTGATGTACTGATTATAATTATATTAACATTACAAATAGTAGAATAAGTCCAGGTTTATTAATGGTTATTACTTTTCAAGTCACCACGATATACCATACATTCAGACAAACCCGCAGGCAACAACTAGACTATAACCCAGACATTGAACAAAAAATCTAGATACTTATGTTACGATTAAATTCTTTCACATTTTTTATAACAACATGAGGCAATAGGTCCCGATGATTTCATGCTCGATGTAGCCATGATTCTAATTTAGTTTTCACGCTAAACGTCTAAAGGTGCTGTTCTACTGTGGGCTAGGAACTACATATAACAATTTTATAGCCCAAGAATGGGCTTAAAATCGCGTTTAACTGATATACAACACACACAGAATCACACTGACAGAATGTTTTTGTTTTATTTGTTTTCATTTGCCAGTATCGCAACACAGATTAATGTATATTGTTATACTCGTACCTATAATATATTATATATTGTCTTTGGTCCTTGACTCTGATATCAAGCAATGGACAAAATTGCCAACCTTTTATTACTTGAGTGCGAAGCTTTTGGCTACTTTGTATGCGTGTATTTTATATATATGTATATATGTTTAATGTGCGTTTTGTTTGTGCAGCATAAACAATTTATCTTTCCTTCTTTCTAAATCTAACAAGGAAGGTATCCCGACGTTTCACCTCCGATTTTTTTGCGGCTGATATATGTTATTCTCCATCAAATTTTTTTTTTGCCAGCGTGCCTATTTTGGGCGTGAAATAGCCACCTAAACATTACCACATTTCGGGGCAGTTTGAAGGTTTTACATACTTCTACTTAATATTTTTCCAAAAGACCAAATGGATATTAATATATCAATTTGGTCTTTTGGAAAAATACGACTATAACTCACGTCACGTGTGTTTATGGGAATTTAATTGTAACTTAGAGTGACTAACAAGGAAGGTATCCCGACGTGTCACCGCCGATTTTTTTGTGGCTGATATATGTTATTCTCCATCAAATTTTAAGAGACACGTATTTTTTTGCCTGCGCGCCTTTTTTGGGGGTGAAATAGCCCCCTAAACATTACCACCTTTCGGGGCAGTTTGATGGTTTTACATATTTCTAGTTAATATTTTTCCAAAAGACTAAATGGATATATTAATATATATTAATATCCATTTGGTCTTTTGGAAAAATATTAACTAGAAGTATGTAAAACCCAAGGTAGACTGACGGCACATAATGCACTGGATGTACTCTATACTAATATTAAAAAGAGAAAAGATTGAAATTGTTATATTTTTGTTTTTTGCGCTTTCACACTAAAAAGGTTGAACAGATTTGGATGAAATTTGGCACACGGGTAAACTTAAAATGACTTAAGTTAGGAAATATAATACTTTTATTCTGATATTCCCACGGAATCGAGACTTATACGGGTGAGACTGCAGGGCGCAGTTAGTAATACATGTTATTCTCTAGCCTAGACCAAATGTCGGTCACCGCGGCCAGTCATAACGAATAATAGCCAATTGGCTAGTCTCGTATGCAGGAGATATTACAGTAAGCAAATACAGGTGCACTGTTTCCTCAATTTCACAGTTCGATGAGACGCCAATCTGACATGACCGGGGCGAGATCAGGCGCAGGACCAGCTTTACGTGCTCACTGCACTGGGGTGTCATACTACCGACTTCCTAACTCCGGGCTAATTACAGACAAATGGATCTGTATATCAATTTGTCTGTAATGATTGCCCTACACTTTCTTGTAGCTGCTGAAGTAGTTTGTCAGCTTCTAGGAGCACCATCCTTCCTTTATCTGATTAATCTTTCAGCTGCGTCCTTCAATTAATTCCCACGAAGATGCAAAAAAATAATTTCAGAATCACTGAATAAATTCATAAATTATCCTGCAACATTACAAACACTACTTACCTGAAATCAGTGAAAGAAAATCTGAGAAAATTTTCTGAAAAACTTCATTGTTTTCACCCTGAATCACACCATCTCCTGTCATAGTTTTATGCTATTTTTAATCTTACTTTAACGAAGCTAGAGTCTACAATCGCGTATAAGTTCCTATGTACAGACGCCAGCACATAAAGCTACTACAATCTGTCAAATTTCTTTAATAGATTTTCAACTTTATCGCTAAAGCATTAGGTTCAAAATTGATTGGGGAAATTTGACCATTTCGGGTAGCTTGATGTGCTGGCGTCTGTACCTAAAACGTACACACATACTTTCTGTGTACTTAAAACGAAATGAGTCAACTTAGGCTTTTGTAAGTATGTATAGCAATTTCGAAAAACACTCTGCGGCCTGCCAAAACACTTGGCAGGCCTGGTGGTCTAGTGGTCAGTGGCCCTGACTGCTATGCGCAAGGTCGTGGGTTCGATTCCCACCCAGGACAAATGTTTGTGTGATGAGCACGATCATTTGTTCTGTGTCTGGATGTAATTTATCTATAATATGTATGTATTTAGAAATATATATGTATGTTTATCAGTTGTCTAGTACTCATAGCACAAGCTCTGCTTAGTTTGGGACTAGATGGCGTTGTGTGAAAGTTGTGGAATATTATTATTATATTATTATTATTATTATTACTCTCGGTTAAACAGGATTTAAGCAACTATGAAATATAATGAAAAGTTGCGTCATGTAGAAAGGGTTTTAGCTTTAGGTTCAAATTGATTGGGAAAATTTGACAGTTTCGGGAAGCTTGATGTGCTGGCGTTTGTACTTATGGCGGATGCGATAAGATAGCATGCGATATTAAATTTTTCTTACCTTTATTGCAATTTTCAGGTCACTGTCAAGTTGCATGTGGATTAAAATATGATTCGCGACGGTAGCACCTACTGTATTTACAGAATTATAATCGTTAAAATCAATACAACCCTCTAAGTTCATATATCCTATTGATTGATATTTCAAGACACTGGCCTGCTAATCCTAGCCTGCAAACGTAAGAAAATTTTAATTTCGCATGCTTTTCTGGCGCTGATCTTCAACCCTATTTGTGTACGCTCTTTAGTTAACACTAACTTGTGTCTGGAGTTCGGAAACTATCCCACGGGGACGTACTACCGGGATGAAAGTATTCTGCATGTTAATCCAGGTTATAAACTATCTGTGTGCCAAATTTTATCCAAATCCGTTCAGAAGTTTTTGCGTGAATGAGTAAGAAGCATCGATCCATCCATCCTCACAAACTTTCGCGTTTATAATATTAGTTGGATAGGATTAGCGGGATTACAACTATCAATTAGTGTTCTTCACGCATCCCACGGTCAGCAAGGACGTTACTCAAGATGGTGTGTTATTATATTTGCTAGTCCTCATGACAGCACCAATACTTAGAAATTAAACCGTGACTGTCCGCAGTGTTTATCAGATATTTACATATTACAATTATATACAACCGATCATTTCCTATAGCTTTAATGATGTGTAACTACTGGCTGTATATGGCGTGTCGATTTACATAGATACTTATATAGATTCATTGTATATTGTTTTCTTGGAGAGCGAGCAATGGATTTAAAAGGAGATTGGACAAAACTGTATGGAAGTTTGACCTAGTCTGTACAGTTATGAATCTTACGTATCTATATCGCTGTTCTCATTATTGCCCATGCCCTATCGTTCTGACTTAGTCTCATAACACACATACTAAGATTTCTTCTTTCCCGGGAAACCCTTGTAATATCTCTTAGGTACTGCACATATTATGTCCCTAAGTTATAAAATACTTTTTGGGCACATACCAGTTACTGGGTAACACGATACCCCTTGGTAAGCTAAGGGTATAGCTCGGATATTTATGGGCATAGCGTAAGTTTTGTACTTAGCTAAAGAAACCATAGCTTCTTTGATTATTGCGTTGGTGTTGGTGGAAGTATGAGTACTCGTATTGTATTTATTAACCGACTTCAAAAAATAAAATAAAAATGTTTATTGCAATTACATAAAATGCTTTACACACATGAGTTGGAGATCACCTTTCAAGCAAGATGCTTGTGTTAGGTGACTCCGCTCTTTTACTTAATATGATAACGGGTATGCAATTCAAAAACAAAAACAAAAAAAATCTCATTAAAATAAAACAAAAAAAAAAAAACAAATTATAAAGAAAACACAATAATAGATAGTCTTTTAATTTAGTACCCAGTGTAAATAGTTAGAGATTATGAAAATAAATCACATCTTTCTTATTTTGATACATTTTGAATCCGGCCATTAAAATACGTCTTACAGTTTTGATCCTAATTCTGTTTCTTTCCTTGACATAATTATTACCCTAACGACAATATAATAACATATGCCTTTTCCATTTAGTAGGTAGGCACTGCCGTTTTTGACATTGAGATTTTAAACGCTCCAAGATTTGAGTCGATGCAAAAACCAGATCGTTTTAGAAACTAATGTGTCCTAATGATAGCTTTAATATGTGCCTTTACCTGTTAGATATAATGCGAATTGGAAACTGATCATACACACAGGGTAGGTTTTAGACACGCATAGAAACAATTAATTAGCAACTTACAAAAAAAAAAAAAATCTGATGTTTCATAGAAAAGTGCAATACATACGCGGTCAAAATGTAAGGGACAGCAATTTTTTTTTATTTTTATTAACCGACGAAAAATGTTAACGCAGGTGGTGTCTGCCTTGTAATGAATTCGGTTTGCGCGTCGATGTAAAATAAAATAGGAAGGTACGCACCTAACAAAAGTTTGTCGTAAATCATGCATGATGTCTAAAAACATTTGAATGCTTGAAGTCCTGTCTTCGATAGGAGGGTCCGGTCGGCACAATAAAGTTTTGGGTTTTCCTTTAGGAGAACATTAGTAGCTACCCGGAGTCTTAATTTACGCCTAGTTCATTGTAATATGCTCTTATTGCATGATTTCTCTTATATGGCAAAATATGGTGTGTTCGAAGAGTACATGTGATTATAATGTTATTATTATTAAATTAAAATTTTATTTATTTATTTTTCTAGACAACAATGACCAGTGGCGTAGCTTGTTCTAAAGGGGCCCTGTATCAAAATTTGCTAGGGTATTGTTTTTAGAATAGAATATCAACTCAGCCTATCGCAGTCCACTGCTGGACATAGGCCTCTCCCAGACTGCGCCACAACACCCTGTCCTCCGCCTTCCGCATCCAGTCCACCCCAGCCACCTTCTTTAGGTCGTCCGTCCATCTAGCTGGGGGGCGTCCCACACTACGCTTGCCGATACGCGGTCTCCACTCCAGGACTCGTCTGCTCCACCGGCCATCGGCCCTTCGACAGACATGGCCAGCCCACTGCCACTTCAGTTTGCTTATTCTGCAAGCTATGTCGGTTACTCCGGTTCTTTTCCGGATAATTTCATTCCTGATTTTATCCTTCAAAGAAACTCCGAGCATAGCTCGCTCTATAGCGCGCTGAGCGACCTTGAATTTGTGGACCAGCCCGACCGTCAGTGTCCACGTTTCAGCACCGTATGTCATGACGGGCAGGACGCACTGGTTGAAGACCTTAGTCTTCAAGCACTGAGGGATAGGCGACGAGAAGACTTGACGAAGCTTTCCAAATGCCGCCCAACCCAACTGTATCCTTCTGTCGGCCTCTTTCTCAAAGTTGTGTCTACCGAGCTGGATGACTTGCCCTAGGTAGACATAGTCCTTCACAACTTCGAGAAGCGACCCTTCGATGTGGATTGGACTCGGCAAGACGTGCGAATTGTACATGACTTTTGTCTTGTCCAAATTCATGCCGAGGCCAACCCGCCGGTTGGCTCCATTTAGGCTGTGCAGCATTCGGTCTAGCTGTTCCAGCGTCTCTGCCATTAATAAATCCCTGGACGATGTCATCGGCAAATCGAAGATGTGAGATGTACTCGCCGTTCACGTTGATCCCCTGTCCAGTCCAGTCCAGCGTCTTGAAGACGTCTTCCAGCGCGTTGGTGAACAATTTAGGGGATATTACATCCCCCTGTCTCACCCCCCTGAGCAATTGGATGGGGCTGGTTTTTTGATCCTGGATCTGGACAGTCATCGTTGCAGCGTCATACAAACATCTCAACACTTCGATGTAGCGCCAGTCAATTCGACATCGTTGCAGAGAGGCCAGAACTGCCCATATTTCGATGGAGTCGAAGGCTTTCTCGTAGTCCACAAATGCCATACACAGCGGCTGATTGTACTCCTCGGTCTTCTGTACAATTTGTCGAACAGTATGGATGTGGTCTACGGTACTGAAGCCTTTTCGAAAACCGGCTTGTTCTGGCGGCTGGAACTCGTCAAGTCTCCTGGCTAGACGGTTCGTGACGACCCTCGAGAACAGCTTGTAGACGTGGCTCAGAAGCGAGATGGGTCTATAGTTCTTCAGCAAGGATTTGTCACCTTTTTTGAAGAACAGAACCACCACACCCCTGCTCCACGCCTCGGGCGTTGTACCCTCTTGGATAACGGAATTAAAGAGGCTCGCTAGCTCTTTCAGGACTGGAGCCCCGCCCGCTTTAAGGAGCTCTGTCGTTATTCCGTCATCCCCAGGTGCCTTGTTGTTCTTTAGCTGCTCGAGAGCTGCCCTAATCTCGCACTGGTCGATATCCGGGATATCCTCCGTGTAGTGGCGAGTTAATTCGGCTCGATGGTCATCTGCACTATGCCCCGCTGGCTTCATCGTCCGCGTTGAATATAGGTGCCCATAGATAGAATAGAATAGAATAATCTTTATTATGTACACCATATAAATAAATTGCAGACATAAATTATCATACTGACTTGTAAGGTGGGGGGGGGGGGTAGTGGCTAAGTAATAACAGCCGCACGGGTCAATTGAAGGTTAAGTTACGCTGCCGCGGTTGGTCCGTGGATGGGTGACCATCTTAAGATACCGAGACCCGTCCGTGCCTCGTAAAGCACGCTAAGCCGATAGTTCCGGATGACATTAGCGGATCTTCGACACTCGTTACGGGTAGTTAGAAGCCCGAGAGTCTGACAACCAGTCTTACCAGGGATTATTATTACCCTATTACTAGATTGTGGATGTCAAATCCATATAAGTTGCTCCATATATAATATTAGTATTCAGCTGCATCCAGTTAAGACTGGAAGCCGACCCCAATATAAATGGGTAATGTATGTTGTGACGTTACTATGAGAATGTAAGAGCGAGCAAAGCGTGCTCAAAATTGGAACATCCAGACTTAAAAATAATAACAATAATCATTTATTTAGATTACTAGGTTAGATTTTCTGTGTGCTTTTACTAAATGAATGCTTGAGAATCGGACCGCACCTATAGATTGAAGCCTTAATTAGCCTATAAGTTTCCACTGCTGGGAAACAGGCCTCCCTTCTTCGAGGTAGATAGGTAGTCCCTACCTATCTACCACGCGGGCCCCGTGCGAGTTGGTATAGTAGCGTCAAACTTTATGGCGGCTTAGAAGTGCGCTACTCGTTGTGCAGTACCTCACCCCTCACCACCGCTGATACGTGAATTTGATACTGCGCAGCGACCCACCTCATGTTCCGAGTCACCATAAAGTTTGCATCGGGCTGTAGATGCCACATGTCTTCGAATTTTTGGTTCTAGGACATGTCGGTTTCCTCACGATGTTTTTCTTCACCGTGAGAGCAGTGGTGATGAAATTATTTTCACAAAGTAAAGCGCTTGTCTGAGTTCGAACCTACGACTTACGATTTATTCGTAAGTCGGGGCCATTAGCACTGTGTCACCACTGCTCCAAGCCATAAACAACTAACGTGCATGTTCATATTTTCATTGGGTATTCATTAATTACAGGCCTCTTATTGGTCAATAACAATTTGAGGATCTGGATATTACTATTTTTAAAATTGGCTAAACATGTCGTGTCGGGGGCCCTGGAGCTCGGGGGCCCCGTATCATTGATATGGCTGATACAGCAGTAGCTACGCCCCTGACAATGACCCATATGTCAGTTAGTTAGGTACAAAACACTTAATCTATGTTAGTGTGTTATTATAACTAGGTACAAGCTCACACATTTCATCAGGAATTAAATTATCAGTGAAAGAACCGGAGTTACCGACATAGCTTGCAGAGTAAGCAAACTGAAGTGGCAGTGGGCTGGTCATGTCTGTAGGAGGGCCGATGGCCGGTGGAGCAGACGAGTCCTGGAGTGGAGACCGCGTATCGGCAAGCGTAGTGCGGGACGCCCCCCAGCTAGACGGACGGACGACTTAAAGAAGGTGGCTGGGGTAGACTGGATGCGGAAGGCGGAGGACAGGGTGTTGTGGCGCAGTCTGGGAGAGGCCTTTGTCCAGCAGTGGACTGCGATAGGCTGAGTTGATGAAGCTCACAGGAAATTAATATTTACATACATTCTCATTTCACCGGAAGTAACGAATCACTCCTGCCTAACCAACACCTGCATAAAGTGATATATTATTAGCTAGTTGATCTTGTCCACTAATATCTTCAGAATGCTATTTGGACTTGACCGAGTTCTCTCCAATAGCGACGCTGTTTCTCTCCTCACCATCATAGCGTGGAAGTCGTGAGTCGTTATGTTTTGACCGAACTCGTATTCGCATTTTCCATTCCCCTTTTTAATTATTGAGGTACATTAAGTTACTTAATTTCGTGATTTACGTCACTCCGATATGCATAAAAATAAACATATTCATTGAATCAATACAACTTTTACTGAATATAAAACAACTTTTACAGAACACTATCGCTTATCGTGTTAATTTATCTTTTCATTAATATTAAATTTAAATATTTATTGACCAATTTGCAGAGCTCGTGGTCAAGGGTGACCGATGGGTAATCATTGAAAAGTGTATTTTTATTGGGCTATTTGGCGATCAGCCTACGGTTACAGAAAGAAAGTATTTTATTTATTTATGGAGGGCCATCGTGGCTGAAAAAGATGGATCGATTGTGTGAGGAACGATGTGAAAGAGAAGGGAGTGAATAATAACGTGTCGGTTGACAGGGGAGAATGGAAGAAGAAAACGTGTTGCGCCGACCCCAAGTAACATGGAACAACTGCAGGAAGATAATGGTGAATTAATTTTGAAATTAATGAATACTTGCTTTTATTGCCCATAATGCAATCCAGTAGTGGTGGCCCAGTGAGAGCAGTAGTGGTCCACTGCTATCGGCCGCGACTTACATAATAATAATTTATTTATTTGTTAACCTAGGTGGAGAGATGCAGGTCTTATGTTAGATAAACAGAGCGCTATGTTATGCCAGGAGGCGTACAAATGTGAGTTCATTTTACAATTTAAAGTTTATTAAAATCATTCATGCAGCTATGGTATTAAATTAGAAAATAAAGGAGGATGGCGAGGTTGCATGTACAATGGGACCCACTGTTAGGAGTATCGTGCAGTACGGAAACTTATACCTAGTTGTAGAACTATATAAAACTAGCAAAAAAGCAAATGGGCAGTAAGTCGTAGAGGCTGGGAGAAAAAAGATATGCAATGTAAAAGATTATAACCTAAAACGAATCTAATAGTGCTTATTTAATAATATAATACACTATCTTGTTTATATATTATGTAGTTTCAAAAAGGTGATCAAACAGAATAGAAATATTTACCAACACTACCATCGTGTTTCTGTATCAGTCTCTCGGGCAAAATATAGGTAGGTACTTACATACCTACTCAAAATAAAAAATACGTCTGGAAGCTAGGAACTAGAAAATAGTGACATGGTCAAAACGAGATATGAAAATGAAATTAATACTGTAAGCATAGGCTGGATTGATATAGGATGAAACTACTCGTATAATCACCGACTTCTAGTCCTAATATGAAACACGGTGCGTTTAATTACTGCATGATGACTTATTTTTATGTAAATAAAATTCTTTTCTAACTTTTAATTCCCATCATCTAGTGACTCAATATTTTTTATATAATCCTCTTATAAACTCTTAATTATAGTAAATATGAACTTGCAAGTGAACGTCACTTGGTTAATTTATAAATAATGTGGGTCCAAACTCGCCATCCTCCTTTAACAATATTTCAAAATAATTAAGAGGTTATGTCAGACCTAATTGACCTAATTACGAGCTGTATACGTGAGTTCCAACCCAGGCTGGCACTTTGCGTATTAAATATTATCACCACTTCTTTCAAAACGATCAAGGAAAACATTGTGAGGAGTCCGGCATGTCCTAGAACCAAAAATTCGAAGACATGTGACATCTACCAACCCGCACTGGGTACGCGTGGTGGTTTATGGCCCACTTCCTCTTACAGAGAGGAAGCACAGGCCTCCTCACCCCTCTCCCACCAGTGGGAGCTTTAAAGGATGATTATGCTTTGTATGTTAAGACCGCCCATTGTGTCACCCTTTGTAAAATGTCTATATTTATGTCTGTAATAATTTATGTGGTGTATATAATAAAGATATTCTATTTTATGTTATGCTAATGCAATCATATTTTTCTTTCCACAATACAAACATCAATATCTTCCTTCAAATTATTCATACATTCATCATCTGCCTAGCCTATTCCCAACTAGGTTGGGGTCGGCTTCCAGTCTAACTGGAGGCAGCTGAATACCAGTATTTTACATGGAGCGACTGCCTATCTGACCTCCACAACCTAGTTACTGGGTAATACCATACCCCTCGGTAAGACTGGTTGTCAGACTTTCGGGCTTCTGACTACCCGTAACGACTGTCAAAGACCACAAGTGACAGCCGGGACCAACGGCTTAACGTGCTTTCCGAGGCACGGAGGGGTCTCGGTATGTAAAAATGGTCACCCATCCATAGGCCAACCGCAGCAAGCGTAGCTTAACCTGATCGATCGACCTGTGCGGCTGTTATTATTTAGCCACGGGCCCCTCTCATTATTCAAACATTACATAACAATAATATCTAATAGTTTTTGCATTGTGTCGGTCATGATAACTCTGAGTTTAATGTATTCATCATCTGCCTTACGATATTTGTCAGACACTGATTTACTATGCAGGACTGAGCAGTCAATCATATTGTAAACATCTATTTATCTTAATCAGATATTCACATTACTTCGAGTCATTTATGGATAAATAATTGTATTTGTTGTTGAAATGTTGATATGTCATTTTGTCCAGACATTAGAAATATTTTCGACATCAGGTCATTTTAGACATCACATTGACACCATGTACACGTTCACTTTTATATTATACCATATTATAAATGGCCCTATTTAACTATGAGCACTTAACTATGAGCTATTAACGTATTCTCTATAACACAATGGCGTGGTTTGAACTGTCAAAATACATGTTGTCCGTACGGTTGACATCTCGCCGTGTACAAGACACGATTGTAAGTGGTTCGCACGTGGTAAGATTTCGCGGGGAACAGAATCGGGGCCCTACTCGGTAGGTACGTTATTACATTAAAAATAAAAATAAGGCAGAATGTATGTCATTATTGTGTACATACTTACATCCAAATGTGCGGGTCGCCACATGCTTGTGCTGAATATTAATTTAAAAAAAAATGAAACATAAAAGAACGAATAAGTGATTTTCGCGCGCGCGCTGACAGATTTCTTTGTTTTATTTATCTGAATTTTCAATTTGTGTTTACAATCAAATTGTCTTTATTTTCACTGTAAAACTTTATTTTATGTTTTCTTCTGCAGTCTACAGGCTATTTAGTATTTTATAATGTTGTTATTATTAAGCACGGATCCCAGGACCAGGTGAGCAACCGCAATGTGATTATAAAGATAGCTTTTGAAAATTCTCTCTCTGGCTACTCCAAAACTCTTATTAATATAAAGCCAATAAAATGCGCAAATGCACTCCTAGACTTAGTAATAACAGACCGATCGATCAAGTTTATCTACGCTTACCGCGGTTCGTTCTTGGGTGGGTCACGCTCATTACATATCAAAACCCCTCCGTGCCTCGGAAAGCACGTTTAGCAGCTGGTCCCGGCTGTCATTCGTGGATCTGTGGCAGTCTTTATGGAAAGCTCGAAAATCTGACAACCAGCAAGCCAAGGGTATCATATAATCCATATTCTGGGTTGTGGAGGTCAAATAGGCAGTCGCTTCATACCATAAAATACTGGTATTCAGCTGCACCAGGTTAGTATGGAAGCCGAACCAAACATAGTTGGGAAAAGGCAGATGATGAGTTGTAATTACAAAAAAACGTAGTGCAGAAAACATAGAAACTAATATACTTTAAACCATTATACATTGGCTCTTAAATAAACATTAGCGTCTAAAACAAAATATATAGGTACTCGTACATTGCACGCCGCCGTAAAGTAGTTTCCTTCGTAGGTATAATTATATTCATGTAAAATGTTTGTGTAATGATCAGGTATTTTACTATTGTTGATCATAACGCATTGAACTTTAATCTCCGGTGAATAAGCGCTTAAGGAAGGTTTACATTTTAATATTATTTTATGGTTTTGTGAAGAAATCGCAGGTGCTGGAGATGTTAATTTAAAATGGAACTAAGTTGATTGCATCTGCCGGATGCAGAAAGAGCTATGGTCAGTGGGTTGGAATAAACAGCTTGAAGAGGCGACACAGCAGGCTTCGAAGAAGATTGAGTGATGAGCTGGACTTCTAATTAAACCATCATATTCATCTAAAATTAGAAGGTTTCAACCTTCACTTTTTCCAACAATTATTGCTTGAATAACAATTCTAAAGTTGGTTGAAAAATTATTGATGAAATTGAGGCGGATCCATTTGTTTACATGTTCTTCAGATACGATTTGAACATACCATAAAGTAGAATCATAGGATCGTCAAAAATAAAGACAAAGACATTAAAAAAATATATATAAAAGACTAACCAGACTATGGGTACGCTCGTTTCTTTTACGCTAGGAAGCTCATTAAACTTTTAGATAAACTTGTAGGCAAGCAAAATGATCAATGTAGCAATTGAATTGGTATACAATGGATGGCGGATTTGTGTTAAAGATTCTCAGTTTCCCCGAGAGAAGCAAAATTATTCTTCTACTATCTTTTGCCAGCGGTTTTGCCAGCGTGGTTATCGCAAAAAGTATCCTATATGTTGATGGGGCTTCCGCGCTTCTGCAACGCTTCGCAGATGTTCGCGGGAGCCCATGTTGACTTTCATGTCATTATGAGGAAGAGAACAGCGTCAATAATGGGTAGGTTGCGCGGAAGCTCCAACAGCATCCTAAAAACATTTAGTGGACAGGCTCTGGGTACGGAGGCACGTGGCACGTGTGTTCGGCCACAGCTTTTTTAGTTGTATTAGTTTGTAAAAGTTTACTAACATAGTTTTTAAGTCATTGTTACTAACATTATATGGACTTTTATGTGTATTCCGAACTAATGAATATAATTAAAAACGTTCTTAATCTCATCTCAGCGACCGTAGATATCAAAAACTTGTCAAAAATGTATAGAAATTAGAGGTATTTTTGACAGATTAAAACAGATCAGACTGAACCCGTGGCTAAATAAATACTAACAGCCGCACAGGTCGATCGATCAGGTTAAGCTACGCTTGCCGCGGTTGGTCTGTGGATGGGTGACCATCTTTACATACCGAGACCCCTCCGTGCCTCGGAAAGCACGTTAAGCTGTTGGTCCCGGCTGTCATTCGTAGATCTTTGACAGTCGTTACGGGTGTCAGAAGCCCGAAAATCTGACAACCAGTCTTACCTAGGGGTATCGTATTACCCAGTAACTGGGTTGTGGAGGTCAGATAGGTAGTCGCTCCATGTAAAATACTGGTATTCAGCTGCATCCGGTTAGACTGGAAGCCGACCCCAACTTAGTTGTGAAAAGGCTAGGCAGATGATGACTGAACGTTCTTAAACATACGAGTTTTGCCCCTCAGGTGTGTGTTATCTGTGTACTAAATTTAATCCAAATCCATTCAGCCATTTTTGCGTGATCCAAACAAAGTTTCACAATAAAATTTATAACGTTAGTAGGATTATGTTTTTTTTTTGCAGCTTATCTTCTAGTTCTATATATTCTTTGAATACTGAAATACTACAGATCGCTACAAGTAACAAGATATCTAGATCGTGCCTCAATCACCTTTGGCTCCTCGTGATCTCATTGCCTAAATTATATCTACATAAATCGTGTCTAATTCCCGATGCCATGTAAATGCACCATAAAAGAGCAATCATCGAACGTACATAGGTACAAATACCTACGGATACAACACTAATACTGGCTATGACTCAGCTAGCGATATTAAAGTAATAATAAAACTATTTACAACAAATATATACAGTTTGTGGAAAATAATTTACGTTAGAAAATTTCCTGGTATCCGTGGAAGAACCGATAGTGCGTTTGATTAGTTAATTAAATATATTTTGTCCTTTAAGTTGTTTTCGCGTGTTCAGGGATAATAATTACAATTTGGCCTTTTCCGGTTCGTTGTGAATTTCTGGTCATTCATGGTTATTTTATTATAACGTTCTATATTAGGTACGTGGGCCATGTTTCAAATATTGGTTTTTGCATGTCCGGCCATTTCAACAGCGTTATCGTTGGTTTTGCTAAGATCTTCCACAGTGCAGGTGTCATAGGAGTGACTTGACAGTCCGCTGTGCAGGGCCTGCATGACGAGACAGTGGCACATGTGCTTCTAAGCTGCCCGGTGGTCGACACGTACAGAGTAAAATACTTCGATAACCCAGGTACTCTACGTGACACGATCAGTAACATCAAGGCGTTGCTGGCCTTCCTTGAGGAACTGGGGTGGATCGAATGATCGATTTTCCCACCCGTGCGCAAAATACGCGCATAGTATTGCACCTACTCGTATTACCTAGTGCAGGTGTTACGCACAGAGAGCACGACAATCGGCGAGACGTCGTTTGCGATGTGGCTCCATAGACTGTGGCTCTGTGACTGTGGCTCATCGGAGTACCCTCACCCAACTAAATTCTACCTGTAGCGGCCCACCTGGCTTCTTAGTCGGTCAGAAGATTTCAGAGAGTTAAAGAAGTATTAGAAGTTCTATGGTAAAAGTGATTTACATTCATGCACCCCCTGAAAGGTTGCCAGTCAATTTAAAGTCAGCCTGTATTACAGCTGTGAAGTTACATGTTGTAGCACTTATAGAAGCCACAGGCATTTCTTCAAGAGGAAGACCAGTAGTGTTTTCCTTTCCGACATCATAAATAAATTGTGATACTACTACTAATTCTTCTGCATATACATATAATTAATAGTGATTTTGGAAATAATCCTTTCATAATAAACAAAAAGAAGTATGTAAGGACTGTAGCAGGTGTTCTTCCGTGTTTTCTGCATACCCCCATGGGAAGAAGGCGTGAGTTTATGTATGTAATTGGGGGTTCAACTTTCTTTAGTGCATGTTTATGACATGCAAAGACGATGTCTTTAAAGAAGGTCTGTTATCATGAAAATTACTGAAAGTTAGTCATTATGGTGGTGGGTATTACCACTTTCGGCCACCGCATTCGCGTTTTATACCGTTTTCGCATTTTTCCGCTGATGTACGTCCCATCAGCGGAAAAATGCGAAAACGGTATCGTAATACTGAGGAATGCATTTACTATCAAATTAATAATTTTGTTAGGACCAACTATGGGCGTCCCGCTCTTTGAAAAACTAACATGAGTAACATTTCTGAGATGAAACTACACACTTTTACCGATTTCTTCGTGCTGCAGTCGTAGCGGATTCTTTTGTTTACCTAGAGAAAATGTAAAGCCCTTTGTACACACACGTTTTTCTCGCTGAGAAAATCTACGGTCTAGTCACCGTGTGTAGGCACGGTCATCAGAGTTGTATGTATCATCATGGAAGCTTGTTGACAGACATGTATTTTTCTACGGCCGTACTGAAAAAAAAACCGTGCCGTGTACAACTGCCTAAGGGACATAAAGTTAAGCCAGCGATATTCAGTTGCATCTGCATAGACGGGAACCCGTCCCGAACACATCGAAACAGGAAAAAAATTGACATCGACTTGAATCGTGTGTGAATGCATGGTCTAACTTTTTTGGTGGGAAATTAAGAAATAACTTCTCCCGCTCTGGGTGGAGCGGGAGGGCGTGTCAGACTTTTACTGACTAAAACCCACCCGTGTTCCTTCAGTTGTGCCAAGGGCCACGGTATCTCTTTCGAGCAACCCGCGACCCTGGCAACCCGCGACCATGGTATGCATGGTCTACCTTAGATTATAACTAGCGACCCGCCCCGGCTTCGCACGGGTGCAATGGAGAAACTGATAATTTTAGAGCCACTATTTCTCGCAAAAGTATAGGATAAAAAATGGTTATTGTGGGTTATCCCTAAGAGATAGATATATACCATCGCGGACTTTTTTGTAGACCTTTTTAAGGTGTACAATACTGTAGTACATTATTTTGATCTGTCTCGACGGGTTCAGCCAGCGTTTACAATGTAAGCGCAAAAAAATGTGTTTATTTACGACATCACATTAGAAACCTCTGAAATTATCAGTGTTTACTATATTATGCATGTATTATAGATAAAAACCTTCCTCTTGAATCACTCTATCTATTAAAAAAAACCGCATCAAAATCCGTTGCGTACTTTTATAGATCTAAGCATATATAGGGACAGACAGACGGAAGCGACTTTGTTTTATACTATGTAATGATGATACTACTCATTGAACTGAAATGTTCAACTTTTTGCGAATATTAGGGTATCTCAAAAGATAGATATATAAACCATTTAATTAGTTCACACAAATGACATAGCACAACACACAAAAGTACAATTAAATTATAACAATTTGCATGAATAAATAAAGACATAAGATCAATGTATTCACTTTAGAAATTCAGTCACTTACTTATAAATGTTGAATTTTGGGCCAAACTAATTTAAATTTAATAAATATTTTTAGTGCTATTTTAGCCATCGAAACGCTAAGAACAAGAGGTCTTCTTCATTTTTCATCATTATACAACAGTGTAGGTACTTATAGCACTGTTTGTAAAATGATACACATATTGCAATAAAACGTGAGATATATGTACATTTCATAATGCATATAAATACACACGATATTTCTTTAAGCTTACAGCTCCTCTCGTTTCAACATTTACTTTCTAACATGTTCTCCCCTTTTATCGTTACATGACTTGCATACATTTTGAAACTTTATACACGTAGATTTAATTTATGGACATAAATCTTTTTGAAAGTGTGGGGAAGTCCTTGCGTGATACATGGCTTGTTATGGCACGCCGTGATAGGTCTGCTAGATGATTAATTTTAGGCTAGGTTTTGATATTGTAACTATCACACTAGCTTGTGGTTAAATAATAACAGCCGCAGGGGTCGATCGATCAGGTTACTCTACGCTTACCGCGGTTGGTCTGTGGATGGGTGACCGTCTTCACATACCAAGACTCCTCTGTGCTTCGGAAAGCGCGTTAAGCCGTTGGTCCCGGCTGTCATTCGTGGATCTTCGATAGTCGTTGCGGGTCGTCAGTAGCCCGAAAGTCTGACAACCAGTCTTACCAAGGAGTATCGTATTACCCAGTAACTGGGTCGTGGAGGTCAGATAGGCAGTCGCTCCATGTAAAATACTAGGTATTCAGTTGCATTCCGTTAGACTGGAAGCCGACCCCAACATAGTTGGGAAAAGGCTAGGCAGATGATGACACTAGTGAAACTCCCGACCAAACGCCTGTATTTCTAAAAAGTCTTTTACGATTTCATAATCATCCCTTAACGTTCCCATTGCTGGGACACAGGCCTTCTCTCGGTGAGAGGGAGTGGGCCTCAATCCACCACGCGGGCCCAGTGCGGTTAGGTGGATGTCACATGTCTTCGAATTGTTTATTCTAGTTTGTGAGAGCATCGGTGTTGAAATAAATTGCACAAAGTAATGTGTCTGCCTAGGTTCGAACCCACAACCTAGGACACGTAAGTCGGGGCCGTTACCACTGGGAAGCCATTGCTCTGCTGCCCCAGTTACAATTGAACAGGTATTTTCTACTTATCATTACATCAAGTAGGTATAACTACTGGCTAAAACGAGAGAAGACATAAGGACCTAAGATAAGGACCACGAAAACCAAAATATATCTAAAATCATTCAGTTATCGCCCATTCTGTCTGATATACTTGGGGAAGGACTAGGAAACCAATTTGCTTTACTTTTGTCTTCAATAAATTCTATCATTCTACTGTTGGTCACAGCTTCTTCTCCACTTAGCGGCACAAGGCCCAGTTCTATAACTTCCGTATCCATTCTGTTCCTGTTACTTCATACCGAGCATATTAATATTTTTTTTTATTTTGTCCATTAATGTTCCATTGCTGGGCAAAGACCTCCCTACTCTCTATCTCTGAAATGAGAGAGATCAATGACCAATCTTTATTAAAGGAGTACAGCTCATCCCGCCAACTCCCTCTGGGCTTACCGCAATGTCGTTTGCCTTTAAGCGGAAACCACTGGGAGCTGAGCATAAAATAATTTGATATGATTCTAGGTGTTTGTGATATTCTTTAACTAAATCAACCCTTAGTTATTTCGGTTTTCGCATTTTTGGCAAAGATTTTCTAATATGTTTGTATGCTACAGCAGAAAACAAAATGGAAGACAACCACCGATAGAGACAGCATCAAACTGAATTCCCTTGTTCTTATTAAGGACAAGACCTGTCCACCTTTATGGTGGAACCTAGGAAGAGTGGTGCAGGTATTCCCAGGTATCAACAGGATCGCAGAGATTCGAACGAAAAAGGGAACCATCAGAAGAGGATGCAACAACCTCTGCCCCCTGTCAGTAGAGGAGAGCAACAACCCTTGAAGATCGGCTCTTCAACCCGGAGAGCATGTCTACGCGCAACCTACGGGACCAAGGCGCTCACCCGCGCAAAAAATGGTTTTGGTACTTTTTCTTCAGTCCCGGATCAGGATGAACAATATAACAGATAACCATCTCATCAAACACTTCCCTACTTCTCACACTTCGCATCAAGCACAACTACACGATATCATCACGACGCAAAAGGTGAAGGTTGTATACTTCATGACGTTACGTAACTCTGTTAATTTTCTTCGTGATCATCGACAAATCAGTTCTGCTACCAATCACTTGTAACCTTTGGGCTTGATTGTAATTGCTGACGGAATCATGTGAAGGGATATTGATATCGTTCACGTTTCCCTTGTTGCTTCCTTTCATCATAATGTTGTAGCTAATAAGTCACGAATTGGTAAGCGTAGCGTAGGACGTCCCTCAGATGGACTGCCGACCTTACAAGATGGCTGGGATTGACTTTATGCATTTTGTGGAAAACTCGATACCGTGGTGCCACTTGGAAGAGTCCCATGTCCTGTAGTGGACTGTGATATGACTGAATTAGCCGAAGATGCCTGACTGAATGTATGGATTGTCTGTGCCAATAGTTGTCATGGGTTTGATGCGCAAGAGGCTCGAACATAATCAGAAAAGGCTCTCACTAGGCAGCTGAATAAAGGGCTTTCTAAAGTGGTTCGATACTCATGATCACTTCAATCGCTTCAGTCATTGCTAGCTTAAAAACAAATTTCTGTAGCATTTTTTTTTTTTCAATATTAAGTATGGTGAAGCATTTAATTGAAAACATAAAAGCAATCATAAATATAAGTGTCACTGTGATAAGCAAGACGCTCCCTATTCAAGCATAATATTAATCATTCACTTATATTTATATCAATTTGTCAATGTCCAGTGCTAAGCGCCGTAGTAACCGCGACGATGATGACGACCAACCACTGTCTGTACCGACCAGTGGTGTTTGAGTGGCGTCATTTGCCACACACACAACACAAGCACAACAAGCAACAACAACAACAAGCAAGCAAGTACAGAAGCACTGAGCATGAGTTCTACCAAGTATTAATCGCCAAAAATAATGTTCGTGAGACATGATATCACGCCCGTTTTCCCTGAAGGGTTAGGCAGAGATGTACCTGCCTATAGTACACCTACGTTTTGCTAGATTTGTTGTCGGCGTCGCAGCAAAACACGACGCCGACAACGTCACGTGTACAGTCATAGTTTTAAGGTTTTTATTATGTATTAGTTTATTATTGTATAAGATTATTTTGTGTATTCTATTTATGGGCCATAGTTGCCTGATACTAAAATAATAATAATAATTATTATTATTAAGTCCCATGAAATAAGGGGCGACCCTATTGCCATTAACTAGGCACAAATCCAGGCTGAGGAATTCCTGATAGAAAAACCCAATATAACACATTTCCCGATCTGGTAATCAAACCCAGGACTTTAAGTAATAGCGCTTGCTAGCACTAGACGAGGCAGAAAGAGAGAGAGATAAAATTGTCTTGAGAGAGTGAGATAATATTGTCATAATCACCAAATCTGGCAAAAGAATCGGTGATTGCATTATACTAATTTTAGTACTTAGGTACATATATGGATATTCCTGTTCATATGCAGGGTACAAAAATAAACGCTGATTCATACATTTCACTGCGTAGGAATTCCACTTGTCTATGAAACAACTGATTATATTTTTGATAGCCAATGAAATATTTCTACATTAGGGGGTCTATAATCATGTGGTTATAGTTTGCGGGTCCCTGCCACGCCGTATTTGATATTTTCATCCATCTTTTCCGACTCAAAGGGCCAACGTGATGACCTTATCCTTTACGAAGAAACAGACGGCAGAGCAAGGTCACAAGAGATCCAAGGCAATCAATTATAATTTCTACTCAGAGACTATCGACAGTATTATACATGTGAGGCATATGTAGTATGATCTATGAACCCAGTAGGTGCACATTATAGTCTGCACGTGGCTTTTAGTAGTCGCACTTAAGGCAAGTACTAACCAGGCTAATCATCAGTATGGAATTATGTTAATTGGCAAGTTTGTAAAGTAAAAACTGTTTGTAAAGAAAATAATCGGTTAAATGTTCTTTATAAGACAAGAGGTTGTTTATGGAGTAATAATGACCATTCAAGTAACTAAGAGCGGTGGTGGCCCAGTGATAGCTGCTCCGATTTACGAGTTGTAGTCGTGGGTTCGAACCCAGGAGCATAATAACCCAGAAGCATCTTAAAATAAATAAATTACTCAAAGTAAAGACTTTGAGTAATTTATTTCATCACCACTTCTATCCCGGCATGACCTAAAATCAAAAATTTGAGGACAAGGCATCTACCAACCCGCACTGGGCCTGCGTGGTGGATAACGGCCCACTCCCTTTCAGAGAAGAGGCCTGTGTCTCAGCAGTGGGAACGTTATGGGCTGGTTAAGGTAAAAAAGTTAGATTGCTCTAATACAAACAAAATTTAGGAATTAATTAAAGAATATGTTATATTCATCTTCGTTATCTCATTCAAAGATGCCATTTTGCTTCATTAATATGAAATCGGCATAAAACACACCACACCATACCTTGCCTACATTTATTTTTAGTTGCTAACTAAAAACACTACAATCAAATCGAACAGCACAATAGAAAGACAACAATAAAATCGAACAATAGTAGAATAAGCGATAGTCAATAGATTATCCAATTATATTTACGAGCAGACCTATTAAGTGTACAACACCTTCCTAGCAATTAACTGCTCACAAGATCACTCCCACATGGTTGAGACTGAGACAGTTTTGTATTATAGTTAATGGTCCATTTTGAAATTAAAGTGTGGAGTAATTAGAGAGAAACAGCGGTATAATATGTAATTAAGAATGATGCAGAAGATAAAAAAACGAATGAAATAGATTTCGGAAAGCAAATAGAAGCAAATAATGATATTCACGATGATGCCCTTGAAAAAAAAACCGACACTTATAAGGAGAAATTAAAGTTAACGTGTTAGGAAAAGTAATATATCGTGATATTGCTGCTTCTGTTTCCTACATAGGACTTTAAATTCGTCCTTTAAGCTAAACAAAAAATTTTACTTCTTCGGTAGACAGTGAGATTAAGTCATGGGAAATTAAAACTAGAATGATGAATAAGTCAACAAAACCTTTTCCATAGACAAGTTAACGTGGGTATAGGTCAAATCGCAACAGTTGAAACTAGAGACTTACTATTTCGGGATGATGAAACTAGTCGTGTCCTTACCAAACAGAGAACAAATGGTCCTTTTGGATGGAGTAAAGTAGTTGGGTCCTCTGTACATTTATGTGCTCGAAGTATTAAATAAATAAATTTAAAAGAATGGTCGAGAGAGTAATTTCGTGTGATGTGGTACAAAATTTTAAATAATTGTTTAGCAAATGACTCACTACGTCAATTCACCGTGTTATATAGCCATTTCATACAACTGTCAAAGAATGTCAGTCGTGATTTGAATATACGAACTATCACTTAAAAAAATATTAATTATGTAATAAATTATCTCAATATTTATTAATAAAAGGGTTAATAATAAATAAGAGAAATAAGACATAGTAACTGTTCTGTAGAAAAATTAACAGGATTATTTTTAACTATATATTAGGTAAAAGGTAATACGGGCTGGTGTCCGCAACTACACGTCAATGCGCGTATTTTGCGTAGGTACTATTTATTTATTTTTATTTTATGCATATTATTTTTATATTTTTATTTTTTTAAATATATATTTTAACTATATATTATACAGATAGAATTTAGAATAGAATTTTATAGAGTAAATTACATATACCTATTTGACGAAATATAAATTTTAAGTCGGTATTCAAATTCATATACAGTTAATTTGCCTATCTTTACATACTTCACACAAGATTATTTCTGTATAAAACAGGACAAGTTTGATATATTCTTGTAACTTATTTCTTGCTCCCCCGACCCATCCCGTGGCATCGCATCGCCTGCCCCCGCTATTATGTACTTCGTTTTCGCATAGCGTTCTTTCTTTTTTGATAGGTACGCAAAATACGCGCATTGACGTGGAGTTGCGGACACCAGCCCGTATTACCTATTACCTGACTTTTTTTTTCTTGCTCAACCGTAACGGGTTCTAGCGTGATGTTAAATTGCTTATAGTCATACTCAAAAATTGGCTATCAAATGCTAAAACAATTTTTAAAATCCGACTGGTACTTCCAGAGATTAGCGCGTTCAAACAAAGAAACTCTTCAGCTTTATTATTGGTCTAAAGATATACAACCTCCTCGTCGCGTTCTCACCTGTTTTAATCGGCACCATTCATTGCCATTCAAAGTCACAACACACACATAGTCTTCTATTTAATTATTGTTCAGAATTGTCAACTATCCATCATGTTAAAAAGCTGCTATAATTAAATTTTAATGCTTCTGTACTTTATGTTAATTGCAAAAATGATATAAATATAAATGGCCGTTTTATGTACATACATAGTGAAATCTACATATACGAGTACTTGCATCAATATGAAATGTGTCCATGCAGTAATGTCTATTTATTAGAGTGAGTTCAACTGTCACACAATATTTAATATTATACCAAGGAGATAGAGTTGCAAATTGAAAACTCTCAAAGACTCACGTGTTCAATATCAGAATAATTTGCTTTTGCAAAATTGAACTTTGCAGAGTAAGGGATATGGTTCAATTTTATAATGAAATTGCAGAATGCACATCTGTTTATGTACCTTTCACGCTTCCATCCCCTGTAATAACATCTCATGCGCGTTTTAATGTTCGTAAAGGGCTTATAGTAATTTAGAAACACATAAAGATTTAGTTTTATTTTATAATCACGATTTTCTACCGAATGACGGTTTAAGTGGCATACAGAATTGCACGGTACGTAACGCCAGATATTATGTACATATTTGGAAGTTACCATGGTCAATCTTAGAATGTTCTTTTTAATAGCGGTTTTCTCTATTTTTCACGATGTACAAAATAAGTTTTTTTATAACTTATAAGTTTTTATTTCATAATCAACAGGTCTTAACAAATACATTTTAGAGGTCTTCTTTTAAGTATAGAGATACCTGTAACAGAAGACCTCCCTCTTTTATGTCTATGTGTACACATACAAAGCCTGTTATTGAAATGACAGTACATTCAGTCAGTATGACGGTACCTGATATTTGCCCAATTAAAAAAAAAACCCTAAACGTCAGTGCAGAAGGAGCAGCAAAATACTCGACCATGCTCGAGTTCTTTGCTGTCAAGATTTTAGTGAAAATATTCGCGAGCATGCTCGAATACACGCCAGAAGAAACATCTAATGCATGCTATTTTGAACTCTATTTCAGTTGTGGTTAAGTTAACTATCAATTTTTATTTTTGTTTAGCCTATATTGTCCCATTGCTGCTCAAAAGCCTCCCCCAAGTCCTTCCAGGCCCAACTCTTTTCCCGGCCCACCTCATACCAGTTCTTGCGTCCAGGTCATCTCTCCACCGATATCTAGGCCGACTTCGACGGGGCCGTCCATCTTCAGGCACCCAATGTGTGGAGACTTTTACTTTTGGTTATCAATAATATCAATGAAAAACTACTTGGACAGTTTTATGCTCAATCTGCGCTTACCTTAGGACATTTCGCCGTAATTTATACAATTCGTTTTTAACTCGCGCCATTCAACCTAATAAGTTCCATCAGCCTTCATCTCTCTCATTCAAACCGTGCCTCTTATAATTTACGCCAATCACACATCATGCTCTCGTTAGAAGGTTGACCATGACGCATCGCTGACCGCATCACCGCATCATCCCGATCAGGAAGAATGGATTAAACCTGATGTTAGTACGTCTTTGTTATGCTAAGACGGAAACTGCTGTTTGACGCAAAATTAGGTTGTTGGGAGATTTCAGTGTCAGCTGTTAGAAAAGTATTATGAGATGATAATGTTGGTTAAGACGTTGTTGTTGAATTTAAGCTACAGGATATCGGATTAAGTTTTGGTATCTTGATTGGCTTACTGTCATTGCGTTATTAACAGATAAGCGAAATTCTGTCGTAGTCATTCAGTAGAAAAAAATAGTTACTAAGCAATAAGCGATAAGGCCGCCCATTGTATATTTTGTATTGTTTGATGTATTTTTTTAAGACATATATTTTTGTGGTGTACAATAAATTATATATAAATAAACAAACAAATCTAAACTCGACATATTGTTTTTTTTTTATAATGGAATGTATTTAAAATTAGATTTGTTCAGTTTTTTATTTGGGGGTCATTAAGAAACATATTGAGTTCAGTTCAGTTCAGTTTAATTGGTTGCGAGAGTTAAAGATTTTTGTGATTATACTATAGGTTAGAAAGGGGGTTCCTATGGGGAGATGAAGCCTAATAGAGAAGTATGGAAGAAAATACATAATTCTCCTGCCCATGATTATTCACAAAAATGTCTGATTTTACAGCCTCAACAAAGTTGTCATAGACAGCTTTTCCAAGCTTCTATATTCAAAAATAAAACTAGGGAAAAGAAGAGAACCACCATGTTCTTATTCCATGTCAATGACGTCACATCTCATATTTATGTATGTTTGTATAAACGGCCAACTCTGTCTAAGGCGAGGTTTTCAATGGACTGACATCTGACAAATGACAGCTTGAAGACAGTCGTGGACGGCAACATATTGGACATGAACGTACAGTCAGATGGACAAGTTGTAAGAATTCGAATTACAAAGAGTGTTAAAAGAATGGTAGTTAGTCTTGTGGTCGCAAACGCTAGTGCTGAACACGAGGTCCTGGGTTCGATTCCTAGGTTGGGCAGTGTTATTGAGTTTTTTATCTGGAATTTCTCAAGAGCAGCTCGGAGTCTAGAATCGTACCCGGTGGCGGGCAATGGCAATTAAACACAACTACTGAAGTATGTGTCTACTATAGCTATACCGCTTCTTAACCCTTCAGGGAAATGTGAGAAAGTCATATTATGTTAAAAAAAAAAACGAGCGAGCATTATAGTAGTCGCATATGATGTGTAACATCTGACATCTCACCTTGGTAATAAGCAACATTAACACTATATCCTGAAAAAAAATATTCAGGTATTATTTGAAATGATTTTTCGTAACGAAGAACAATTCTTTTTAATAAAAATTGTATTTAATTTAATTAACGCTAGCATATTTAAAATTTTATATCACGGGCGCTTATTGGTCAAATCAAATAACGCGCGCATCTCCAGCTTCCTGTTACACACTTCCGTTTCTTTTCACGAAATTACTCCCACAGCTTGCAGGAAAGCGAGAGGAAAGATGATACACATCAAAAAGGGGAGAATTGTTGGCTTTGTGTGACATTATTGGAAAGATGTTAGGTGTTTATGGGAAGAATCTAGAATATCTGACATCTCTACTATCAAAAGCCGCTTAAACTTAATGTGATTTTTTACAACGTTTTGTCCAATATGTAAAGTTAGTAGCAATTGTTTTGATGGAATTTGCATTCCCTTTTCCAAAATTATAAACCTTCTTTGGTACTTTAACCCTTAATTGCATGATTTTTACTTTTTAAGCAAATTCAATTTATTTGGACGTAACATTAGCTCTATAGTAAGGAAAAAAAATATCTAAAAAAATATATTGATAAAATACTTTTTATTTTTTATTTTTTAAATGGCCTGGTGGCGAGGGGCCCGTGGCTAAATAATAACAGCCGCACAGGTCGATCGATCAGGTTAAGCTACGCTTGCCGCGGTTGGTCTGTGGATGGTTGACCATCTTTACATACCGAGACCCCTCCGTGCCTCGGAAAGCACGTTAGGCCGTTGGTCCCGGCTGTCATTCGTAGATCTTTGACAGTCGTTACGGGTGGCAGAAGCCCGAAAATCTGACAACCAGTCTTACCTAGGGGTATCGTATTACCCAGTAATTGGGTTGTGGAGGTCAGATAGGCAGTCGTTCCATGTAACATACTGGTATTCAGCTGCATCCGGTTAGACTGGAAGCCGACCCCAACATAGTTGGGAAAAAGCTAGGCAGATGATGATGAAATGGCCTGGTGGAAATTTACATCTTTATGTAATCAGAAGGTATCTACTGGGAACAAAATGAGTTGAACATCTCTAACAATTGGGGAATCCCCGTGCTCTGTGGAAATTAATTCTGCTCGTTATTCTGATCAAACTATTTTCAGGTTTTGCGCATTTAACGTTACACGTTGTATAACTTGGCCTGTATAATCAAATCGAAAAATTTATAAATAACTTCTAACGCTAATACACTCTAAATAGTTTGTTTATTTACATATTACACCGCAGTACCTACCTATCATCATGACCGGTTTTAAAATCATACAAAGAACCTGACTGGTCAAATTTTCCATGGCTGGCTCGTGGACCATCCATTAAATATCGAGACCCCTCCGTGCCTCAAAAAGTACGTTAAGCCGTTGGTATCGTCTGTCTTTCGTTGACAATCGCTACGGGCAGTCAGAAGCCCAAACATCTGACACACCTGTCTTACGATGGGTATCGTGTTACCCAGTCACTGGGTTGTGGGGGTCAGATAGGCAGTCGCTCCGTGTTAAATACTGGTATTCAGCTGCCTCCGGTTAGACTGGAAGCCGACCCCAACATAGTTGGGAATAGGCTAGGCAGATGATGCATGTTTGAACAATTTGAAGGAAGATATTGATGTTTGTATTGTGGAAAGAAAAATATGATTGCACTAGCATAATATAGAATACAATATCTTTCGAATAGAATATCGGTGCTCTTGGTTAGACTGGAAACCGAACCTAACATAGTTGGGAAAAAGGCTAGGCAGATTGGTTGGTCATGCTCAGGGTTATCTTATCATGGATCTAAAAAGGCTTCCAGGAAAAACTTAATTGATTAATATCTCTAGACAGCCTTGTTCCAAGGCTTCTCTCTTCCTTTTCATCATCGTAATTCTGTTTCCTGCAATAGCCAGTTGGTCCTTTCGTTAGGATTTGGGCTCTTGCCAACTTTCACCCTTCCTCAAACATCATAATTTTATTCCAAATTGTTCTTTTTAAATTAAAACCTTCGTTCAGTCTTCACCCAAGCGTTACCGCTGATGTAAGGATAAAGCTCTTGACAGCTGACGGATCGTACGTGCGGCATTGACAGACGTTTTTATAACTTAATCTCGCGTATCTAAGGCTGAGTTTTAAATCATCATACTGACCCGAAAGTAAATCTGTTTAAAATGCGGCATTAACCTGCCTCTTTTGTGTAACTTTATGAATCATTAAGATTTGAGATTATTTTGGTTAATATGTTTGCTTTAGTCGGTGATGGTAAGATTGTTTTCACCACGCTTTGTTACTGTAGTATAGCTTGAGAAACTGTTTTTTTTTTAGTCACTGTATACTGTCCAACTGCAGAACAAAGGCCTCCCCCAAATCCATCAAGATATCCTTTTCCAGAGGCACCTCAATCAAACCCTTGCGGTAGGCATCTAGGTCGTCTCGACACCGCTTCCTGGGCTCGGCGGGTTAAAAGACCTATTCAACAAGCAAAATAAGAATACAGCAAACATGTAGAACCTGAACCCAGTCTTATACATATTTCTTGGCATGTTTTCGTTTCAAGGATCAGTTATGTTTGGTCCTTGCAACGCTAAACCTTCGACTCGACAATTCGGCTAAGACGTAGAAGCTCCTGCTATGGTTGTTAATGGGACTTCTAGTTACGAAGAGAAACATAAAGAAGACCTTAGTTCAGATAGATGATAAAAAAAATCTGTTACACACGTTGATATGCTAAGCTGTGAACTGGATAGAACAAGGAAGTATCATCAATTACTTGCGACGACTCACAAAGTAATGAACTGTTTCTTAGTTGCCCTTAATTGTACGGGAAAATATTACCAACCATCGTCTCATTAGTATGGAAATATCGTAGGTATAGAATTTATGTTAACGTGTGAAACTCATACTAATTACGTTATCTCCGTTGTATGCAAATAAACAATTAATAAAGGTACTTTTATCCTCATTAAGATAAATCAAAAGGTAGGAAGGAGTTCATGCACGTTATTAAGAGATGGATTTTCTTTTTAGTTATATTGGTAACCACAACACTAATAAGTATTGATAAATTAGTCCCTATCTCTTCTGTTTATAGGAAGAGTTTATGTTATAGTCACAATTTGGCATATTTAATCAGCTTAAAATATCTGCTTCGCTTTTTTTTCACTTGAGGGCAATAGGTTTGCGCCCTATTACTATTATTACGAGTATCACTAATATATATAACTGGTAATACATAGATCTACAATAGGTACAACTTAGCCTCTCCCTAGGAGGAAAAAGCACAGGCCTCTTCTCTGGAATGCTTGATTCAGACTATGTTAGTAATTTAGGATGCGTTTCCACAGAAGCAGAGCTGGGCGGAGCGGAGCGGAGACGTGTAGGAATCGTCCAATCACAGACGAGACGAGTGACGCGATGAGGATTTCACTCATTGTGATTAGTCGATTCCTGCACGTCTCTGCTCCGCTTCGCCCGGCTCCGCTTCTGTGGAAACGCACCCTAAGTCAAGTAGCGAGTTTTTTGACGAAATCCTGGGCCCAGTGCTGATAGGCAGATGTCACATGTCGTCGAATTCTTAATGAATATTTTTTATTTAATTTACCTTATAACACTCACTAATGACAATTTGATTGTAAACACATTAATTAAGATTTCTTTGGAAATGATCCAACGTGACCTAAAAGAGATAATAGGAAAAGCAATAAGGTTTATGATGGAAAACATATTTAATTGCAAAGATCATCATGTTAAGGAGGTTAATTTACTATAGAATCTGGTGGAAATGAGACAAACATTTGAGAGGAAGTACACATACACATACCTACATAAGCTCACGACTTTTCCCATGTAGGTAACAGAACCTAAAGAAAGTCACTACATTGCACATAAATCTCGTATACGTCGTAACGCATCGACATTTATGTGCAATGTAGTGATTTGATTAGGCTCTGAAACAAAAAATTTAGTGAATTTTCAACAAAATGAAGAAGAAATACATATTTTCCTACTGGTGTATCAAAAATTTACGACGAAAAATTAAATACTGAAAAGTCTACTAGCTAGAGTCTTAGGCAGTATTCGTTATTTATCAAAGAAACCGTAATAAAACTTTCCCTTTTTACAATTACTCTATAATTTATTTAAATTACTCGATAACTTTTAAGGTACGTAAAACATCCTACAAGGGAGCCGACAGAAACAAAAGAAATTTAATTAAAAATAATCTTTAACACCATCTTTGTCCCAACAGTCAGTAAAACTACAAAAAAAGAAATTAATAACACGTTTAAAAATTGTCGTTCTTAGAAAGCGAAAGCGTTCTAAGCTACTGTCTTCCAAAATGGCGAACCATAAAAGCTGTAAGAATAAAAATAAAGGAGCAAAGTAGCAAAAGCATAAAACTTTATGACAAATACACAAGAACTCTCACTTTCACATTTCTACAAAAAAGGTACAAGCTCTATTTTTGCAATTGTGCAACAATGGGTCCCTTTTGAAATCAAAAGTTATTGTTTCGTCGCCTGCCTTCTTCTGTTACCTTTTTTCGGTCATCAACACTAGTTTTATTATTATTATATAAGAAATAAAGTCCGGGTCTAATGACTATAATAACCATCAATTTAACTTGGATCAAGTATTTTATTGTACCTTCAAAGTACAGATTGCGCGAATGAAAAATTAGAACGTATATTATAGCTATCAGTGATTTGGCATTTTAAGGGTTATCCAAGGTGGTGTAGGTTAACATTTTTTGTTTGTTTTAATGAGAATTACATCACTTGGTCCGCGATACAGATTTATCAACGCCCAATCTAAAGGAGGAAAAAAGGTCCTAGAAGACTGAGATGATTATTGCAAATGTAAGCAAAACGTTTTTATGTGCTTACACATACTTATATCAAGGCCTAAACTATTAATCAAAATTCTATTTGTTATTTATTCGTCTCTTCTGCAGTACTGATTGATTTATTATTGAAAACATGGAGACACACACGTATTTGGTCTTACGAGTCGATTTCACCAATGCCGTTTTGTAAGATATTGTTGTTATGAAAGTTATACACCAAAGAAAGACCAGTGATAGCAAATCATTAAGTAATATCAAATACCTTGTGAAAGAGAACGTTGAAATTTACATGACGTCACACAGCAAAAACTGAGTTCAAAAATGCAGTGTAACACTACCGGGAAGGCATAAAAGATTCTAAAAATGATGAAAAAGTCAAATAACTTCAACAAAACACATTGTTTATGCAACTTTTTTAATCATCGTTACTAAACTGAAATCGAAAGTGAGGTACGTTACGTCACTGGCGCAATATATTTTATGTTCGGACCCCCTTCGGCACCCGTCAAAGGTCCCTCCAGCGTCCACAACACAGGCCATTGTTCAAACATTACGACATAATTCTGCCATTGTCGTCGGCTTTCGAAAAAAATTGGATCATGCAACAAAAGTGGGACAAACGAGCGTTTATGGTTTTATTAGTGCAAAAACAATTCTGGGTAGTTGCGTCGTTTATGATCTGTTTTTGCCTTTTTCGACGAAAGTCGAGACAGATACCGGCAAAGTCAAAGCCGTTACTATGCCTTTTCGTATGCAAATAAGTTGCAATGAACTCATGTCCGAAAAGACCGTGAAACGCGTGTGTTCAATGTCAACGCGAAATTTTGTCTCGTTTTTGTTAGAATTTCGGATCGACCGCTTTTTTTCGGCAAACAAACAAATGATTATATACGAATGTTTGGGAACAATGGAGTTTCTTTTGTTGACACATAAAAGATCATCAAATTGTGGGCAAATATTTTGTTCCTTTTCCAAGTTCTGCGAACCTTGACTGATTCTTTGGACAGCATTTTTACTGTCGATCTCGTTTTGTTTCTGGGTCAGTTTTTTCTCGCTCCTATTATGTCGGATTTTTTATAAACACCATCGTAGACTGTGACTAAATGTAACTCGAATAAATATGCTAATGTTATCTTACGGAAATCTCTTGAATTTTTGTGTTCCTAAGTTGGTGTTGTAATAAATAATTATGCCATGGTATGTACTAGACATGTTTATTCCAAGGCTATATTGGACGTAATATACAGCAACACTGTAACAAGTTTTTCTTTAGCTATAAAACTGTTGAAAGTATTGTATTGGTAGATAAATAAGATACTGACTGTTTGATCGACAGGTGTCAATATAGGAGACTGATATGAACGGTACGTTCGTTGCATTTACCATTCCAGATATTGATAATGCATATAAGCAGAAACAATAATTTAAGATAATAAATTGTTCATAGAGGAAGCAATTTTAAGGAAATCACTTCCTTTGCAATTTTTGTTACCAAAATCATAAAACCAAATCTGGTCATAATAAAAGACTAATGACGGCCAAATCTTTCCTTTCCAAACCCACTACCAAACCAGAAGATGCGGAGCGAAGGACCAAAATCAAAAATCTGATAGCGGAACTAATTCTCATCAAGCAACTCACGACCTTTGGGTATGTACGTGAAAAAGATAATTGAACAATGGGATCTATACTCATTTATGCTCCGTTCACTTTTGCATCGCTTTTTTCGTGTATACAGACGTCCTCGATCGCATCCGCCTTGCTTCTAATACTAGTTTTATTATGTACATAGCCAGTTACTATAGTATGTATATAAGTTTTATACCTGCGGCTAATTTTATTGACTTAAAAACCAAAAATTATTTTTACGATGATCAAATTGGTTTTAGGAAAGAAACGTAAGTTAATGATTGATTCATCATCATTTCAGCAGAAAGGTGATTATCAAAATCTAACTGAGCATTGTTAAAGTATTGAGTATGTTTTTATAATTGATTAATGATTTACACAAGGACACGTGAGAAATCTGAAATGAAGGAATGTGTGGAAATCGGTTTTCAAGGAAAGGCCAAGGTAAGGACGGAGGAATGAGGAACATGGCGTGAGGAAAGTTTTAAGAGTACCTAGAGAAAGCATACAGAAACGATGGATAGATAGTATGAAAGATGATTTGGCTGGAAAGAGGGTAACTACTGCGACGACTTCAAGATGTACGGAAGGATCAAGAATCAAGGAAATACAGGTGTTGCCAGTTCTTCTTTTATTTCTTCATGTCGCTCTGGTACGACAGTTAATTAAATTTTGCTGGCCCAAAATTTCGCCACTTCCACGGCGTTATCCGTGGCAGTACAGAGGTCACTTTAGATGCATCTTTTGGGGCACAAAGGGCCATGTCAATTATAGGAATAAGACATCCTGCGGGCTGATGATCAGCGTTTAAAATACTTTTTAAAGTCAACAACATCTATAGGATGAAGCTACATAAAGTTGTCTGTATTCGACTATACTTTTGTACCAGATGTATCTACAGGTACGGTTAAAGTAAAAGAATGTCTCACAATAGTGTTTGTATTCAAATGTACAGAAATAGATCGTCTTTGCGAGGCAGTGACAACGACCGCAGGTAATTATTCGAGTTGACTCCATGCAATGGGTTTTGTTCATTGTTTGTCTGGTGATTTTTAATAATTTATTTTTTAACTATATTTGTAGAGAAAAAAGAAAATGCGTCTATAAGTTGATTTGACATGATAAAAAATTGAATACCGATCAATGGGGAGAGGCTTTTCTCTCCAACAATTTTTCTTACTTGGACTTGCAATTGTAAAAGTGTTGCCTAAACGTCGATATAATAGAATTATTTCTTCAAATACCTGCGTCAATGAAATGGAATGAAAATGTTTATTTATGTAAGTAGATCTTTTAAGACAATTTTACACGTCAAGATTTTTAAAAATAAAATGGCACTTGCATTTCCTAGCTGACTGATCCCTGAGAAGAAATGCTAAAATAAACTCAAAGGTAATGGTCTATTTTAAAGTCCAAACATTATATATTATTAGGATTTTATGTGTCTATCAATGCAGAGCCATGTCTCGAAGGGATTTTTGAAGAATTCTTCAGAGAATTTTGTAGGTACTCGATTTTATATTGCGACGCAGTATAGGATTTCTAAGATTAAAATATCGCACCTACGGTGCAATAACGTCACTTATGCAATTTGGGAGGGTTGTAAATTTTAAACGTTTATATTATTTTATTACAAAATTGTGAGATGTTCGCTTTAACTTTAATATGAAGTTCAAAGTTGTAGTATATTACCAGTTAATTTCTTTAGTCAAGAAGAGGAAGAAGAACATTATAATAGGATGGCGAATTTTTAAACGCTTCTCCTGAAATATTACATCATTCGCATAAGTGAGGTTATTGCACCGTAGGTGCGATATGTAGATATAAACGAAGGCTCTTGCGCTTGGTCTCGTTCTCTTGTAATTTCTGTAGGCATAATAGACCCAAAGCGTCCTAAATACGCCAGGATTCGGAAATAACAATAATATTCAAGCCAACCGGTGCCAAGACAAGAAACAAGTTAATCTAAACAGTAGCTTACGGGTCCCCCGGCAAGCCGTGATGGAAAAGGCCGCGACAATCCATAAATATTTATTAACTACCAAAACTAATTATTTGTCATAGCTCCGAGGAACAATAACAATATATTTAATCTTTAATCAGTCCACCACCCACACTTTGTACGCATTAATCTTAATCACATACTTTCTGGTCCATAAGACCACAATGCCCTGCGGTACTACTACTAAGGTTTGATTTCTATGTCACTTGGAATTTACTAAAGCTTTTGATAGGTACAGTAAACCTTCAAAGGAAATTATACTTTATTCCAATTTCCCTAGGGTTGAGATTAGAAAATGTATGTGGACATAATAAAAAAATCATGAGCAGATTATGGTTAAAACTACGTGACATTCGCGGTTACACGTACAGCGGCGTAACACTTCAATACTATCGTTATTCCTTTGTGTAATTTACTAAAAGAGAAACGTGTTATTTATTTATACAAGCCTATTTGAAATTCAACCCTATAGCCTTATCCTACGCCTTACATTCGGGTGAAAATTGCGTAAAGCTTTAGACTTTTAGCACGTCTATGCAAATGTGTGCACTGCCTCGCGGTAGGACCTTGGCAGGGACGTGGAACAGTATCATCAGTGTTCTATTGCTACTAGAATATGCACCTTATCGCAATGCTTCAGAAGATTAGTTTTCTCTGTGTAGAATCGAATGGATGTGTCCTTTTATCCATGGGTTTGGTTGTCGAAGTTAGAGCCTTGACTGAAATGGGACGTCACTGTTACCACATAGGGCCTAAGTGCAGAAAGAAGGTGTGGTGTCGTAACGATATGCTAAAACAACTGTTGCTAGGCAACCATTGTTTAGAACAAATGTTTGAAGAATGCTGTAGACCTTGGAAAGAACGATATAGTTTGGGCCTACTTAGTTTCTCTATGGAACGGTCGGCATTTTAGAATTAGTTTTGTTAAAATATAGTCTCTTAGGTGTACTTAGGTATTGCTGTAGGTTTCGCTTTCGGCGGTATCGATTGTTTCCTAGACACTAACGATATTGTTTAAGGAATCTTCTTACAATATTAACATAATTTTTCACTTTCTAGTGTACTTTTTGGTAGTCGATGGTTTTTTTTTTTTCTTGGAAAAGTTTTTATTTTCACATTTGAAAATCTATCCACAATTACATATATATACACACGTATATACCAAAAAAAATACAATCGTAATGAGAACCTCCTTCTTTTTTAAGTCGGTATAAACAGCTCTATCTGATTTATATCGACAGATACTACAAACACTTTGCTTTAATTAAATATTATCGTAATTTATTATTATTAGCAAACCATAGCAAATTATTATAATTAATTAAAGTATAATTAAGTTAATTTTTACATAAAAATGAAAATTTACGACCACTTCAACAGACATTTAGGACAACCATTTAAAATTATACGTAACACAAATTAAACGAGAATTAAAAGTGTAACAAAATATTCTTCATTCAATTTAATTAATAAAATTCATGTTCAGCACATGCTAATTACTGCCTGTAAACTCAAAGGTTATTCAAACTAACACAGTAATTAAACTGTAATTATAAACCCTCGATATATATTTCGAAAGACAGCTTAATTATTTTCTATGTTTGTAATTATAGGTAAAACAGTTTGCTAATATACGACAGCGATTTTGCTAAGCTTGTATGATCATTTAGGGTTTGTTCAACATGTAATTAAGTTTTGAATAGCTTGGCGTTGCGAAACATGGACGCCTTGACGGAAATATTATAGGTTAAATAAAGTGTGGGTAGGTAAAACTAAATATTTAACACATTTACTTAACTGGTCTTTTGAGCCAAGGCAAAGAAAGTAAATAACAATTTTTTGGTCTTTTCTCTTGAATTTTTGTATGTTGAATACGAGGCTTTTGGCTGCTGTAGTGTACAGATTTTAAGTCTATTTTATGATGTGGTTCTTATTTTTGCAGAATAAACTAATTTGCTTTCGTTTTACATTCCAATGATTAAAAAAAAATGGCTGGCAAAACACTTTATTGCTCTCATATGGACTTGATTGATTTCGTCTGTTTTAAGAAAAAAATGCAAACTGCTCTCTAGAAGAACTATATTTTAGTGTACTCAAAGATATACAAACTATAGACTTAATAACATAATCCAACGCCCATGCCTCAGCATTGTAACGACACTATGCGTTAGCTTCACGGATGATTAGTTAATTGTGAACACTGCTAGTACGATGTTAGTAATTATTACTTACACAGACGTACCGCTGATGCTGTTGATGTATTAAGTAGAGTGGATATGACAAGATCAGGAGATTGTTTTATGTCAGTAATCTACAGTAGGTTTCTGGAATATATCAGAGTTTGAAGATTTTGCCAATTTTCTCTACCATTGTGCAGTGTGGCGATACTTGCAAAGTTCATTCGCCGTAGCAATTGTTTACGGGGTACAAAAAAGGAATTCTAACTCAAACTCAAAGCATTTATTTCAATGAAACCATTTATAGGAACTTTTGAATTGAAACTAGCCCATTCCAATGCATAGTAAGTTTTAATATGTAGCACCATGTGTTTGTAATTTTGTAAATTTAGTTAGACCATATAGAGCGAGGGGCCCGTGGCTAAATAATAACAGACGCACAGGTTGATTGATCACGTTACGCTACGCCTGCCGCGGTTGGTCTGTGGATGGGTGACCATCTTTACATACCTCCGTGCCTCGAAAAGCACGTTAAGCCGTTGTTCCCGGCTGTCATTCGTAGATCTTTGACAGTCTTTACGGGTAGTCAGAAGCCCGAAATTCTGACAACCAGTCTTGCCTAGGGGTATCGTATTACCCAGTAACTGGGTTGTGGAGGTCAGATAGGCAGTCGTTCCATGTAAAATACTGGTATTCAGCTGCCTCCGGTTAGACTGGAAGCTGACACCAACATAGTTGGGAAAAGGCTAGGCAGATGATGAGTTAGACCATATCGATCACTGCAAAAAAAAAATCAGCAAAAAAGCAGAAATATATGTTTTTCTGGTATCATTATTTATTGTATAGACTTCGATTATGTTTATGCATTTGCTATCCAAGGATACTTTTGTCAAACAATAGTAATAATTGGTTACCAAGTGAACTGTGTCAAAAACCACAAGATAAGCTATTTCCTTTATTGATATTAGTATTTTTGACACGTTATCATTATTTGTTTCCAGTTTCCTTCTCAAAATGCTAACAGAAGGAAATATTGGTTAGGTCATTGACTCTGGTATTATAAGGTTAGGTTTTGTTTGACTCAATTTTCGTGGCGCTATGTGGATGCGTTTCAGACTCAAAATAAAACTCTGTTAGCAGAATGTTCTCTGCAGCCTTGTTAGGCCAATCGAATTATTGAGAACATCACGAAGATATTCTGGTTTTAAACTTATATTGGCAGATTAACCTACGTTTTGGACCCGCATGAGGTGAAGGTCCCATTCTTGCAGGAACGTTCTGTAACAGGAAATAAATTGTGTTTCTAGTTACGAACATTAGTTTCCTGAAACTATCGTTGGTCACAAGTGGTCCCAAGTGCTTTTGCTGTGCAAAGTATTATTTATTTATTTTACCATTTATGTACACACATAAGTATACAGGGTTATTTGTAAAACACCAACAACCTCTTAAGAGGTCATTGTACTCATCATTATGAACAACTTTTACTATGGGACCAAACCTGGAATCGCGAAAAAAAAATCAGCTGTTCTACATTTATGTTCGTACGAGTCGTCAAAATGTAAGGAACAGCTGATTTTTTTTCGCGATTTAGTATACAGCGTGTGAAAGAGTATGGGAGACAAAAAAAAAAAAACAAAATCTTAAACAATTATTCACTTAATAAAATTAAACAAATACTATGAGAATATACATACATACATACAAACAAATAAACATACATACAGTAGCAGCCCTGTGTCTGGAATTGTGCCTAGTTGATGATAATAGGATCCCCCCTATTACATAGCACTCAATGATAAGATATAGTGGTGAAATGCAGGTGTATATTTGGTACACATCTTCCTCACCCTTCGGGGATTAAGGATATTATGATCATTAGCTTGTACAAACAGCAGAAAATTCTAATCCCAGTACGAGGCCAATATCTAACAGCCACGTGTCTTATCAAAACATTCTTAGGTCGTTGTAAAGTATTATATCAGCGGACTGCCCTCCACCTGCAACCTTACGCGGCCGATCGTATAACTGCGCACGATTACCTACCTGCACATTTCTACTTACTGTACTTTACCCAGTTTCCCACATAGCATTAACCCGCTGTGTGTGTGATTAGAATTAGGTTGATCTTATTAACAAGTAACGGCATGTTAGGAATGCTGGGCTAAAAATAAATGGAATGTGCCTGTTAACAGAATTAGTCGACGGTCTGTGAGGGTAACGGGCTAAAAGGAAAAATGTGGTCCTTTGGTCCGATGATATCTTGCAAATTTAGGCTACAAGCAAGTCACTGCATTGCTATAGCCTATAATGTCCCCACTGCTTCCCAGGCCACAGGACACTGGCCACTGGAAAAAGGCCTTCTCTTTGTAAGAGGGAGTGGGCCGTAATACACCACGTGGGCCCAGTGCGGGTTGGTAGAGGTCACGTGTCTTCGAATTTTTTGTTTCTAGGACATGCCGGTTTCCTCGCTATATTTTCCTTCACCGTTTTGAGAGAAGTGATGTTGAAATAATTTACGCAAAGTAAAGCGCGCTTTGAATGGGTTATATTTATAGTAGTTCTCCAGTATCAGATGGATGCCAATTTGGTCCTTAGGTCCTTCCGCGATGATGAACCATGCAAATTGTGGCTTTAAGCAAGTCATTGCTTCGTCGTGGATGGCTTTTATTTAGCGTGGTGGTCCTTGGAGGTCTTCCGTTGACGCGACTGTGATGGTAATGAGCTAGCACCATATAATATACCATTTAGACCGCAGGAAACTGCTGTGAGATTGGTTGACGTCCTGTCCTTGATATGTACTTATTTAGGTTTTCTTGGTTTCTCACGTAAACTAGTTCAATATAATGATATTTCCTTAGAAATTCAATACTGAGATCGTGGTGCCTGTAACAATCCGTGTAAGGAAAATTTAATTTAATTAATTTTCATCCATTTCACAAAGGTGTTGCTTTCAATGCCTATTTCAAGCACCAGTCTCTCACAAATATAAACTTATCCTTAAGCTAGTTTTAAGCACTACTAATGTACAGACGCCAGCACATCAAGCTACCCGAAACTGTCAGATTTTCCCAATCAACTTTGAACCTTGTGGTTTGGCGCTAAAGTTGAAAATCTATTAAAGAAATCTGACAGATTGTAGTAGCTTGATGTGCTGGCGTCTGTACATTCATGAAGAGAAAAAAAATATACTTATACTTACTAAAAGCCTAGAAAAACTTGCAGAGTCCGTTACAGACTGCTTGGAATTTTATGTTAATTTCGGAATAACTTATCGTTGGGTGAATCAGCTGATTATAATTCTGTGCAGGATGTAACTATTCAGCGAAATGGGTTACTACAATGTTAGTAGCCTACAGGGATCTTAAACTGATTTTGCTAGATCTGTTCTGCGGTGATACTTTAAGAGTGTTATAAATATTGCTATACAATCAGCGATAGAATTATTTATGTACGATTAACAGCAAATAAAGTGCTTACCTATACTTACAGCGTTTATTTTTTTATTTAAGCCCTTCACCTTGGTTTACTTATCTTCGATACAAATTTTTGCAATATTTGCTGCCTCGTTGGTGTTTTTAGGTGTTCCATCAGGAATTTCTCAGTAGCAGTTCGGTATCTGGATTCGTGCCCGGTTGATGACAGAAGACTCGGGCCCCCAGCATGGGACTTTGAAAATAAATGGCGAATTGGGGGGTGCCTCTGCCTAAGTCTTTGGGGATGACAGGTATTCATGGAAACATTCTCGTATAGGTAGATACAGATATAGTTGTAGTACATAGACATTAGACACCCTTGGGAAAATTTGCTAGTCATGACAAAGCAACATTGTTTTGCATTCATTAGGTAATTAACTATAGGTATATAAGGATTAAGATCACGATCGCTGTATCAAACGACCTTAAACATAACAACCGTCACGCCTCTGATCCCCGAGGCAGAGGTGTACTCACTTACACCCACAGCCTTTAGTTTCTGATGACGGTACTACACAGGTAGATGCTGTTTGATATGAAGCGAACTTATTGGAACCAAAAAACTGTCACGACTTACAAATAGTACCAGCTTTTAATTAATTACTAGCTTTAGCCCGTGGGTTTTTTAAATTTTTTTTATTGCTGTATGGGCCCACTTTTGACCTCGATCACGCCTGATGGAAAGCGATAGATGAAAAAGAAAACAGAAAAAAGGTTTATTGGAATCAAAAAGTTTTCGTGTTACATCAGTCGTGATTGGAGCCTCCTTTTAAGCGTATAAGGCCTGTATTAGGGGACTCCGCGCCGATAGATTAGGTCTGTGATGGAACGAGCGTGCCCAGAAGATGCCTAAGGCACCAGAACTCCCTCGCATCGATGAAACACAGCAGGCTGCTTGACGCCGGACTCCGGTGGGAGGGTGGTCGCAAACCAGGCTGGCGTTAGCACTACCATCGCAGGGGAAGAATTGGCCAGTTAAATGAGGTGTTGGGTGTGACTGTCCAGGATGCGCCGAGCGCTCGGTTAAGTTGAGTAACTGGCGGAACAAATTTGCGCTACACGAGGAGGCTACTTCATTCATCCCACGCGTTTTGTCCGCGTGAAGGTCGGAAATTATATACCCACGGAAATGTATATATATATATTATATATATACATTTAATATATATATTATTTGATATATTACCAGGATAAAAAGTATCCTTTGTGTTAATCCAGGTTGTAATAAGCTATCTGTGTGCCAAATTTCATCCAAATCCTATTAAAAGCAAGACTCTTAGACTCAGACTCTTTCTTCGAATCTTCACGGGACCAGAGAGAGGGCTGGCCTATTTAAAATATAGGCCAGCCCTATAGGCCTTTTTTTTTATTTATTTTTTTATAATTAATGTTTATGAAGTAATTCTGACCTTTTGGATTTGGCTAGCCGAGCAATAATTTATGTGTTTTGTATTTTTATCTATTTTTGTTTTATATGGGTCACAGACCTGAAATAAATGAAATTATTATTATTATTATTATTATTTTTTGGCCAAAGAATCAGCATTGCCATAGCACGTGGCAATGCTGCCAGTCTTTTGGGCACGTTTCCTATTGACAGCGATGCGGATGAATTTTTTGATGCCCTCTTATTATTTCCCCTCCTTTTTATTTACTTGTACATATTATTATTATTATTTTAAGAATGTTAGCTTTTTAAATTATGTAAATACTTAATATAGAATCACTAAAAGCATAATAGGTACTAATGATTGAAATACTATCGTAAAAAATCACTTTTTATTAGAATAGTGCTCAAAAATTCGGGTCATATTTCCATCATGTTTCGAAAGACACGTAGCGCCATCTAGCGTCCTAAAGCAATAGTGAGAGTATTTCTCGGGAACAGTATTTTTTTTTTTCTGGATGAAAGGTACCCGGTGTCCTTTTCTATAGGTACCCCTGACAATTTATGCAAAATTTCGTAAAGATTGGCTCAGTGGATTAGGCATGAAAATGTAAAAAACTTACTTTCGCATTTATAATATTACTAGTTAAGATTAACGACTTACTCCTGCCTCGCTCGGTGTTTATGTCTTGATAAAACATCGTTCCTTTATTATAAACATGTTAGTTTAATATTAATCAGTTATTACACATAAACCTTCCGTAATCTTAATACATGTATTTTTTTAAATGAGTTGGGCCCAGGAAGTGGCCACGCTAATCGCGGCATCAGTGGCATGTGATCATCTGCAGAAGGAATACATTTTCTACATGATTGAAAAAACTGCATCAGATTCCATTGCGTACTTCAGAAGAACAACGCGGTCAATCAGACAGACACGAAAAGAGATTTTCATTTATAATAGATTAAACACTATCTTAAAGCTTACCCATATACTGACTATTACTGAAAATGAACCTGAGCGAAAATGTGAAAAATATTGTAGGTAATATCTTCCAACATTTGCAGGTCAAAGACGCCTTATGGCGATAAAATTATGATAATGATTTAAGAAGACGTAAAAATTCAAATACTCTTATTTTATTTTATTACCTAAGAAAACTTACAGCTAGGATACGGATAGTTGACAGTTAATGAAAGAAGGCCAATTGAAAGTTTTCACAGACAATATTAGGGTAGCACAAGAAACAGTAGACAGGCAAGAGAAAGTAGAAGTAAGCACACGTAGAGAATTAAGAAAAGACTAAACAAGTCGAACTAACCCCGGTACTCAGAGTCATTACTTAAAATTAATCAATCATTAACTTTGAGTGACAAGTATAAATCGGAACGCAGTCAGTCAACAAAAATATGTTAGATTAAAAACATTTTTGTTGACATTTGTGCCAAGATATGCTGGTTAATAAAAGTTATTGATTGATTAATTTTAAGTGAAGTCTCTGAGTGCGGCAGCAAGACTAATAATGAAATGAATAATTACTTTTGACATTAGAGCAGCGGACACAGCAGCTGGCTACTTATTACATTAATATTTAAAAGTAATATAAACCTCGTTGCATTTCAAACAAAAAAACTGGATTAAAATAATTGATTATGAGCAGTACAAACAGATCAGTGCACAATTACAATGCACTCAAATATTCTCTTTGTAATCAAATTAGATAATGCCAACAAAAACTTGAATCACTTGTCATAGTGACTGACCAACATACATAGCTATTAGAATAAGTAACGTAAGGCCCTGCATCCACGACGCCACTCAAAAATAACGTATTTAAAACTCAAATTACCTTTGTAATCCGATCCAGTCTGTCCCTTGCTGCCCATCGACGGCCTAAGCCGAGGTACCCCACACCCGTACCCCACAGGAGATGCCCTTAGCGTGTAGCGGCCTAGTTACGTGGGTGGATCAAATATAAACCGGACTTAAGTAAAAAAAAAAAATACGCACGTATTATTATACTCGTAAAAAAAAGGAATATATTTTATTTTTCTACATAATCTCCCCTTCTATTAACACATTTTAACCAGCGCAGGGGATGTTTCTTGATGCCAGTATCGAAGAATGTAGTCGGTCGTGCTTTAGCCAATTGCACACAAATGATTCCACTATCTGGTCAGTGTGAAAACGGCGTCCTCCACTTGAATTTTTTTTCGTGCCATTCCTATACTTGAGTTCTTGAAAGCGTATTCTTATCGAACTGTAGAGTCAATTTTGTTTGTTTTATTTTGTTTTACCATTTAGTTTTTTATTCAGTTTTTGTTTGAAAAAGTGTCACTAAATAAATATATATTTAAATAGAAATGTAAAACGGAGCTACGTCTGCCAACAAACTGCTTTGCAGTTTGGCAGAGGTAAGAAATATGTATTGTAAAGTATGATTGGGAATAAACACTTTTTCATTTTCATTTTTTTTTTTCAATGGATGCAAAATTTCGGAAGGTTTTATGCCCTGCCGTGTTAAAAAAATTATGATAAGTCGTTGCTCAACAGACTTATATACCTCCTGCTCATACATGATGCTACTGGCGCGCAATAAACTAAAGTGAGCCGGAGCAGTATACCCCCCTCCCCTAGATGATCCCCCCTAACACATACACCAGCACCAAGCGCGTCACTTCACTCAGCGACCAGTAATAAAAAAAGTCCTGTTTATATTTGATTCACCTAATATATGTCTTACGCCCTGGCTGGAGCTTGTACATCCACAGGATAGCCCGGTTAAGCACCCGAAACCTCCTAGGTTGATATGCGAGGGGACATTTACGAGAAAAAAAAAGCACATCACCAATACTGGCCAGATTGTATGGAACTAGTAAGTATTTCAATGACGGTCCGTACGCGACGCCACTTACTAACGCGTTATTAACTAGTTTGTGATTGGTTGTGTCTTATGTACGGACCGCCCTTGAATTACTAGTCCTATGACATTCTGGCTACACATTGGTGATTTGACTTTGTTACTGAATTAGTATCTCACGAACTGACGCGCGCTTTACTTGTGGTCACACGGTATGAATGTGTGTGCTCTTGGTACCGTCCAAGACATGGGCGAAGTTGGAAGTGTGTATATGCTGACTTTACTTCACGCAATATTCACAGCAGTTTGTACACTTGGTTACCAAAAGTAAAGCGCGCCTCGCTTCGTGAGATAAAAATTCTGTACTTGCAAATGGCGTCGTGGATGACAGGCCTTAAAAACAAAACAATACAAGATCAAGACATGAATGATTCATCTAATATCACGCCAGACTAAAGAGTGTTTGATTCACACAAAGAACTGCACGTAACATAAACAAAAAACCAGACAACACCTTCAGAGGCCCGAAAATACTTCACGAGTATAGCACTGACGAATGAAAAGGCACCTATACATTACTACTGTAGTGTATCGTTGGGGAAATGACAGTGTTCATAAAGAGCAATGTTTTGTTGTTGTTACAACAATAAGAATATCCGTATAAGATACCCTTGCGCCATCTCATGTTTTTAGCACGGCGGCGGTCTGTGCTGGCGCCGGTACTGCAGCTACTGGGATCCGCAAGCGGCGCAAATACTGGTAACCTTATGGGTACCAGCTTTGAGCCGTTTGGGGCCGAAACGCTTTTTTTTTTTACGGGGGTAAACCTTCAAAAGGCACCAGGACTTTGGGGAAAAAGACCAGGTAGTGTGGGACTCTTACCTCACTAATACCACCCCGGTGATCACCATCAGCACATGGAGGGGGTCGCGGTACCTCTTAGTAGACCAATCCGGAACCCGCTCAGTGCAACGCCTGTTAGGGCACGTCCCTGGGGAGACTATAAAGGGGGTCTCCCCTGAGACTCGCTTTGCACGACAGCACGTGACCACAGTGCCACCGTATTCCCCGAAATCACTCGGTGGGCAATCAGAGTCCCCACTCCGATCCCGGGTCATGGGACCCTAGTGCGCGTCTCCATTTTAAAGAAATTTCTTGCCGGCTGATCGACACTTCACGTGACCAGAGGGCTGGGTCATTCTTTGGCCAAAGAATTAGCATAGCCATTCAACGTGGCAATGCTGCCAATATTCTGGACACGTTTCCGGATGACAGCGATGCGGACGAGTACTTCGACGCCTAAATATCCTTTTGTTTTTGTATCACTACATAGTATAAAACAAAGTCGCTTCCCTGTCTGTCTGTCCCTATATATGCTTAGATCTTTAAAACTACGCAACGGATTTTGATGCGTTTTTTTTTTAATAGATAGAGTGATTCAAGAGGAAGGTTTATATGTATAATACATGCATAATATAGTAGAGAAACACTGATAATTTTAGAGGTTTCTAATGTGATGTCGTAAATAAACATTTTATTGCGCTTACATTGTAAACGCTGGCTGAACCCGTCGAGATAGATCAAAATAATGTACTACAGTATTGTACACCTTAAAAAGGTCTACAAAAAAGTCCTCGATGGTATATGTCTATCTCTTAGGGATAACCCACAATAACCATTTTTTATCTTATACTTTTTACGAGAAATAATGGCTCTAAAATTATCAGTGTTTCTCCATTGCACCCGTGCGAAGCCGGGGCGGGTCGCTAGTTTATTTATATAGTTAGTTAGTTAGTTAGTCTTTTAATCTAGTATCTAGTGTAAACAGTTAATAGTAATCTATTAACTGTTTACACTAGATACTAAAATTCTATTCTTGTACAAATTGTGATTAATTATTATCAGCTGTTGATGTTGTAAGAATTTAGCCGTTAGTACTATGTGGTATCGTGAGTAAGTCCTCTATGAGTTTAATTGGCTGAAGAGGGTTATGAATGAGCAAATCTACTACCAACGTATTTAGCAACTGTATTTAATATAGTATTGAAAACGTTTTGTACAAGCTGACTTTAAATTAATTGGTTAATTTTCTGAAGGTACTAAAGAATATGAATAACTTTTGCCATAACGTCATCTCTGAAAATATAATGTAATGAATGGTAATGTATTTCAAACCAGCCTCTATACAAGGTCAGATAAAACTAGCTAGCGAAACTACGCAGACCATGGGTAACACTACGTAAACATGATAAAAACAAAGAATAAATTAATTTGTTGATTTTTTTTTGTGTAAACTTGACAGACGTGATTGGTATCGATATCTCAACACGATAAAACTAAAGAAAACAGATTTTCTCAACTCATACTTCAAGTAACACCAGTACCAGCGTACGCGTATTTTTCTTACTTAAAAAATACTTAAAATCTATAATATAATATTTTATTTTTATTTTGCGTGCTTAGATATCGATACCCATCAGGTCTGCAGAGTTTCGCTAGCTAATTTAATTTGACCCTGTAGATGATCCTAATTGAAAGTGATGAAATTCTAGAAACTGTTTCATTAGACGCCCACAAGAAAATATACGGTAGCTCTGTAGTCAGCTCGACCAGTAAATCTCTATCACAACAAGCGACAGTAGCGATAAAATCTTAATTGGAAACTCCCATTGTATTCACATTATACCTAGACACGGGAAAAGAACAGGTAATTTTCATGATATATCTATTTAAAGCTTGACCTCGTACCGAGGAAATGAAAATTCACAAATTACACAACGTGAGTTGTCAAATTGACAAGGTCTTCTTTTGTTCCATAGAAACCTCATCAAAGAGTGGATAGACAGACAATTTTCGCATTGAAAAAATTCAGAAAATACACATACACATACATAATAACACACCTTCTTCCCATGGGGGTAGGCAGAAACTACAGAACGCCACCTGCTACGATCCTTTGGCTTTGTTTATGAGTACATACATCGCCTGACCTTTCTGAAGAACGTCACAAAAAAAAAACGACAAAAATCACGAAAATGAAAACGAAAAAACACAAAATGACACTCTAAATGTCCCACTGTATCACGGTGTGTGGTCCTACGTATATGTGTGTGTCTTAATGTACATATATCTGAGTGCGTGTATATGTGTAATTCAGTAAACTTATCCACAAATTACACTGAATACAACACAAAAGATTTTCTCAGCACATTCATGCCTGCATTAGTTGAGGTGGCAAAAAATATAACCTTACACGAGAATAAAATATACTTCCACAGTTATTATCCGAACATTAGTAGCACGAATATTATATACTATTAGGTATATAAAATGAAAATTCAAAGATTTTAGACACGTAAAGGATGATAAAAAAAAGATAATTATGATACAGCTGATCTACTGCTGAGCTGAGATGAATGGATTGTTTTACCTTATAAGGACATATTGATTAATTAATTCTTTAAAGAGAAAACATGATTGTAATGAACACGTGCAATGGATTTTTTGTTCCTTTGATTCTAACGTTTTTATGAACGATGCAAATGAGTCTGTTTGAGATAACTTCGCAAGATAAACTCGTATTAAGTAGCAAACAAAGAAATTAGAATTACGTAGTAGATCTTAAGAGTTGATAAGAAATATTCAAAATTATATGCTTGTCTAAAAACTCCTTACAACACAAGCAAAAACACAGAGAAAAAATTGGAAAACTCAAGACAAAGAAAATTGCTGTTTGTTTCAAACCAAATTTACATTAAATTGTTACCGACAATCACAAACAGAAATTGTAAGATGTGGAAATAAAGCTACAAAGCGTAAAATTACACACGAATGGAAAACACTTTCAGAGCGAGTGCAGAAACCTTTTTCATTTAAAAAATAATTACAAAAGAACCCAAAAATGTTGATGGTGATTAAATATTCAATGTGAAATAATCAGAAGCGGGTACGAATGCACTTAAGACCACGAATGCACTGGAGTGGAGCTCAACGCGATGATATCAACAAAAGATCCTGCATGCTAAATTAATGTGAGGCTACCTACCTGCCGAAATTTCCTCGCCTACGCTATAAGATTTTAGGCAGACGCTACTGTGTAAGCGAAGATGGAGCGAACAGACCTTGAGATGCAAACTGGCTTGGAAATATTTCATAGCTGTATGATGTTTTTGAAGCTATATATTATAGGAACGAGTAATATAAAGAGTAAAAGAGTGAGTGATGACGATTGTCAATTAGCATTTAAAATAATAACTTTTATGAATAGCAAGTATTTATTTCATAAAAGTGTGTCACATTTCCAATAAATGCCATATTTTGCATCATGCATGGGCATCATATTTAGGTTGCAACCGCATATTAGGAGCCCGAGGAGGAAAATAAAAGTAACAAGGAATAAAATATAAATATGAATTTTAGCTTTAAAAATGAAATATAAATTTTATTTCCTAGTTAAATAATAAATAATAATACTTGGACTTTGGCTTTATGTTATAAATCAATTTACCTACAGCTGACCACGTTAGGATTGATACTAAGAATAATATCTATAAATAATGTATTTGAATAAAATTGTCGCATAATTCAATTACGAATTACTTTGTATCTGTTTAAGCCACGAGTAACGATGGCTTTGAAGATAATGTATTTTTCGAAGAACAAAATGTTTTAAGAGGTTCAAATCATGATAGAGGTGTTATCGTAAATCAAAACGAAACCAAAGATAATAATATTGATTATAGTGATATTAACACTGCAACTGGTAATAATTAAGCGAAACTTTATGATAATACGACTCTCGTTAATACAAGCCGGCAATATACTTTTATTTCCCTGACCATGAGATATCTAAGTAAACTTGACGCCCGTTTCAATAAAACTATAATTATACAAGTCACATGTTGGGTCCGTGAGAATATTTATTTTATAGTTACATCATCGCTTGTACTGTACCCCACAACAATACTAAGAGGTGTGGGCTGAAGCAATTGTCCAGTCAACATTCAAGCAGACACTTAATCCAACAAGGTTCCAACGAGCTTAGGAATGTATAAGACTTGGGACTATGTGGCAACAAGGCTTGGCAATGTCATAGGATAGTTTTTGCGGTCGCCTACACATTGGCCCATCAGAAGAATTTGACTTAGCTGCCAAGGTCACATGCATTGTCTTTTTTGCTTGAACGAGATGTATTTTACCTATCCTATTGACCCTGAGTTGCGTAGGAAGATTATGACTAGAATTATGTAAAGTGGTTTGCGGTAACAGTCTGGTGGTTAGATGTAGCAGAAAAACTAGATTGAATACAGAGATGGTGTCGATATCATGCTTATGTTTTCCGAGGGACTCCTAGATTTTTTTAACCATTTTCTACATATCTTAATGTGTCACTGACTCTGGCAGGGCCACCATCAGGGATTTTAATTTTGAAAACGCAAAAAATTAGTCGCTAATTAGTCGAAATTAGTCGCCAAATATCAGAATTAGTCGGTCACTGGTTCAAAAGATATAAGGGTTTATAGGTGGCCCTGCTGGAGAGACTCTCCCCAGCAGGGCCAAATTTATATCTCAAAAACTAGGGCACCTAGCGAAGATCTGTTTTCTCCCATATTTAGTCGCCAATTAGTCGGAATTAGTCGCCAAATATCAGAATTAGTCGGTCACTGGTTCAAAAGATATAAGGGTTTATATGTGGCCCTGCTGGAGAGAGTCTCCCCAGCAGGGCCACATTTATATCTCAAAAATTAGGACACCTAGCGAAGATCTGTTTTCTCCCATATTTAGTCGCCAATTAGTTGGAATCAGTCGCCAAGTTACAGATTTAGTCGGTGTGTAATTAAAAAGATATTAAAGAATTCAATTTCCCCATACAGTGGTACAAGCGAGTACAAAATACTTTATGTGTTTTCTAGATAGTATCTATGACGTCTTATGGAGGAATGTTTGTTTCGAATTAAATAAATATAAACTTAGTCTATAATTTCAACCCACCATAGGAAAGCTGTATTCAATACTTATAAACAAATCTACAATAATGTACGATGTAATGTGTATGTGTGTGTGTGTAATGTGTGTATGTGTATGTGTAATTATTTATCCAACACAATGTGCACTTACCACTTAGTCGCTGGCAGATGGATCGCTGCGCTCCGTTTCATTTACGGTAAGTAAGAAAGAGATAGATGCGCGTGTACAGACGAGCTGCTTAGAACGAGTTGCCCGTCACGTAAAGGATCAGCGCAGACAGAGACGAATAATCCCCGCACGGTCTCGGGTATTTTCTTTACGGATCGCGTATATTCGAGCTTGCGCGCGACCTCGCGAGCCTGCGCGAGTAAACCGTTCAACAAACTGTATCTGTTCATAATATTGAATAAATAGGTATTTGTAACATTTTCAGAAAGTACAATAATTTTAAGGTAATAAATCTATTTATATTTCGACAACAGAAGTTTTATTATCCTAACCTAAATTAAGATAAAATAAAAACTCAACCCGTCCATACCCACAACACAACACTCACAATCACCTCAAAATACACACAAACACAACACAAACTTTTTGAAAATTCATTTTTATAAAATAAAATTTGATTACAATTGACAATACTTTTTCAACGTTTTAGTATTTTAAACATTTTACTAAAGGTACGATATTTTTTTTATTATTCTAACGTTAATTAGAGGTTAACATTGTAAACTGGTAAAACAGTTGCATGCGACTGTACATCTTGACACCAAATAGACCAAGAGCAAGGTTTAATGTTTTCAAAGAAGTTTAAGCCACTCTAAACAAGTAATTAAAAACATAAAAACATGAATTTAATTGAGAATTTATCTCTCTCGGACATTTCTAAAGACTTTAGACCGATAAAACTAAAAGTATATTACACATATTAATAGAAATATTTTTTCTTGGTAATTTTTCGTGAACTCTTCGATCTAGCTCTTGGACTATACCTTACTAATTGAACTCATTATATCTCCTAAACTAAGACCCGACTAAATCTGTAACTTGGCGACTTATTCCAACTAATTGGCGACTAAATATGGGAGAAAACAGATCTTCGCTAGGTGTCCTAGTTTTTGAGATATAAATGTGGCCCTGCTGGGGAGACTGTCTCCAGCAGGGCCACCTATAAACCCTTATATCTTTTGAACCAGTGACCGACTAATTCTGATATTTGGCGACTAATTTCGACTAATTAGCGACTAATTTTTTGCGTTTTCAAAATTAAAATCCCTGATGGTGGCCCTGCCAGAGTCAGTGACACTATCTTAATCCATATGAAAGAGAGTTCATTATGATACCTACATATTGTAGCAGTAGTTGTTACCATTTATATTAGGCTTTCAGTTATCAAGCCAAAATATTGTGGGAATATTTTGTTGCTTCTGTTTCTTATCATTAATTAGCTTATTTGACACTAAGGACCTATTAAATACTGCTACAATAAACATATAAAACTAAAAAACAATTAAAAACGTTTTAGTAGTTCAAGTAACAAACACAATCGCTTGTGGCTAAGTAATAACAGCCGCACGGGTCGGTCGATCAGGTTAAGCTACGCTTGCCGCGGTTGGTCTGTGGATGGGTGACCATCTTTACATACCAAGACCCCTCCGTGCTTTGGAAAGCACGTTAAGCTGTTGGTCCCGGCTGTCATTCGTGGATCTTTGACAGTCGTTACGGGTCGTCAGTAGCCCGAAAGTCTGACAACCAGTTTTACCAATAGGTATTGTATTACCCAGTAACTGGGTTGTGGAGGTCAGATAGGCAGTCGCACCATATAAAATACTGGTATTCAGCTGCATACGGTTAGACTGGAAGCCGACCCCAACATAGTTGGGAAAAGGCTAGGCAGATGATGATGTAACAATCACAATCCAGAATGTTTGACATGATTTCATTCAAAGTCATCTGATTCCGAGATTATAAGTGCTCCACGACTAACTGATTGCCATTTGTATGTAAATATTTTACCTAGGCATTCTTGACAACCCAAGTAGAGCCTTCGCTGCAGCAACTGCATTTCTGGCTTAGTCTTTGGTGGGAATTACATTGATTTCTCAAGTGTTCCTGTTCTCTGGTTTTTGCCAGTCTACATACCTACATGTACTTGTCTTCATAAAATTAAGTTCGTGATGAGAACGCCTGCATGTGGCGCCAGCTGTCACATTATCATAATACCGGTGCGATATGGATTATGTTGCAGTTTTAATAGAAAACTTAAGGTCTCTAAATAGACTAGTTTAAATGACAATAAATAAGATTGAGCTGGATTTTGTTGTTTTACCATTGATTTGGTAAGCTTAAATGTTGTTGACTGCATATTTGGAGTATAAAATATTTGTGAAAAGCCTTGTCCAGGGAAATACTACCTCCGGGTGGAATGAAATCATTGGGTTCGTAAATTTGGCTGTGTTAAACCAACAAAACTTCAGGATTGGTGAAAACGGAAAAAGTACAGTCGACGGAATCAGTGCAGAACCCGTAGTACCTAAATTCAACAGTCGCGCAGCGTGTCATTGTAAGTCTTGCTAAACTTTAGTCTATTTGTATTATATAAAAGTGTTCCTACTTTCTAAGCCATGAATCGCCAATTAGTTTCATCCTTCGTAGGTAGACGATTATTAGCAACCAAAATTTAAAAAAATATCAATTAAGAAATAAAATGAAAATTAATATTAATGTTATTTCTTTTTTTACTTTGAACAATCTGTTTTAAGTCTGGAGTAAAGTTGGCGCAAGCTATTGTCATTAAATCTTGGACATACTCGTATTCATCGGTAAGTCAAGATCAAAAACTTAAGGTGAGCATAAAACAGGTGGGCGGTCCAGATCCGGACCGCGGTTCACAATTCGGTGACTCCTGTTCTAAGCTATGCTGAAATCACGTTTGTAGCGTTGCTGACGTGACTTTAAAAGTCGTGTCGAAAAATCATAAATTTGTGTACGTTTTTTGATGTGAAACATCTATAGCCGCACGTAAAACAGATTTCTGGCGTGGCGACGCATGCTGTGGCGACGCGTCGCCACGCTATATGATGGTATATATATATACAGTCTATATGCAGTAGTGTGTACGGTGTGGCGACGCGTCGCCATGCGCAATCGACTGTGCAATTCTCTTCCCACTCGATCCGCGTAAAACAACTTAATGAAAATAAATTTTTACTAAACAAACAGTCATCATTTTCTGGAAAAAAATCGTAATATTTTATTTTATCATTATGCCATATTTAGTTCCTATCACAATCCTGTCTTTTCTGCATATTACTTTTACAAAATAATGTCGATGTTTCACATCTGCTAGGCGTCCCGTGACGGCTCACACTTTTTTTTATTTATAATTCAATAATTTTAATAGTTTTTTTTTTATCATTGTTCGGCTCAACCAAAGCACATGCCATCTAATCTCTTCACCACCCTTGGTTGACTGGTAGAAAATGCCTAAGCCATTAAGTCCGTCTTTTTACCTTTTTGTGTGCGAAAAGATTAAATAAATAAAAATATAAATCTCGTATTTTCCATACTAACTGCGACACTTACATATCGCGTAAAGTTACCATATTGAACCAATAATCCATATAACTCTTAATTTAATCAATTATCTCTGCCAACTGTATACTCGTTCAGTTAGTGGCTTTATTATCTTGCTACATATTTATTTTTATGTTCTATCGAGAGGTGAGGTGAATAAATATCGATTAGTAATGACAGCTTACCAGGTTATTAGTCGAGTGGTTTATCACTCGGAATAATAGGGTACTTTATTTCTAATGCTGGTTCTACATTTCTGACGACGAGCAGCATTTTTGCGTTCAGGAAGGTCGAACGCCTTTGAAATTGTAGAGGAATTGTAACTTTACATAACACAACATCACGTTTGTAATGCCCGAAGGGTTGGTCAGAGGTGTACAGACGCCAGCACATCAAGCTATGCAACCGTCAAATTTTCCCAATCAACTTTTAACCTTATGCTTTAGCGATAAAGTTGAAAATCTACGATATTTGAAGAAATTTGACAGATTGTAGCAGCTTGGTGTGCTGGCGTCTGTACCATTTAGTACACCCATATTTTGCTAGTTATCTTTAAGTTCCATGTTAGTGCTCGTATACACGGGCGGCACGCGCACGCAGACGTGTCGACGGCAGCAATCCTGAGACCTGTGAGATGATATTACAAAAAAAGGTATTGTGGGCGAAGACTGTGTATTAAGTCAACATTGTCTAGGCTGAATGTGCTAGCTGATGAGAGCTTTTGTTGTTACTTTGCTAAACTCAATGATTAACATATCCTAACTATATCCACTAACAAACACGGCACATCCGAACCACGATTATTTGCACCTTTAATAATATTTTAGTTCTAGTATATTTTTAGGCACTGAACTGTATGAATAACCTTATTACTGTTGGCTTAATGTACCTTTTTTTTTTGTAAACGTTATTTGCAATAAATTTATTTATTTATTTATATATATATCACACTAACATTATAAAGGCTAAAGTTTGTGAGTGAGTGTGTTTGTGTGTGTGTATGTTTGTTACTTCTTCACGCTCAAACGGCTAAACCAATTTTGATGAAATTTGGCACACAGATAGTTTATAACCAGGATTAACACATAGAATACTTTTTATCCCGATATTCCTACGGGATCGAGACTTGTGCGGGTGAAACCGCGGGGCGCAGCTAGTGTAATATTATAAATGCGAAAGTAAGTTTGTTTGTTTGTTACCTTTTTACGCCTAATCCACTGAAGCGATCATCATGAAATTTTGCATATACGTTGTCAGGGGTATAGAAAAGAACATAGGGTACCATTCATCCAGAAAAAATACTGTTCCCAAGGAAAAGAACAATTACTTTCGACAGTCACAATTGCTCTAGGACGCTAGATGGGGCTACGTGTCTTTCTAATCATGATTGAAATATGACCCGACTTTATTGTATATACAGTAGGACCACTATAAGTCGAACATCAAGGGAGACGCCAAAAAATTCGAGTTATAGAGTTTTCGACTTATGATGATTCGACATAAAGAGGTTGAGATTCATTCTTATAAATTTTGAGTTAGAGAGTTAAAATAAATATAAATTCAAGTTGCAGAGGTGACAAACATATTTTTATTTATTATAAATCAACTATATTTCAAAACATCCTTAAAGTAAAAAATATGGCATTAAAAAAGTCAGTAATTTTTTTTGCTTAGGCAGGTCAAATTGTTCAGCAACATCTTTCTTCTTTTGACAGCTCTTTACAGCTTCGAGCACTTCTAATTTTTCAGCGAGACTCAAAGTTTTCAGTTTACGTGTCACAGCACTCATGTTCTAACAATTTTATTTGTAAACTGTTGGACAAATTGATGTGTATTGCAGTAGAATCAAACTACTTCTGACAATATTTCAGTCGACAGCAAATGACTTGCTTCGCTAAAGTTCAAATGAAATCAAAAATAATTGAATTAAACACCTAGCAAGCAAACACGTGCTACCGTGAGTCATAAATTCGTGGTAATCCTATTTATTGTATACTCCTAAATTGTTTTCTAAAAATTGTCGGCAAATTCTTAAAGTCGGTAACTTATTTTTCTTCGAACTATAGAGGTAATAAGTTTCAAATAATCGAATTGTAAAGGTTGTAAAATAAAACATTGCTGTTTTCGAAATACAGAGGTTCAATTTAATTTTTCGAGTCATGGAGGGAAAATATGTACCAAAATGGTTTGGAGGGGCTCAGTGATTATTTCGACTAATAGAGGGATGAGATTTCGAGTAATGGAGGTTTTGGTGTTTGAAGGGAAGGGAACAAAACATTTTTTCGAGATTTGGAGGTTTTCAACTTATCGAGGTTCGACTTAACGAGGTTCTACGTACTGTATTCTAACAAAAAGTACTAGGCTTGCACGAATTCACCATAGTATTTCATTCATTAGTATTATGCTTTTATTAGGATTTGGCTGAAATTTGGCACACAGATATTTTATTGTAACCTGGATAAACGAATAGGATACTTTTTGTCCGGTAATACGTTTCCGTGGGGTAATTTCGGGTCGGAAATTATCCCACGGAAACGTATTATATCCCACGCGTGCGAAGCCGCGACAAAAAGATAGTTCTTAATAAAACGATTACAACGAATTCTTTTCCACTAAGGCCACGACCCTCAACCATTGCGTACACGCAAGCAGAAGGAAACGTCACTAAAATCATTAATAAGAAACTATTCAACAAACTGTCAATCCTCTAAAACATGACAATTAAGCAATCGTCATATTTCTATACATTTCAGAGGTTTTTCCTTGAAACGTCGATTGCTATTCAATTTAAATATTCTTCGGGTATATGTCACAAAAGTTCAATGTCGGCGACAGTGGTTTTGGAAATTGACAACATTTTAAATGTAATTTACAATGGTATGTATAAACTTAACACTCGCGGTTGGCCGGTTTTTTTTAATATAAGTACATATAACGGGTGTAAAAAGACACCTACTGAAGCCGAGATTTTGTACTGGATACCTGGGAACCTCCTGGTTACGGAGGATAACAAGTTTTTAATTTTATATGTCTGTCACTTTCATGCAAACAAATACGTGTTTTGTGAATTAGATCTTTATGAGCTACTAGAATTGTTACACTGACAGGTGTCAGGAACGTATTCTCTCGACGGTCGAACTGTATGTTAGACGGTTTCCATGACACGCGCATTTTAGAATACCACTAATAGTAATCAACTAAAACTCCCTGTTATAAGAGTCTACATAATTCTAGTATCCAGAAAGTTTGTTTTACCTTTATGTTTCTGTCTATCTCCGTTAACAATTACGCTGAGTGGATAATTTGCTTTGCTGCGGATCTTGCTCATCCTGCGTAATGCACAGTAAGAAACGGATGTCTGTGATAGATGTCTTGTAAATAATAGGCTCTCACTAATTAATTTGGTACTTTTATTGCCATAAACTACCTACCCGGTTACGGTCACTGGCTGTTGATGAATATCTAGTTTTATTAAAAGTTCGGCTTCGTGTAGCGTCGCGTCGTCTCATTCACTCACATCTATACCTAATATTCGTATATGTGAGCCTTTGTCAAAAATGTGTCTCTATCAACAGTCGCATATCTATTGTACCTACACAGAGGTCTAAATTTCGTATCCAAACATCTACACAAATGTGTGTTCTTGGAAAAATTACTTTAATACCTACAATAATATTAATCAGTACGCAAAATACGCGTTTTAAGCAGCCCGTATTACCTAATGTTAATTTACTAAGTTTATATTTTTGTTTAAGGTTTGATTTTACCAAAGTCAGATATCTTTTATTCGTGGAATAGAATTGACGTCTGACGGTTCTGTCATTTGAAAACTGACACAAATTTAATATTTATTCTCATTGGTTCGGTTATTCTAGGTAGGTATTAAAGTTTGGTGGAATACACCCTAAGTGAAAATATCATCAATTCAAATCAAACAAGGATACTTTAGTTTCAAAAATAGGTTGGTATGTACGGAACACAAAGAGGCGTTTTCATCGCATCTTTGTCAGATCAACAAGGAGTTTGCCTAGGAATGGGGTTTCATTCCTAGGCAAAAAGGGCACCCACAACAAAATACAAACTCCTAATCAGAATTGGCACAAATACTAGAATATTGATAAACACTCTATTGTATGTTACCGCAAACTGCTCAGACGCATCTAGGAGCCACACAAAAGGTCGTAAATCTCTCGACCTTCCTCTCCATTCCGCGGTGCGCGGACGCACTTGCGCCCATGCGTGTACAGTCGGACGGAATATATCGATGTTAGATTATTTTTTGTTGTGAGATTTATTTGTAGATTTTGTGTAGGAATATAGCTTACTTCAGGAGTGCCACAGTTTAGTTTAATACCATCTGTTTATTATCTTGATCCTGGGTAGAGGCGTAATTTTCTCCGCTTTATAGATAGGTCAACAAAAACATTTTTCGTAGGGCTAGAAAAAAAAAAAACAAAAAAAATGAAGTGTTGGCTTACATTTTATTTTCGTTTTTATTTATCGACCAAAAATGCTGCTTCTGTGATTTGAAAATAGAATTGTGTTAATTTTCCTTTTTTTTTACATGGATGTGTAAAACCTTCCATGGTTCTGGTCATAGAGAATATAACCACTAGAGAGCGTATGGGCCGATTTCTTCGAAGCACACGACTCACTACTGCGGGCCGGGGGATGAGGAATAACGCGCGGCTGCAATTGGTCAGTTCAAGGTCAAGTTGCATCGTTAGGGCTGCTTTACTTCATTAAGAGAAAATAGTTGATATCGATAAAATGGATTTTAACATTATAATAAATACTAAATCAAAATCATAGAAATAATATTTAATCAAAATCCATCAATTACAAAAAAAAATCCCGGAAATGGACTGATCGGCCCCGGTCGGGGACAGAAAGAACTAAAAAATCCCGGAAAATACAAAAAAAAAAAAACCGACGAACTGAAAACCGAGGAGGTTCTCAGTTCGTCGGTATTTCTTTTTTGAAGTCGGTTAATAGTAGATAGTTATTTTATTAAAGTATGGAATTGAATAAAAAATGTATTCATTTTATTTTTCTCGATATCAACTTTCAGCTATTAAAGATAACAGCACTATTTTTTACGATAAACATACAAAAGGAAAGAAAGGGATAGAAGCATTAGAATTGTCTAATACAAGAACGAGACTTTTCCAAAAGACATCAACGCGCGACTCAAAAAGTGTGCTCGTTTACCCAGCCACCATTTTAAATAGACCCCTGCAGTGGCTTATAATCTGATTAAATCAAAAATAATTTTTCGTAATGTTTATGTACCGATGAAAAGTTATGTACTCCTTTTTGTAACTAGATGTCTAAGAATGTTTCCCACACCACTTCACCGCGCATGAAGGCATTTTGATGCGTTACAATTGCATAAACGTTATAAAAAAATTATATTAATTTAGCGTGCACGCAGGTCTAACACTTGGACACAACTAAAATTGCTACTAGTACCGTAGCCTATACATAGGCGACAAAATACTAATAGTTTTCGTGCGTCGGGGCACTGTATACGCAGTCAAGTGGTTATAATAGTCTTTGGTTCTGGTCAATTACTTAAACTTTGATTTTTAATTTGCTAGATCAAAATCACAGCTAATATATATATAAAAAAATAAAATGGTTTATTGGTAAAAACAAGTTTAGGTATAAACAAAATTTTTGATTGGATCCTCCTTTTAGGCAGATAGTGCCTGCGTTAGGAGAATCCGCTCTTCCATAGCAAGACGTGTTATACAAAAAACAAAACGTATAATTTTTATGCTAAACCAACATCAAAGTAACTCAACTACATAAATTAATATTAACTTAAATATTGGTACTAAATAATGTAATGTTGACAAAAAAAGGTCAATCGCAGCTGTCACTCTAGTCTAGCAATTAAAAAATCAGAGTTTAGTGGATTCCACTTGCTCCACGTACGATCGACTAGAGCGAAATCTCTCTGCCAAGCTGACCTTTTCGCGCCCGACCTCAGCTCTTACTTCTTCATTCTTTGCGTGGCCTGCAAGCATGACTCCGCACATTCTTTACTGTCACATATATCACTCATTATCACTACATAGTATAAAACAAAGTCGCTTCCGTCTGTCTGTCCCTATGTATGCTTAGATCTTTAAAACTGCGCAACGGATTTTGATGCGGTTTTTTTTAATAGATAGAGTGATTCAAGAGGAAGGTTTATATGTATAATACATGCATATTATAGTAGAGAAACAGTGATCATTTTAGAGGTTTCTAATGTGATGTCGTAAATAAACACATTTTTTGCGCTTACATAGATCAAAATAATGAACTACAGTATTGTACACCTTAAAATGGTCTACAAAAAAGTCCGCGATGGCATATGTATAGGTATCTCTTAGGGTTAACCCACAATAACCATTTTTTATCCTATTCTTTTTACGAGAAATAATGGCTCTAAAATTATCAGTGTTTCTCTACTATACTATGCATGTATTATGCATATAAACCTTTCTTTTGAATCACTCTATCTATTAAAAAAAAACCGCATCAAAATCCGTTGCGTAGGTTTAACGATCTAAGCATACATAGCGACAGACAGACAGCGGGAAGCGACTTTATTTTATACTATGTAGTGATCAGTAGGTATTGCACCCGTGCGAAGCCGGGGAGGGTCGCTAGTGACACTATAAATGGTAAAATATCAAAGTATTACGAACGTTGCATATCTGTCATCTAATGATATAACTGTGACAGGGTGTTACCGAATTGTTGGTATGGTGATATTTTATGAAAGAGAAATAAATAAATCTAATTTCGTGAGTGATAGCTTGATAATTATTATTATGAGATCTGAGAAGACTCCTCTCTAAGTGACTGGTGGATAAAATAATGAAAATTAATGCCGGTTTTTCGACTTATGCATATAGGTCTTGTCGTAAGACAGTAAACGTATTTTCTTTCTTTCTTTGTAACTTTCACATTTCCAAGCTTACTAGGAGATGCATTAAAAAAATGTACTTAGTTTTCCTAATACACACATTTGTACTGCAAATTCTATACTCGTTGTCCACCTTGTTACGAATTTTGAGTAAAATCGATCAAAATCAAAAGTCAATTACTCAAACTGTGCTGAGAATCAGCACTTTTTAACGTCAAAATTACATAAGACAGTCCGCCAAAACGCCACAACCACTTCCAAGTGCTTTTGCTGGGAAGAAGTGGCGCAACAAACTCCCCAGCAGCACAGCTGTCTGTTCAGTTAGAAGAACTTCAGTTAGAAGAATTCTGTTTAATAGTACATAATTAACATTAAGAATTACAAAACGTTAAATTAAATTATTTGCTATACGTCAGTTATCACACGGCAATATACCATCAAAATCAAAACTATTTTGCGAGTTTGCCCCAATAGTGAATAATTTAAAATCAGACTAGCGTTTGAGGCCAAAGCTATGACTAATTTAGCAAATGATATTCCCAAAAATAAAACGTTGTTTGGCTGTTTTTAATTTCACACAAAAAGATCATCATAATCATATTAAAGCAGACATTACGGAAGTGAGTCAACCACACAAAGAAATACATTTTTCAATGACCTTTTCGTCAAACAACTATGTATATTATTACCATAAGTAATAGATAAGTAATTTAGAGAAGTTATATTAATTAATACTTTATTTAAATAATCTGATTATTGCGGTTATTTTTTTTGTTCCCAAATCTTTTGGAATGACTACACATAGCCAGTACAATAAACTGTAGAAGGAAAACTATAACCGCTATTCTTAGTAGACAGATTGCCTTAAATGGGAGAATTACCTTATTATAAAATAACATATTAATCACAATTAGCCAAAAATGTCTCCACTGCTGGGACACATGCCTCCTCTCTGTGAGAGGGAGTGGGCCTAACACACGGGCCCAGTGCGGGATGGGGGATGTCAAATGTCTTCGAATGTGTGGTTCTAGGACAAGTCGGTTTCCTCACGATGTTTTCCTTCACATTTTTAGAGCAGTGGTTATGAAATAATCTACGCAAAGTAAAGTGCTTGCCTGTTGCCTGGTTTCGAACCCACGACCTACAAATAAATAAATAATATAATTAGCAGACACGACCTAATTCTTTTCATTTACGATAAGTAAATAACATTTCACTTTGGCTAGTGAAAAACGTGACATTTGTCAAAAAAAAAAAAGCGGGATCGCTTTCTCCTTCAGAAAGTTTACTTGAAATTGTGGATATCTTTACGAAAAACCCGTATTATTGAAAGGTGACCCATCAAGTTCTTGAGCATGAGATTAAGTCTCATGCTCAAGAACTTGATGGCAAATTAAAAATGAATGGCGTTTGAGATTATTCGGCCATCAATCGTTCAAGCAACCTATAGATACCCTTATACAGAAAAGGAGAAGGCTGGTATTTTTACCCAGGGGCAACAAAACCTAAGCATACTATACACTAAGTAAAATGGATCGATGACTTAATACAAAACATGTATCACCAACTTATAATTCTGAGGAGGTCGTCAGCCTGTAATTGAAACTCTACTTACTACTACTCCAAAGAATCATAAGTCCAGCATTATGGAGGCATGTATGTAAATTAGATAGCGCACAAGCATGTATAAAACAAGCACACATACATTATACATACTGAAAGGATCAAAGGAATGAAGTTTCATTAAAACTATTTTTTTTTTAGAATATAAAATTAGCTACATTATAAATAGGTATGATGTACCCATAAATCTACAAGGCGTAACTTAAATAACGCACAACCTCTTAAGGGGTCATTGTACTCATCATTATGAACAACTTTTACTATGGGACCAAACCGAAAATTGCGGAAAAAAAATCAGCTGTTCCCTACATATTTATGCAAACATTGTATGCATTGTATTGTATTGTATTTATTTATGCGAACATAAATGTAGGGAACAGCTGATTTTTTTTTTCGCGTTTTCCGGTTTTGTCCCATAGTAAAAGTTGTTCATAATGATGAGTACAATGACCCCTTAAGAGGTTGTGCGTTATTTAAGTTACAACTTGTATATTCTCTGAGTTTAGCAATCTTTTAATTTTTTATTAAAATGTGAAGAGAGTATCATATTCTAACGTAGTACAGCGTTTACTTACAAGTAGAACGTACAAGTTTTTTTGGTTGGTTCTTTCATAACTAGCCCAATCATTAATGGATGTATGTATATAATTATCCTTTTGTGAAATTGTATTTATTAAAGTCCTTATGTGCCATATATTGCGCTTCAAATAAAGCATAGAAATGATAAAAATAATGATAATAATAATAATGTTGTTTTTGTTTACTTTCATGAGCTGTCCCCCTCCTGGGGCCTCCCTCCACTTCTACCATCTTTCGCGACCACTTTAAAAAAAGTAAACAAATTATCTTCTGAAATATTTTATGAATGATAAAATATTGATTCTGAATATTGGCAAATATATTTCACAATTGTTACCGTGATTAGTAATCTATTGAGAGTCAATCTTGGCAGCTATATATCTTTAATAAAATTATTTGCTGTATTTCTAACGTCTACTGCCTGTCCACCGCTAAACCTTCCATTCAAATGAAATTGGTCATGTCCTTCTCAGTTTGCAGTTCTCGGATTACGTAAATAGCTACTATTTACCAAATCAGCTACTGGTTCCTTTAATTTTATTACAGCGCAAATTGCGACAGGGTCGGTTTCATTCAAATTCTTGAATTCGTTTATAGTGTTATAAGGTCCATATGATGAAGAATGGGCTATTTAATAGGTACCTATTTGACCGAGGTTATGACCAAGAAGGCAAGATATTAGAACGTTACTCAGTAATTTATATGATTAGCATTAAGATGAGTCGATCAAATAATAGAAGATGGTGGATTTAAGTCAAGTGACGATGAAAAAGTGCAAAAGCAACCAATAATGGTCCCCAAACCCAATAAACAAGAAAACATCTGGAATGAATTGGCTAAAACGGTATTGTTAATGACAATAGAAAATGAAGACTGACATAATTCCTTCATTGTATAACTACATATTTTTCCCCTTACACATTATTATAAAATTAGTAATGTAAACAGTACCAAACGCAGTTGATGGCGTCACCAACACACTACGGACATACATACATACGTCTGGCCACAACAATCTTTAGTGCCATACTGCGCACATAAAGTACTGTCACAAAGAAAACATATTTAGTAATTCTTTCCTCGTCTGTACCAACGCATCAGACGTCGACTTCACACGACGACGGCCTTGTGGATATGGAGCGATGTAATGGCCCGTAATTGTATGAATGTTGGTATGTCGCAATCAATCGTATTCGTGTACAGTGGGGTGGTATATTGTTTGTTTACGCTGTCAATGAGTGGGGTGGGGGGTTAGTGGCCATGGACTTGTGACGTGAAAATGGAAGGACGGAAGTGGACATAAGATGTCATTGGGTTGAATGTGTTTTGATTTTTGTTGATACGTTGCCGAATTGTTATGAAAAAGGAGAAATAGGGTTTCATCATCTGCCTAGCCATTTCCCAACTATGTTGAGGTCGGCTTAAAAACGTTTGCGTCCCGAAAAAGTTTGTTTTATTATTATTTTTTTATTGAGAATTGTTATAACATAAAATTTTAAGTGTGATAAAAAAAAATAGCTTCTGCCGGTGAATTCCGTCAGCGTCAACTATAGGTACCATAAAACATCCTATGGGACTCGGCAGTTGTACAGCTTTGAAAGATTTTTTTATCGGATCAGTGCTTCCAGAGATTTCCTCTTACAAGCAAACAAACAATTATACCCCTCAATAACATTCGTTTAACTACTAAAATAATGTAGCTATCGAAAATTGATTTTCTAAAACACTTTTTCTTTACATATCCAATAGGCACAAACTCTCAAACGTTTGACATTGTTTGCCCCATAAGGCACATAACCATGGTTATTAATACTATAAAACTCCACATGAACTACTCCACGAGAGTACACCAGCTTCCATCGCATAGTTTTCCCCTATAGATACCTACTGCAAGCAAAGGATAGCAATTTATAGCATAATTATTGAATAGTACAAATAATCGATTTGAACGGTAAATAATTTACTCACTGTTATAGATGTTAGAAAATACTTTATTTACTTTGTCGTACAAGTTATTTACCTTCACAATGTGCTGTTTATTATGTTAAGGCTTATATGTGTTGGTCGTTACACAGCTAAGGTAATGTGAGATAACTTAGACGGAGTTTTTTGTAGCTTGCATGCCGTGTGCCATAACAACTTTTGATTGGTGAATATCATAATGGCATACTAGCTACTTGCACACCTTTGGGCAAATTACAGGCATGTGTATTCCGGGCTTTAAAGGAAATCGCCCGTTATCGTTAACCGCCTAGTCTGGAACGGCACCCTAATTGTGTAACACACTATTACTACACTTTACACTACATTTTGAAGCATATTGCTAATCCGTTGCTCCATATGTTCGAAAAGTCTGTCTGCTCAACAACGTAAATAACGCAATGAATGTTGTTGAACTGTCAAAATGAAACCCATTGCTACTGATAGTGTGTTACGCAATTACCCTGCTGGTCCTTGACTTCTTCTCTAGGGTACAAGTTCTCTTCAAGCAGTTGCTGGAAAGATCAGCCAGACAGCGAGGTTGGTAATGGGGTTGATTGACCAGGGCCCTACTTAACCCTTTACTGCATGATATATTAAATAAGTGACATTTTTTTTATGTTAATGTCTTTATTAAAGCTTCAGAATTAATTTTAGTGTATTTTTTATTTATTTTATTTTTTTATTGTTTTTTATTTTTTTATTTCCAAGTGGTATGTGATGATAGACAAAATAGTTGTGTTTTATTATTGCTAATGATATGAAAAATAAACCCCATTAGGATTTATACGCTAGTTTTTTATTTTTTTAGAGTAAAATAAACTGTAAACATATCAAACCATATGTATATGGTTTCCTATGCGGTAAAGGGTTAATAAATTGTGGCAAGGACATCGCCGCGCAAATTGAAACCATGAATAATATTCAGTAAATGAAGACCCCCTAGACTAGAATACTATTGTCGGATATGAAAAAAAAAAATGATTTGCTGTTTGATAGAAAAGTTCAATACCTACGCGTCAAAATGTCATCATCATCTGCCTAGCCGTTTCCCAACTATGTTGAGGTCGGCTTCCAGTTTAATCGGATACAGCTGAATACCAGTATTTTACATGGAGCGTCAAAATGTATGGAACCGCAATGTTTTTTTTTTTTATATCTGACGAAAAATTTCAACACCCCCTGCGTTGAAATTTTCTACGTTCAGAATCAATGGTAACAGGTTGCAAGTCGACGTCCCCGACATCCTGTATTACTGATAATGCGACGTATATTTATCAAAAAAAGACAAAATTGACACCTCAGGGAAGACGTCACGCGCGGGCTTGCGGACAGCGAGCAATGGGCAGTTCGCCGTCCGGCAAGCACCAGGCCCGGGTCAACGGTGCGTTCTGTTCCACGCGCGCCTCAAAGAGATGTCAGCAGTAACTGACGGGGTCCACTGGGGCCGATGCTTGCCAGGGTTGCGGGTTGTTCGAAAGAGTTACCGCGGCCCGTGGCACAGGCAACTGAAGGAACACGAGTGGGTTTTAGTCAGTAAAAGTCTGACGCGCTCTCCCGCTCCGCCCAGAGCGGAAGAAGTTATTTGATAATTTACCACCCAAAAAAAAAAAAAGGTAAGACGTCGCTCATTCTCTTCACAAAACTCTCAGTTGCTTAATGGCTTCGATAGTCATAGAACTAGACTCGATTGATCCTTTTCATTTGAATTCAATTCAAATTCAATCCGTAGTCACAATATCAATCTCAATTCAATCCAATTTAGTCCAAGCCAAATTTAAATAGGAGTCGATAAAGTTGCCATGTATTAATGATGTAAAACTGTTTCTCAATTTCAAAGGATTATTTTATTGATATTCAATGAATAGGTATTAAAATTTAGGTACGTGGGTATAAGCATATAAATAGATCTAAGAAAATATAGATGGGTCTTGTAAAATATGATAGGGCATGGAAACAAATAAATATTCAAATGACTACTGACAGATATGGATGGAAGAAATAACCCTTAATCAATTGAAATAAAGTTAAAAATGTGCTAGAAAACAACAAAAAAAACTATCGCTGTCAAGTATATATAGAACTTCATAATACTAGGTCTATGTAGGTATATAAGATATGTAAAACTATTAGATACTCTAACAAAATGACGATAGAAACTAAGTATGTGAAGATCTGCATAACGTAGTAAACCTCAAAGTACTTACAGCCAAGTCAATAGAGGTATGTACCAACACACAACGTAACATCAATTTTGTTGAATAATACGACACAAGACGCGAAGCCGTCAAACGGCATTGACACTTCGAAATAAATCAGAAATCGGACAAAATTATAATAGTATATTAAAATAATATACATAATAATACCAGACGATTTAACAAAATAACCCGTCAGTCCATTACGCTTAATGAAGATTAGAGAGAAACCCTTGACATTTTAGAAAAGAAGCATCTCGACCTCGGATCGTACTTAAACATTATTTACCTTCTAAGAGAACATCACACTGCAGGCAATTAACTATAATGCGGGGAAGTCTAGTATGTACAATATGTGCCGCGATTTCCTCTAAATAGTGTAGTACATTATATAGTTGGCTTATACAGAGTGGTCGGCCTTGAGGTTACCTGACATACCATGCCCTTTCTTCCACCTTGCTGCCTATGTCTTCTGAACGGTGATTGCATACATGATACGTTATTAATATGCTGCGATACCTCGACTCCCCAAGGTTACGTCTATGCTGTCCTGATACATTTTTGCGAGCAAAAAATGGATCGGTCACCTCTACTACTTCGTTAATAAAGGTTATTTTCGTTTGTTTTGGTTGTAAGGTTGCATTGCCAGTGAGTACGTGATTAGAGTTAGTCGCAAGCGCCACCTGTCGCCCAAAAACGGCAAGTGCAGTTTTGGTTTGTTGATCGTATCGAAGTGATCTAGTGTTTCCGTTTTGCATTCGCGTTAGTTTTAATATCCTGATAAATGTTTCATTCATGGGACAGCAATTTATACGGTTTAATTGTAAACTAGATACGTTTGCGCCGCGTTAGTGTCTCTGATATTGTTTACTTGTTTAATTAGAGCGTTTTGTTTTATTGCATCGAAATCTATATTTGGACATGATTGGGCATTGGCAAATTTATATGCCAAAAACTTATAGGATTCGGGCGATTTACTGTTAATCAAATGTAAATCTGTAAATCTTCCGAATATTTAAACGGATGGTGAACACGGAACGGAGATTTGCGATTAATTTAAAATGTCGTTAAACGTTTAAAATAGTTTCATCCTAGAAACAACGGGCTTACAAAATATTGTTAGGGTTTTTAAGCCAAAATTTCCATTTTAAGACAGTTTATAACCATCAAACGCGTTAGGTGACGGATGACCGTCGCGGTAAATACTTGTATCAATCACAAAAGACCACCTACAAGTAAATTCTCATAAATAAAGTTTTATTTGCTACATTCAAGTGGGTACTTAAGAACAAGTCAATCACACATAGTCTAGCTAATTATGACTCCCTTGAAATTGTTAGACCAGCACATTAATGCCTAGGCACAACAGACCTCTGTTGTACACAAAGGAAGACCTTGCAATGCGTTAATAATGCGTCTAAAATTAGGCGGTCTACGCTGAATAGAATACGTAAGTTTTTCTTTGTGAGAATTTCTCATACTGTACCTACTTGGTAGTTCTTGCTTGAAAATTGTGTAACCTTTCGACCAGATGTTGGGACTTACATTGGATTATTTCCGCTTTTAGTTTGGTTTTGTCGATTTTTTTGTAACAGTAAATAGTGAGGTCTTCCATCTTTATTCATCGACCCTTATATTATACAAACATTAGATGTCCCGTCTGTCCCTGTCATATGAGGAATATTCATGGGACTCGTTACGGGAAGTTAGATCCCTGAAAGTCTGACTAGTGGTCGTTATAACCAAAAAATCAAAAGCCCACGTTAAAAAATTGGGCAGCTCTATCCCAAACTATGAGTACATTGTGAGAATGAAGTTGGAAAAATATCGGAAGGTATCCCGTAAGTGACAATCAATAAAAAATGTAAGATACTCGTAGTAATTGGACTTCAAAAGAATTTTATATCAATAAATACACGGTTCAGCATACGTTATGCATGTCGACGCACTGAATCTAATTAATTGCCCCAAGGCCGTGGCTTTGTCTCCAACTATATTTGTGAACATCGGACTATGGTGGTGAGCAGTTCATAGGAGGAAGCGGAAGAAGGGAAGAAGCAGGAAAGTACCATGACTGACGATGAGGATAATGTTGGAAGAAGTTTGTGTATATCCGTATGTCAGGCCTTTTCCTTGCTATATTTGGGGTGAAGATCATCTGACTTTCGCAATTCTGAGAAATATTGCAGATGTAGTTGAAATCTAAAGACGCATCCGGCCCCCAGTTATACGGATTCTAGTTATACGGATTCGCGATTATCCAGACTATCAACCACGTCCAACCAGGACCAGTAAGTGCATACATCGTATATTGAAAAATGTATCTCTTAATGATTTCTTAATAAACATTCATTTTCGTTGATATGTATTTGTTATTTTTAATAAACACATAACAATATGTATGTACTACATATGCACGAAACCCGCTTTTCTTCATACATTCAATTATCCGGATTTTCGATTATCCGAATCCCTAACGACAACAATTACTCCGCTTAATCGAGTTTCCACTGTAGTAATAAAGCTGAAGAGTTTGTTTGTTTGTTTGAACGCGCTAATCTCTGGAGCTACCAGTCGGATTTGAAAAATACTTCATGCATATTATAACCCCACTTTTGATGAAAGTTATAGGCTATTTAACAGCATGCTAAATCCTTTAGGAGCCGAAAGAATAGAAAAAAATTAAGTGATAAAACGAAACGAAGGAATAGCGCAGAAAAGAAATGTGGTTGTTATTTAAGTACAAGTATTGTGGTAGGAGTTCCACTCCAACGAAGTCGCGAGCATAAGCTAGTATGTTATAGTTACCACAATGGCTACACAGTTAAAGATTTAAAGTAGGTACCTGATGGAGAAGAGGACATTATTAAAGTGACACGGAATAACACGAAAGAAGCAATATGCGGAATGAGGTTACACAATTTCGGCATGTCATGTGTCTATACAGTCTCACTCCAATTACGGTCTTAGTCAGTTGTAATTCAGCCTGTTTTGGCACGAACATGATTCGTAAGGCTTTAGCAGATCATCCTAATAAACCAAAGTAGATACTTAAAGAAATAAAATATACAAGGTGTAACTTAAATAAAACACAACCTCTTAAGGGGTCATTTTACTCATCATTATGAACAAGTTTTACTATGGGGCCAAACCTGAAATCGGAAAAAAAAACAGCTGTTTCCTAAATTTATGTTCACATATCTCGTCAAAATGTACGGAATAGCTGATTTTTTTTTTGCGATTTCTGTTTTGGTCCCATAGTAAAAGTTGTTCATAATGATGAGTACAATGACCCTTTATGAGGTTGTGCGTTATTTAAGTTACAACTTGTGTATGTCGCAGTAAGATGGTTGAAGCCATGATATACTTATATCCCTAGGGATATAGGTATATACCGTAATATAGTATGAAAGCGGTTCATAACTGTCTTACTAGGAATATAACTATGATAAGAGCACAATCTAGAGATCGGTGCTCAAATACACGAGCGGCATGTTGTCGACGGATGCCGTCGACGCGTGTCTACGGATGCAGATGCCTCTGTCGCCGATGCGTGTCGCTCGCGTATGAGCACTGACTGCGACATATACATATCGCACATTTTAATATGCGTAGTGACTATAATAACTTAGCTACTTACCGTTTCCATTCTGCTTCTTTGTTTTTGCGGCAAAAAATAATTGTTCCCGTTATCATTACAAGTTATGAACAGCATTTAATAATATATTTAATTTATTCACTATACATTTTAAGAATACCAGATAAACAATGCTAATAGTGTACACTGGTTTGTTTCAATTGAATGCCAAGCTGAGAATTCCTGCTTGAGATAGTTACTTGAAGGAGCTATAGATAATGTGTTGACATTATTATTATGTAATGTTGGTGTTATGTTTCTTGAGCAGCCTTTGATACAAATGGAGCACTCCCACGCTTTACTTGAAGTTCTATCGAAACACGACAAAAGGGGATATTAGAATAGAATAGAATACTCTTTATTATGTAAACCATATAAATTACAGACATAAATATATAAATTTTACAAAGGGTGACACAATGGGCGGTCTTATCGCTAAGAGCGATCTTTTAAAGACAACCTTTAAAATATTCTGGAGAATGAGCAGTAGCGTTGTCTTATCTGCTAAGTATAGTACTATATTCTGTACTAACTTCTGTACGTAAGTTCGTCCGCGTAAAATTTATTGTATTAACATAAAAAAAATATATGTATACGTAAAATAATTTTCGGATTCGGATCACTAACTACTGATATGAATCCGAAAGTTCTTTTTCTCCGAAGATTACCTCCTACATACATTTGGGAGTTTTCCCGAATGTTACTTCTTTATCACATTTCACACTAATATAAAGGCAAAAGTTTGTGATTATGTTTGTATATTTGTTACTTTTTCACGCAAGAACTGCTCAACGGATTTGAGTGAAATTTGGCACACATATAATTTATAACCAAGAATAATACATAAAATACTTTTTATCCCGATGTTCCCACGGGATCGAGAGTTATGTGGGTGAAACCGCGGGGCGCTGCTAGTAATCTATATAAACAAAACCAAGTCTGGTTAGTTACACTTTTCTTTCACACATGGCAATACATCTTTGTAATTTCAGTTTACTAGTAAATATTGACGGGATTCTGCGATAGTGATGATATTTTTGCGAACAGTACAACATCAGTAAATGAGAAATTTTTAGTTTGGCAACCAAATCTCTATTGGCTAGTTTGAAGTTGCTACTGGTGTTCGTTCAGACAGTATGGCACCAATTATCTCATCTGCTTAAGACTTGCACCATTTCACAATGCATACATTAATGGCTTTTAATATCATTTGCGTACCGAGTTTGCGCTTCGGTATACATTGTCTGTACTTTAATATGTTAGTCTTGTTTGACTTAAAGGGCCAAGTAAAACTCAAACGGGCCAAGAGGTTTCTACGCCTAGATTGGACTAAAATAATAAGCCACCTCGTCCCAACCCGTCACTGCAGTGTTTCTTAAAAATTGATTGGCTTAACCTCTAAAAAAGACTAACAATAAGTGTGAAAAAGTGTGAAATTAGAACTTTGTCATGTATCTGTCACAGATGCTTAGTGGAATCCACTGTTTTACAAAACCACTACTTTATTTACAAAACAGATCCGTAATGTAAAACAACTGAACAACATTCAGCTAGATTGCCATTGCGCTACGTTTTACAACACAATTGCGCGACGTTTAGACGTATCGCAGAATGGCTTATTTGCAGTCACAATGAGCGTCTTTCATAAAACTCCGATAACTTTTAATTTAAATCACTGTTGTCACTTGAGTTAAGGTCATTTCTACTCGTATTATTACTACTCGTTTTATTTATTTCTGTTTCGGACGCCAATATTATTGTTACGACACACAAAGCCACAAGCAACAAAATTTAGAACTTAAATCTACAATCTGACGTTTAATTTCACGCATTTTTACAAAACCGCTAATCATTGTCCCGCTGCATTAAAAAAAAAAACGTTAATGCAATTCTGCGTGTTCAAGTTCAGTGATTATTGAAAACTGCTGAACAATGCTCAGTAGCTCTACATAACGGAGTAATTTTGTAAAACAACTAGCGGTTTTGTAAAACAGCGGATTCTACAATCCATCTGCGATATATCTAAGAGATTGAGTTGGTTGTTCCAAAACTTCATAATTATCTCTGATTTTGAATTTAAATATTAGTTACAGTTCCTTAACTGTAATAATGCGCTCGGGAAAGCAGTCTCGCCTTGCCATATATGACAAAAAAAAAAATATTTGCACAAGACTTCCTTAACTGGAAAGTCGGAATTTGGCAACATTTTGGCAAACAAAATGACGAAAAGGTTGATGAAATTCCAGTAATATATTGCATGTAAATCAGAGAAAGATTGGTTAGCCTTTGTGGTAGACAGGTTTTCTTTTCTTTGCAGCCAGTGTTAAAGCGACCAGTGAAAAACAAATGACGTGCTGTATCGGGTCCATGAGGAGAACGAACGACCGGCTTGTAAACTCGAGACTGCTTTCCCGAACACGTTGAAGTTAAGGAACAACAAACTCATTACAAAGTTCTAATTTCATTGCAACAATATTTTAGGACCTTTTTTGACAAAAGGCTCACATAAATCACTCAAAAATGATATTATAATACAAACGCTTAAAGTAGATAGTTGAGTAAGCGGCAATGGAATTTGACTATCTGAGATTATGAATTCAAGTATAGGTAGTGATGTATAGTTTTTGGACCCTTCTTTCAGAGATGCATCCCGCCTTTAATACCTACAGCGTGGAGATGATAATAATTTTTAAACTTCGTAAATGTAATGATGTTCCTATTCTGCATACAAAAAAATCAATCAAACAATATATATCCAATAGTTAAGTCACTATAGTCAACTGACAACTAACTGGTTGGTCAGTCAAGCCATAACTACACCAATTTTTTTTTTCTGAAAAAATGTTTTGTTGGATTTATTTGATAGTTTCCAAATACTCCTATTTATTGTTTGAATTTATATATTTCTTTAATTAAAACGGTATAAAACCAATTACAAACATTAATAACAGTTTGTACACATACACATAAAAGAGAAGATATAAAAACATCGAGTACACACTAGTACCCCGTCGTCCCTATTCACTAGTATTGGCAGTATTTTCATTTACTGTTGTCGGATTATTGTATCCACATTGTGTATCTTAAATATCTTCAAATGATCATTGAGCTAAGAAGCCTATGTTTATTCATGTATCGTTGTTTATTATATTGTCATTAAACTTTTTGTTTCAATTGTAGAAATGACTATTGTTTTTGTCGACTTGGTTGTTTAAGACATTGAAAATAAATTGTTCTTGCAGTGTTTTTGCTCTGAACGTCCATAGTAAGAAAATTATAGAGGTAGGTATTTTTGTTGGGACCTAGACACAGATAACAGACACAGATAGAAGTATTTTGCAATTTTAATTAGGATTCTAGACTTTTGATTTAATTTATAAACAATTCATTTAAACGATTTTTTAGATTTTAAGGTGTTCAGACACACGAGGGTTTTCGACTTAGTCTGAATAGTTCAATGAAATATTATTTAAGTAGTCTTGTGTAATAATGACAAGTTTTTGAGAGACGGCGTTAGTTGCTTCTTACTATGAAAAGAGGGTTCCGTACAAATTTGTTGGTATGTAACTATAAATATACGGTTTTCAGATTTTTCCCTTCACTTGTGCTACACGACATTGCTTTTTGCCAAATTTCTTGATTCTATGTCAACGGGAAGTACCCTATAAATTTTGATTCCCTTGAGGGTGTCGAAATATAGGTAAGTTTTTTGCTGTATGTTTTTTTTACGTTGACTTCGATGTTTGATTTTTGTCACAGCTTCAAGAGACTGTAGACCTGAGTATATGGTTTTCATTTCAACTTGATACTTCCACTCGTTTCCGAGATAAAGGGTCTTGACCGACAGACAGACGGACGGGCAACAAAGTGATGCTATGAGGGATCCGTTTTTTCCTTTTGAGGTACGGAACCTTTAAAATAAGTTTTTTCATGAGCCGCTAGCACAAAGGTACCTGTTATTCAACATGACACACACTAAACATATTAAAAATTAGCTTTTGCCTTCGGTTCCGCTCGCGTGGAGGGCGGATCTTTTTTTACGAGACACTACTAACGGGATAAAAAGTATTAGAATAGAATACAATAGAACAGAATAGAATACTCTTTATTATGTACACCATATAAATACGTATAAGTATTCTACTTGTTAATCCAGCTTAATTATAAATTGTCTGTGTGCTAAATTTGATCAGTCGTTTTTGCGTGATTGAGTACGAGGTAACAAACATCCAAACATACAAACTTTCACATTTAGTTATAATATTATTAGTAGGACTAAAGTCGCATTACGTGTCTGTCTTTCTGATCCCGTTGTTCTTCTAAATTGCACAAAGGATTTTACAGCCACGCGGACGAAGCCACGGACATAAGCTAGCACTAAACAATTTTATTATCTTAAATAATTCTGCATGTTTTGTCAAGTCGTAAAAACCGTGCAAAATCGGGGCGGGGCACTAGTTTTGAATAAATTAAAATTGAGTTTCAGCCAACGTACCAAACTCAGAATTCAAAATTCACCCTTCACCGCTTCTCAGTATTATTCCCAACAAGACACATCGTGACCAAATAATTAAGTTTATTAGGTATTAAGTAGTATCTATAAAGTACCTAATTGTTTCAACCATTGTATTGTAAGACTATACCAATTCTATTGCTGGCCCATTTTATTGTTCTAAGAGGGGCTTGTGGCTAAGTAATAACAGCCGCACGGGTCGATCGGTCAGGTTAAGCTACGCTTGCCGCGGTTGGTCCATGGATGGGTGACCATCTTCACATAACAAGACCCCTCCATGCCTCGGAAAGCACGTTAAGCCGTTGGTCCTGGCTGTCATTCGTGGATCTGACATTCGTCACGGGTCGTCAGTAGCCCGAAAGTCTGACAACCAGTCTTACCAAGGGGTATCGTATTACCCTGTAATTTGGTTGTGGAGGTCAGATAGGCAGTCGCTACATGTAAAATACTGGTATTCAGCTGCATCCGGTTAGACTGGAAGCTGACCCCAACGTAGTTGGGAAAAGGCTAGGTAGATGATGATGATGATGATTTTATTGTTCCAAGCCCTCGTACCCACTGCGATGTTTTATCTAGCAATGAATTTTCAACGCACTGATTAACGCTGAGTCTAAAATCCGAGTGCGTTTTTTTCATTGGAATGTTGTGTTGCATTTTCAATGCTCGGGTCAACCCTTACAGTCAAAATTCCAGTACGCGCAAAAAAATCGCCCGTGCGTAGCTGGGCTTAACACTTAGAACCACTTATTCTAATGCTAGTTAATAGAATTAAGTCTGAAACAATTGCATACTATATCAATTACATTGTATGTCAATTAAGGGGAACCGCCATAATATTATCAGCATTTGTTTAAGGCGATCGTGTTATCATAAATCATAGTTAGTGACTGAATGTTAATTAATTATAATAAGGGGTACTAGGCACAGAAAAAGGCTAAGGTGGATATTATCTGTTATTAGATTAATCGTGTTTCTTTTACCATTCATTTTTATAATAAAGATCTCTTCATTAATTGTTGCCTTAAAGGAAACAGACCTTGGAAAGGCCAGGAGACTGGCCTGTGGTCTATCTACACAAATTTCCAGTCTCGTTTGCGAGCCAATCTGTAATCACGGCAGCGTTTTCTACGCTTCGTGCCTCGATGGCAGCGTCTTCTTAGCCCGCCTGAATTTCACGAAGATTGTAATGAATAAATAATAATAATAATAGTCCTCCAGACCAAATGTCGGCCATGGCGACCAGTCTCAGCGGAGACCAGCCTTCGGCGCGGGATATAGTAGAGTGCACAAGTGTGTGCGCAGACACAGATGCACAGTCTCTTCCGTTATTCTCATAATCGCATTTGCGACCACGCAACGGTGCCCGAAGATTGTATACAACCTGTAACGTTAAATGCGCAAAACCTCAGACACCCCAACTGATTTTTAATTCAATTGACCTATTTCAGAGAGAAAATAAGTCATTAAAAAAATTGTAAAGGTTTTATGTGCTGTTTTAGTTTTACTGGCCATTCTGATCGTTTCTTGCGTCTGCGACGACGCTTTATCGAGGGAGGAGTCGTCACCGGGCCGCTGCGCCGCGCTGACATTGGGTTGCTTGACCTATTAATGAATAGACACGGCAACGTTTTTAATGAAGATTTTTTGAAAAATGTGACCTATAAAAAGTGGTTCAATTAATTCTGCTCGTTATTCCGATCAAACTATTTTCAGGTTTTGCGCATTTAACGTTACACGTTGTATACAATACAAGCTAGATAACTTCGTCGCCATGGAAGGCTAGCCCTTCCATAGCGACGAAGTTATCTAGCTTGTACCCTTAAATGCATCGTGATGGAAATTTCCATCAACCAATCCAATGCCATATTTTCGTGTCCACAGAGCACGGGGATTCCCCATTTGTTAGATATATTCAACTCATTTTGTTCCAAGTAGATTTGTTCTGATTACATAAAGATGTAAATTTCCACCAGGCCATTTAAAAAATTAAAAGTATTTTTATGAATATATTTTTTTAAATATTTTTGCCTTACTATAGAGCTAATGTTACGTCCAAATAAATTTAATTTGCTTAAAAAGTAAAAATCATGCAATTAAGGGCTAGGAAATTGAAGATGGACCAAAACAGACAAAATATTAGAAAGACCGGAATGCTAAGTCGAAATATTTGTAAGTGTGTCAGTAAAGGTCAAAAATAATAATAAATATCCATTCAAGAACCGATACTAACCTTCCTATAGCGGCTTTTTCCAACAAACTTATTGACGTAAGTCCACTTCTTTGAATTAAAATTTAATTTATTCCACAACATTGTTTGCCAGACGGAACATTTTATTTAGCTTTATTTATTCCTTTATTTCAGGCAACTAGGGCCCATGGAAAAAACAATAAATACTACTACAAACATAAGAATACTTATAAACTAATACATAAACAAAATATCATAAATGCAATACTATAATAATATAACTTAAAAATACTATAAATACATACAACATAACAAACTAAAACTACTGCACACGAAGTGTCGGCGTCGTGTTTCGCTGACTGGTGTCATGTAGCCGGCCACGAAACTGGCGATACACAACACCCTTCGGCCAGAACTCTTCCTTGAGGAACTTCATGAGATGATGTATCGGAACACGCACCACGAACGACTTGAAGTTCGTGTTGTGACGCGGCTCCAACTTCTCGGCCCTCAAAGTCCAGTTGGTCTTCACACGCAGGGACTCTACGATTTCCTCAATCTTCGTGGAGCGATGCAGTCTGGACACGTACAACAGCGTCGTCGGGATTGCTAGACGCTGCGTCAGCAGCATGTGGGGCCGTCGCGGTGCCACCATGGTTCCGACAAGGAGGCTTCTTCTTCTTCTTCTCCACCTTGATAAAACCATCCTTGTCGCTCGTGTCCTTCTCTGGACTCTGCCTTACCAAAACCGTTTTGGTTTTAGTCCATTCTTGCTAGAAATTTTTGAAGGTGTTTTTTATATATATGTATTTCTAGTCATTGGCAGTATATCCATTTAATTATTGAGCTAAATAAATGGTCCCATATAAAGAAAGCATCTGTTGCCAAAAAGGTGTCTACATTGAGGTTTATGTAAATCCATTTCTAACAAAGTTTTGCTGTTTCAGTATTTTTCCATTTTAATTTAATAATTACTTATTACTATTATTGTTTTAACAAAATTACCTTCAGTCAATAAATGTTGATGGATGGAGAGAGAAAGGAAGGTCAAAGAAAATATGGATGGATTATGCGAGGAATGGGATGAAAGCTGTTCAGCTGTAGCTGTCGCGGGCGCATCTTGATTAATGTATGTGTTGTGTTTGGTCCCTGGCCCTGACATCAAGCGCTTGAGTACGAGGCTTTTGGCTACGTTGTATATTTTGTCTTTTCATTTATTTATTTTTTATTTTTCATTATTATTTTGTTTTTTATTTGTAACGTGCGTTTTGTTTGTGCAGAATAAACGTTTTTTCTTTCTTTCTTTCTATGAAAGAGGAGGGAGTGCATGACAGCGTGACGGTTGTAAGAGGAGACTGGAAGAAGAAAACATGTTGCGCCGACTCCAAGTGACATGCTACAAGGGCAGGAACATTATGATGACCTTCGGTTAAAATTGAAGTTATTCCAATCTATGTCCTTTTCAGGTATTTAAAAACCGATGATTAACTCTTGGCATGAGTCGGAGGGCAAAACTACCACCATATGGATCCCAGAAAACGTCGAGGCAGACCCAGAAGAAGAGAAGAGAGAGGCGGGATGAGATTGACGCCTACATACATGATTGGTCCACACTAGCTCAAGACAGTGAGAAAGCCTTTGTCCTGCGTAGGGACAACATAGGCTAAAAATAAAATAAAATAAATATTCTTATTCCTAAAACTTAAGGGGCCCGTGGCTAAATAATAACAGCCGCACAGGTCGATCGATCAGGTTAAGCTACGCTTGCCGCGGTTGGTCTGTGGATGGGTGACCATCTTTACATACCGAGACCCCTCCGTGCCTCGGAAAGCACGTTAAGCCGTTGGTCCCGGCTGTCATTCGTAGATCTTTGACAGTCGTTACGGGTAGTCAGAAGCCCGAAAGTCTGACAACCAGTCTTACCAAGGGGTATCGTATTACCCAGTAACTGGGTTGTGGAGGTCAGATAGGCAGTCGCTCCATGTAAAATACTGGTATTCGGCTGCATCCGGTTAGACTGGAAGCCGACCCCAACATAGTTGGGAAAAGGCTAGGCAGATTCCTAAAACTTACCTTCTCCCTTCTATTCTGCTAGTATTAAAGGTTTTATAGTCCACATCAATATGTAAACCGCTATTAACAGATAATAATTAACGAGTTAACACTTAAGGCCTATAATAAAGTTGTCTGATCAGATGCCTGGATTCTATTCAATGGTGAATAAATTGCTCCACTTCGATTTTATTGTCACTATTGTATATATATTGGCATGTCTCGGTGTTGTGTCGACATCTTGTGTTTAGTTAAATTGGTTGTAACAGGTACTTTTTACTCGACTGCGGCGGAGGACAAAATGAGGGTAATGTTTTTAGTATTGAAGATCCAGGAACTACTTTTCATGAGCATGTTGAAGCAGACACTTTTGAGGGTTACGTTCTGAAAAGAAATTCCGTTTTTTCACTAAGAATAGTCGAAATAATAATACTAAGTAAGTAATCAACTTTATCTATCGAAGTCCTCTGCTGGACATAGGCCTCTCCCAGACTGCGCCACAACACCCTGTCCTCCGCCTTCCGCATCCAGTCTGTCCCAGCCACCTTCTTAACGTCGTTCTAAGTAATTAATACCTTTGCTAAATACTTTCGTAAACCAATGTTGAATGTATCACACTAATATTATAAAGGCGAAAGTTTATGAGTGTGTGTGTGATTGTTTGTTTCTTACTTCTTCACGCTCAAACGGCTGAACGGATTTAGATGAAATTTGGTACATAGATAGTTTATAACCGGGATTAACACATAGGGTACTTTTTATACCGATATTCCCACGGGATCGAGGCTTATGGGGGTGAAACCGCAGGGCGCAGCTTTAGCAGTACTATATATATGCTACTGTTATATATATAGTGTGTTGTAACAGGAAGATTTGCTCTTGGCCGGTTTTTTTTTTTATTTATTAGTTATTTAATAAATTAAAAAAAATCCGGTCAGGAGCAAATCTTCCTGTTACAACACACTGCAGTCCTTTTACAGTTGTTATTTTTACCTCTGATTTTGCATCACTGTCCAAATCACAACGATCTTTATTCTCATTATAATAAAGCTCTTGGGTTACTGCCACTGACAAGTCTGCCATAATCATTGAGATAATTATTTTCGCTACAATAAGGTTGCTAAATAACTGTGAACGGACTGTAATGTATCTTAAGCCGTGTCTCTTGCGGTGTGATGTATGTATATGAAGGAACTACCTTCATAATATTATAAGTTACGATTATGAATGTGTGGGTAGGACTACAAAATGTAGTGGAGAAATTTGCTAAATCATCTGTCAGTCGGAATATACGTGTAATCGTGATTAGCTGTTTTATTTCCTGGCTCCATATCCCGGCATTCCTTCTTTTCCCAAGTGTCTCAGTTTTCATCGTAACATAACACAAAAAACCTCACACATTTGTTTTTATACACGAGCTGTCTCCTGCGTATTCAAATATTTTTAGATTAGTGTCAACCTTTCACAAGACATACGAGCATAACCTCAAAACCTGTGTCAGTTCGAATTAAACTTTGAAACTGCTAAATGTTCTAGATGTGCGCGGTGCGCGTGGCGGTTTAAATGAAACAAACCGGGAAGGGTATAGACACCCGCGCGGGGAATATTTTCCATGCAGCTCGGAAATCAAAAACATCGTGTTTTCATACACAAATGTGTTGGCCACGCCTCTTCGTTTTGATATCTTTGTGTAATGTTTCAAAAAACACACGCAGGCGACACGGCTTATTAAAACTAACCATTTTCTTTCATCATGACAGTGTATTTAAAACAAACAAAACACAACTCAAACTCTTTATACAAAGAAACCTTTGTTGTATAAAAACAATAGGAATTAATTTATTTTATTGGCTTTACATAACGAAATGTAAATGATAAGAGCACATTCTATATCATCGCTGGTAAACTATTAGCACGCAGACAATTTATTCAATGGCTACTAACGAACGACACGGAAAACATAAAATCTAGTGCTTTCATAGTTCCTTGTCGCAAGGCATAGCAGACAGCGATTTTGGGAAAACATTATATTCTTCGATGATGTCGTGAAAAAAAAACAGGCTTCCAAAAATATTTACGTATTCGTTAACAGCAACAAGGATTGAAATTACTTATTAATCATCATCAAAAGATGAAGTAGAAGGTTGTAATAATATTTTTATCAATTTATTAGAATGGGGTTTTACTCAACAGAAATATCCGGTCAGGAGCAAATCTTCCTGTTACAACACACTGCAGACCTTTCACAGTTGTTATTTTTACCTCTGATTTTGCATCACTGTCCAAATCACAACGATCTTTATTCTCATTATAATAAAGCTCTTGGGTTACTGCCACTGACAAGTCTGCCATAATCATTGAGATAATTATTTTCGCTACAATAAGGTTGCTAAATAACTGTGAACGGACTGTAATGTATCTTAAGCCGTGTCTCTTGCGGTGTGATGTATGTATATGAAGGAACTACCTTCATAATATTATAAGTTACGATTATGAATGTGTGGGTAGGACTACAAAATGTAGTGGAGAAATTTGCTAAATCATCTGTCAGTCGGAATATACGTGTAATCGTGATTAGCTGTTTTATTGTTTTATTTATTGTATCATCATCAACATCATCATCTGCCTAGCCGTTTCCCAACTATGTTGGGGTCGGCTTCCAATCTATCCGGATGCAGCTGAATACCAGTATTTTACACGGAGCGACTACCGATCTGGTTACTGGGTAATACGATACCCCTTGGTAAGACTGGTTGTCAGACTTTCGGGGTTCTGACTACCCGTGACGACTGTCAAAGATCCACGAATGACAGCCGGGACCAACGGCTTAACGTGCTTTCCGAGGCACGGCGGGGTCTCGGTATATAAAGACCATCTTTATATACCGAGACCCCTCCGTGCCTCGGAAAGCACGTTTATTTATTTATTTATTTATTTATTTATTTTCACGTTAAGCCGTCCACAGACGAACCGCGGCAAGCGTGGCTTAATCTGATCGATCGACCCGTGCGGCTGTTATTATTTAGCTATGGGCCCCTCTCTCAACAGAAATAATATGTCTTATATGATTGGTTGTACTGAGGAATCGAGGTGATTCATGCGAGTTATTCCTCCGTAGCAAAAGCACAGCACACATGCTCTTGAAATTAAATGGATTATACTTCTTAGGGAAAATAAGGATATCTCAAACCTCATGCCCAGTGTAGAGAAAAATACAGGCTAAATTGTGGTCCAAAGTCACATAGAGGGCGCCCACGAGCAACTTTTTTGTCTCAGCAACTAATTTGTCTCTCACATCAAGTCTACGGGTTTGTATGAGTGTGCGCATGTAGCGATGCGAAAAAGACTGCACTTTCATAGATATGATGTGAGAGACAAATTAGTTTCTGAGACAAAAGTTGCTCGTGGGTCCTCTAAAAGCTTTAAACAAAATTTCTGGAAATTTGGTTAGAACTATGGCGCTAGAATCTATTTAAAATTTCTTCAGTCATTAACTTATACCGCACGAACAATAGTTGGGTACCTCGAGTTTAATTGAACGCTAATGTGAACGCTCACGGTGTGAATAGCGCCCTGTCTGATATTATCGCGACTCAATGGATAATTAGCGGCTCAGGCGCATTCGTTCGACACTGTGGTGTAAGGAAACTAAGCTTTTGAAAGGGCTATTCGTTGGGTTTGAAATGTAGGAAGTTAGGTGTTGGGTTTGGGTATATATGTAGGTATAAAGAATTCGCACTATATAAATTAGCAGTAGGGGTAGCTAAATAGGGTAATATAGGCAGTAGGGGTAAATATTGTTGAAATTCAACAATATTTTCTTACTAATACAGCAGTGCTATTCTCTAAAAATCTCACCGTGTGAACTTAGGTGAAGTGAGCGGGAAGTGAGCTGTCATTAGGGATTAACACTATTGACACTGCTCACTTCAAACTCACTTCACTTATGATTTCACGGTGAGATTTTTACAGAATCGACCGGCAGAAAGAGACAATTTTGCTCGTATCGAATAGTAGTGTTTTCCGGAAAATTTACATGCATTTTAAACCGTACTCACCCTAGAAAAATAGTTTTCACAAACCAGTAATGTTTTTGAAAGACCTATCCAACGATACCACACAATAGGTTTTGTTTTACCACTTTGTCGGCGTGATTAACATGTACGAGTATATCCATGCCAAATTATAGCTTTCTAGTACCTTTGTACTAGTAGTCTCTTAGTTAAGCTGCGGACGGACGGACGGACGGACGGACAGACGGACATGGCGAAACTATAAGAAAAAAGGAGTGAATGATAATAAAATTTGTTTTCATTAATTTACTTCTCTAGAGTATAATGTTCTTAAAATTAGGTTTTCTAATTCTAGTTTAAAATTATTTTTATTTAATATTTTTTTATTAAAAACATAATACTTTATAATATTAAAAATTAAATAAATTGAGAGTGGCGGATAACAGGGGAGAGTGGAAGAAAAAAAAAACATTTTGCGACGACTCCAAGTAACAAGAAACAAGAACAGAAAGATGAGTCGACCAACGAAGAGTCATTTATGGAAACATTACCTCAAAATCTTCCTAGAAATTCTTCTTCATTAAACATAACGAGCGGTACAAACACACAACCGATTACCATAAACACTTGAATGCCCCATTGTTAGTGTAAGCGAACAAGCAATTAAGCGACTATAAGCCCATATCAATTAATCATATCGGTGCCCACGTACTATCAGCGTGGCGTTATCCAACAACCGTTTGAAAAGGGCGGCTATGATTCTCGTAAAAATCGAAAGTTCTAAGAACTATGTCGATTTTCACGAAGGAGAATCAAAAAACGAGTCTTGTCACAATATCATTCATTTATTTACCTTTAATATACAGGGTTATTTGTAAAACACCAACAACCTCTTAAGAGGTCAATGTACCTACTCATCATTATGAACAACTTTTACCATGGGACCAAACCTGAAATCGCAAAAAAAAATCAGCTGTTCCCTACATTTTGACGACTCGTACGAACATAAATGTAGGGAACAGCTGATTTTTTTGACAGACGGACAAGAAGCACTGGATTAGCAATATCCCTCAAAATTATTCAGATTTTGATTGATAATATGTTACGCAATTTGGAAGCAGATGTCTCCTCCCGTCAAAAAATCTATCAAACAAAAAATGTCCAATCCTTAACAAAACGCATATCCTTCCCACTCCAAAGGACAAGTGCAAACTAAGTGTAGTTACATTGTTTTTGTAATAACAATTAATTAGTACCGCGGTAGGTATTTAGGTGGGCACAGATGTTTGCTCACTCTGTAATTGTCCTCCCACCCGCCGCATTGATGTCGATGCCGGCCCTGGCTTTAATTGATAGTACAGAACTTCGGGAAAAAAGCATAGACATTATAAGGCACCAGAAGGCAAATTCCTGTAATTAAATATGTTTAAAATCTAGTTGCAATCTCATCTCAGTGACAGTCACTGTCAAAAACGTGTCATTAGAGGTATTTTCGACAGATTGAAATTGAGATCAGCCGGTCGATTCTGTAAAAATCTCACCGTGAAATCATAAGTGAAGTGAGCACTTAATAGTGTTAATCCCTAGCGAATGACAGCTCACTCCACGCTCACTTGACCCAAGCTTTCACGGTGAGATGGTTACAGAATCGCACGGCAGACTTTGAACGTTCTTAAAATTACGAGAATTGCCCCTCGAGCTGGTCCTTGTCTGCACTGTCCATATACTTTGCTTTTTAGATTAATAGATTAAATTTTACAGATCTAAAAAAAAAAATAGTTTATTTCTCACCACAATACATTTTACAATTTCTAGAAATATCATTATGAAATACCTTTACAAAATCAAACAATATTTGTATAAGTATACAATAAAATAACGTGGTGGCTCTGGTGGTTGCCTTGAAGTTTTGACCCTATCCCCTGAACTAGGTGGGAACCTGTATCTCAGGGGGTAGTGTTCAGCCATGGGTTATGCAAATTTTACCGAGTGCCACTACTATTATTTAGAAATTCGGAATTGAGAATGTTTGTTTATTTGATCTATTAAAGTGGTGTGTGAAAGTAGGTATGCGAGGGAGGTATACCATGTAGGTGTATGCTGTATAGTGTGGCGTGTAAGTGTACAGTAAGTATGTGGTGTAAGTGTATTTTGAGTCTGCCAGGTGATTGACGGTAAAACTGGACTCGATTGGTACGGTTTTTATTTTATTCTAGAGAATTTGTATCATCTTTGCACAAACTGGTCGTACCTACTGTTAATATTATTTATTAGATCTGGTTTTCATTTTAAACCATCTGCTAGCAACATCTGTAGCTTACAAATACTTCTAATAATTAATTAATTTATTTTATTTTACTTAAGTTTGTATACCTTATTGAACCGATTTGGATAGGTACAGACGCCAGCACATCAAGCTACTACAATCTGTCAAATTTCTTTAATAGATTTTCAACTTTATCGTCAGAGCATAAGGTTCAAAGTTGAATGGAAAAATTTGACAGTTTCGGGTAGCTTGATGTGCTGGCGTCTGTATCTCATCATCATCATCATCCACAACCCGATTTCACCCACTGCTGAGCACAGCCGTGCGATTCTGTAACCATCTCACCGTGAAAGCTTGGGTGAAGTGAGCGTTGAGTGAGCTGTCATTCGCTAGGGATTAACACTATTAAGTGCTCACTTCACTTATGATTTCACGGTGAGATTTTTACAGAATCGACCGGCCGGTCTCTCTTTTTATGTGTCAATCCCCACGATCCTGCGGCCTCATTCATTTTCTACCCTGGGTGGTAACAAAAATACTTTAGCCTTGTGTAATTATTTACTAAAGGCAATACTTATCTTACATAACTTTTAGTTCTAATGACATAATTATTTATTTATTTATTTATTTTATTTTATAATTTTCGGAAAACTTACAGCTAATAAACACAATATTTAGAGTTGATAACATGATGATGGCCAATTATAATGCCAATCAAAGCGCGTAGGTAATATGTATACCTACCTATCAATTTACTTCAATTCAATTGTTGAATTCAACGAAAAGTCAATTCTCAAAAACGAACGCATTTATTAAATTTTTACATTTGAATCACGCACGAGGAAAATATGTACATGTTCAAGGTCCAATGAAATTTGTCATTCAAAGGACTGCGCAGACGTTGGAGCGACGCACGCGCAAGTAAAATAGGCCCCGACGCGCACTGAGGATTTTCCTCGGAGGCACACCGAGTGATTCTTTTTAGTTTATGGTGTTTTGAACGGGATTATTTTTCTTTTGTTTTTGTTTTATGAAAGAAAGTTTTTCTAAATTATGTTGAGGTTACTTTTATGTCTTCTGGTTAATCAAGAAGTAGATAATTATACTTCACCGAGCCCCATTGGTATAAGGACAAGAGACTGATGATGATGGTTAAACAAGACAATGTTTAACCATCATCAACGGCGGGACATAGCTGAACTTATTTTAATTATTTAAGACCTGTATTTATGACGTATACCTATAGTCCACAATAAAGATGATTTGATTTGATTTGATTTGATATAAAAATACAAAGGAAAAGTATAGACGTTTTTTGTACAAAAAATCCGCATTGTGATGGACAAAAGAGAATGTCACTGAAAGCAGCAAGCAACAAGCCGTGTAAATTCAATCAGAAAGTTTGTTACTTAGCAAGGACATTTCATCGACAAACAAGGCATTCTCATCACACCTTCACTTAAAAATATAATATTAGCTGCGCCCCGCGGTTTCACCTGCATAAGTGTCGATCCCGTAAGAATATCGGGATAAAAAGTATATAAAAGGTATAATATAAAGTATAATATTCTATGTGTTAATCCTGGTTATAAACTATCTGTGTGCTAAATTTCATCAAAATTGGTCCAGCCGTTTGAGCGTGAAGAAGGAACAAATATACAAACACACATAAACTTTCGCCTTTATAATATTAAGTGTGATATTCATCATTCTTCTGCCCAATTTGTTTATTTATCTTCTCTTATCAATCACTTATAACTATCCCAAATAGCTTCAAAGGTTTGGCCCACAATCGCAGAATACCGGGAAAAATGGAAAGAGGGAAAGAATAAAGAGTTCCCGTTCCCGTTCCCGTCGGTTGGCTTATAATAATAATACCTATAATTAACAAAATCAAACGGAGCTTGATTGCTCCATCATCTCCCACTGTTGTAAGCGACATGTGGCGGGCTGATGCGACTAACAAACCTCATTTTAATTATGTTATTATTGTGGCTTATTGTAATAGATTTGTATGACTTACTGCTGTAAAAATCTCACCGTGAGAACTTAGGTAAAGTGAGCGGGAAGTGAGCCGTCATTAGGGATTAAAACTATTGACACTGCTCACTTCAAGCTCACTTCACTTATGATTTCACGGTGAGATTTTTACAAAATCGACTGGCAGTAATAGATTTGAATTAGTACATTAAAATGTTATGAATGGAATTGAATTAGTAGTGTTGTGTGTGTAATGTAACTGTATGAGTGTATTATTTCTATTATGAGTCAGTGATACTCGAATTAAAGTGATTTTATTTATTTAAAATGACGCACGAAATCAACTTGTAATTAATAAAAAACATGCACAAGCTCTCATCTAACCTCCAAAAACAGATTCACGATCTTCACTCCGAAACTTATAATTACTCGTATCTTCCGGCACCTTATTCTGACACCAGTGCGTCTCAGACCTCACAAGGAAGACACTCAACACGTACTTACCGAAAATTACTAGCGTCAGATTTGCGTCGTGAATTTTTAGAGCCGCTTCCGTGTTCCTTGTGCTTGTCCAACGTGCGTTGCTCAGGGTCGATCGAGATAATATGTTTATTGCGAACGCTTTCAGAATCGGACGCATTTTGCGGATGTTGGCTGGCCATGTTTGTCAAAGGAACGATGGCCGGTGGAACAGACGAGTCCTGGAGTGGAGACTGCGTAACGGCAAGCGTAGTGTGGGACGCCCCCGAGCTAGATGGACCGAAGACCTTAAAAAGGTGGCTGGGACAGACTGGATGCGGAAGGCGGAGGACAGGGTGTTGTGGCGCAGTCTGGGAGAGGCCTATGTCCAGCAGTGGACTGCGATAGGCTGAGTTGATTGATTGCGGATGTTACTTTTTGATGCTTCAAAGGATTTTTGGAAATGAAGAGGTTTGATTTTAATAGACTTGTTGGTTAGTTTGCAGGTAAGTACTGCTGCTACCTTTTTACTCGACTGCACGACGCAAAGGAGGGAGGAAGTGGGAGGGAGGATGTTTATCAGCCTATATATCGATGCCTTAGTTCACAATTGCACTAACTACAAAATTTTCAATTTCCACTTTTTTAATGCCAAACACACTAAACTTCATGCTATTTCGTATCCGCGTATCGAAATACCGTTATTCCGTCTCGTCTTATGAATAGAGGCATATTTTTTTGCTATTTTACTTGGTTTTTGTACTGTTCTTTTCTAAACTTGAAAAAACTTTAAAGCTCCTCAAAAATGTCAATTTCGTAGTTAGCGCAATTGTGAACTATGATATGTACCAACACTACAAACGTACCTATTTTTTTGTTACTTTGTGGCGTTCGAGAGACCAAAACACGTGGGTCGATTTTGATGATTATTATTGTTGTACTGTAAGTACAATCCTCCAGTCAGTGTCAGTACTTATCCTCCGTTTAAGTACTGCAGCTTTGTTAAATATTTCACAATTTCAATAGCTAGTGTAGCAGAAAAAGGGAGATTTTTCGCTTGACTGTACACTACGTGTAAGTAGACATCTCTCTCAGCCGTCCTTACGAAAATGACTGACATAAACTAAGTGCACAAGTAACATAATATGTACCTATATCAATCTTTTTTTTTCCAAACAAGATAATATTTACATACTCTATGCTAACATACTTCAAACAATATGAATAATATGTGCATGCATTTAAAAAAAGAACTAAAAGAGTCATAGGGCATCAAAAAATTCCTCCGCATCGCTGTCAACAGGAAAAGTGGCCAAAATACTGGCAGCTTAGCCACGTAGTATGGCGATACTGATTCATTGGCCAAAAAATAAGTCTAAATATCTAAATCTTTAGGTTCATTTTAAAACAGACTAACCTACGCACAAACTCAACCTCGACCACTGAACCATATCCAGATCTACGTGGAACAATGCTGAACACAATTTCTTTACTATTCATCCGTATTTAACTACGAAGGTTACGCTGAACAAATACCAAATGACGTAATCCTTACAAATAAACTGTTCGAAAGTGAAACTGAACTAATTGTGCTATTTTCAACGTTTATAGAAGTTAAAACGTTTTTAATTGATACTGTAACGTTCCGTGAAATGGGGAAAACTATTTTTTTTTTAATGTTGGGTAATTGAGGCAAAGAGTTTGGTGTTAATTAGGTAGGTACTTTTTTTTTGAAATATTAGCAAATGACAATTAATTATTTCAATGTTGCTTGGTAAATAAATAATGGACGTTAGTCTTACGTTCAATTGGGTCCTGTCGTGATCGCCCAGTGGCTAAAATTCTCGCTTCTTATGCACGAAGTTGTGGGTTCAAATCCGGGCAAGTACCAGTGTGACTTTTTCAATTCTTAATACGTACAGTCGCCAGCTCATCAAGCTACCCGAAACTGGCAACTCAACTTTGAACCTAATGCTTTAGCGATAAAGTTGAAAATCTATTAAAGAATTTGGAGAGATTGTAGTAGCTTGATGTACTGGCGTCTGTACTTTCTGAGTTTATCTTGGACATGACTGACATCGGTGATGGAAAAAACTTTGTGAAGAATCCTGGACTTTAGTTAATACTAGCTAGCTTCAAGCTGCGACTTTGAACGCATGTTTCTTGTCCTCCGACCCACGTCGTCGTATCGCATCGCCTACCCGCGTTATTACTTCGTTTTTGCATAGCGTTCTTTCTGACTTTTTTCTTCTTTCTCCTAAGGGTTCTGGTGCTGACGTGATGACGTGATGAGTGTGCCAGTCTATAATGTTCCCACTGTTGGGGCACAGGCCTCCTCAGTGTGAGCGAGTGGGCCGTAATCCACCACGCGGGCCCAGTGCGGGCTGATAGATGTCACATGTCTTCGAATTTTTGGTTCTAGGACATGTTCCTCACGATGTTTTCCTTCACCGTTTTGAGCAGACTGGTGATGTATTAATTTACACAAAGTACAGCGCGTGTTCCGGGCGACTCACGCGTTACCTTTATTAAAAAGAAACTGTTTTGTATTTTTTAGTGATTTATGTAAAAATATAAAATGTATGCAGTCTATCCCCTTTGTTCATGAAATCTACAAACGTTCCATTTATTTATCAATCACACCTGTTATTTTTTTCGATTGGCACGTGACATTATACAGGGTGACTTTTTATTTGACTTTACTATTTAATAACAGTGTGAGATATTTGCAACTTACCACCCCTTATATGATATTGTTTTCAAAATGTCTCTTACATGATTATTAATGGCAGTTTTGTAAAGAAATACGTCGAATAATAAATCATTCATAGTATATAGGTAGGCTCAGCGATAGACTATTTTACAAACGTTATTTTATGTAATGTAAGTACAGACGCCAGCACATCAAGCTACCCGAAACTGTCAGATTTTCCCAATCAACTTTGAACCTTATACTTCAGCAATAAAGTTGAAAATCTATTAAAGAAATCTGACAGATTGTAGTAGCTTGACGTGCTGGCGTCTGTACATTAATTATTTTCTTTTTTGCCATTCTGAACACAAACCCAACCCAGCCTATAGAATTATGTGCGTTGGTAGTTTTATTTTCCTTCACCTTTACCTATTATTCATAGTTATTCTCGTTTGGTATTCGGTATTTTATTCTGACCTTCTCAGAATTCAAGTTAAATAGGAAAGATACAAAATTTAACGTTGAATAAAGATCGTAGGTACGTATTCTGTGTCGTCTTTTCTATCTAATCTGTCGCGAAAAAATTCAAGTCACCACGCCAGTTTTTGATGATGTACCTGATGCCTGAAGAACCTGACTCACGGTTTCGGAAAGACTATGTAATCTTATCATCATTTCAGCCGAAAGACGTCCACTGCTGGACATAGGCCTCTCCCAAGAATCGCCATTTCAACCGGTTCCGTGCTTCTCGCATCCAGCGGATTCCAACCTGCGGCCTTCACAAGGTCATCGGTCCAGCGTGTGGGAGGCCTTCCAACGCTTCGTCTTCCGGTAATCTAACTACATAACTTTAAGACATTGTCAAATCACACTAATATTACATAAAGGCGAAAGTTTGTGAGTGGGTGTGTGTGTGTGTGTGTGTGTGTGTATGTGTGTGTGTTTGTATGTTTGTTACTTCTTCACGCTCAAAGGGCTGGACCAATTTTGATGAAATTTGGCACGCAGATAGTTTATAACCAGGATTAACACATATAATACTTTTTATCCCGATATTCCTACGGGATCGAGACTTATGCTGGGGAAACTGCGGGCCGCAGCTAGTATTATATGTATAAAGGGGTTTTATTGGCTGTGTGTTAACAAAATACAGCAGCACGTTTAGTTTTTGTTGTTAAGCCTTAGGAAACCGGTCTGATCTAAAAGATCGAAGACATGTGAGATCCACCAAACCGCACTTGGCTCGCGTGGTGGATTGTGGCCCACTCCCTCTCACAGAGAAGTCCTGTCTCCCAGAAGTGGGAACATGATAGACTGATTATGTTTATGCTGAAATCTTTTAAAAAACGTGACATGTTTCAAGTCCCTTTGTATTGAAACCAAGCAACAACAACTTGCAACTTTTTGTAAATTATTTCATCGCCACTGCTCCAAAAAGGGTGAAGGAAAATATTTTGAGGATACCTGAATGTCCTAGAGCCAATAATTCAAAGAGATTGACAACTACCATCCAGCACTGTGCCCGCCTGGTGGATTATGTCTCACCCCCTTTCACAGAGAGGTGGCCTGGGTCCCAGCAGTGGGAATATTATAGGCTGATTATTGTAGAATATTATTATTATTATTATATTATTATGCCAGTCCTGTGCACATATGTAATACATATATCACAATGTCAGTGTAAATAAATTATTATTCTGTTCACTGACGCGTACCTACAGTGATAGAATTGAACAACTTCGACTGTTGCGAAGTGAAGTTTAAGTAGCTCTAATAACCTTGAAAGTCTCATCATCTCCCTAGCCTTTTCCCAACTATGTTGGGGTCGGCTTCCAGTCTAACCGAATGCAGCTGAATACCAGTATTTTACATGGAGCGACTGCCTATCTGACCTCCACAACCCAGTTACTGTGTAATACGATACCCCTTGGTAAGACTGGTTGTCAGACTTTCGGGCTTCTGACTACCCGTAACGACTGTCAAAGATCTACGAATGACAGCCGGGACCAACGGCTTAACGTGCTTTCCGAGGCACGGAGGGGTCTTGGTATGTGAAGATGGTCACCCATCCACGGACCAAATGCGGCAAGCGTAGCTTAACCGGATCGATCGACCCGTGCGGCTGTTATTATTTAGCCACAGGCCCCTGAAACCTTGAAAGTCTGAAGTAGGTAATGTTAACTAGCAGAACGGAACTTTCAAACTTTGACTGGAAAATCTAGGTATTCTTCCATCTCTCAGTCGGGGTTGCGGTGAATGTAATAGTTGTATCTTATTTAGATATAGGTACCCATCACGTTTCGGTAACTAATGTTATTTGACCCTGCAGTGTTATTGATGGATTCCAATGACAGTAAAGAACTATGGGCTTATTTATAAACGATGATTAAAGTGACTTTAAACGTCAAAATTTATGGTTTGTCAGTCGCTAATCACTACTTCACTTTAAGCAACGTTTATGAATAAAGGGGTTAGTGATTATAAACGAAAATGAAATAAGACTTTTCTTCAACACTAATAAAAGGTCTTACACATAAAAGGTCTATTGCGAAAAGGGTTACCTAAGGGAAATTGCGTAATAGCAGATCCTTTTCACGACAACATTCTCGCAAACGTTAACAAATAATAATACCACAGTTTATCTATCCACTTAGCACAAGCATTTACCATTATCCTGGCTTGGCGTAGTGACAAAAATTTCACAACCATCGTGTAAAGAGTTACGACACTATCATGGGACCATGCTCGGCCATGGGTTTGCGAAATTACGCCCAGAGGTCAGTGGGCACGATGCACGGAATAAGCCATTTTCCTTTGTAATATTTTATCCATGCAAATAGGATTTTAAGTCATTATTAAAATTTAATAATCTTAGTTGGTAGACACTGTGTGAAAAGATTTGGTTGGGATATTACGAGTTTTAGGTTAGAGAGTGTTTGTTAGAGATTGTTTTCTGTTTTCTTGGTAGGGAAGCCCAGAGGGTTTTTGTGCAAGCATAATTATGCAGGGTGAATAGTTGATAGCTGAGTAGGTGCGGCATGAAGAGAGAACATCGAAAATATATTTGAAAAGATTCACATAGGAGCCCCGTGGTCAGAAAGCAACTTGCAGACTTCAAAAAAGGGCCAAAAATAAAGTGATCTTCCGAGCTGTTGATTTTCTTATGATCATGTGCGGCCTAATCCATAATGACTTAAATACGTAAGTCTGACGAAGAAAATGTGGGCTTTCCCTAAATCTGATGACTCTGAAAACTCTGATTTGGACAATTTCTAAAAAGATATTCAGGGCCAATGAAAGTTATTCTGTGCAATAGTTTTACATGTCTTGATAATGAATATATAAATATCTGACGGATTGATGGAACCCTTTGGGATTCATGACGAAATTTCTGTCATTCAGAAAAGTACCCAAAAGTGGTCATAATTTTACATTCAACTCTAAATCAACGAATCGAATAGCTTTGAATGCTATCTGAATTTAAAGGTAAAAATTTTGTGATGATTTTTCGGTATTCAGAAATGTTAAAATATCAAAAACTTGGATGCAAAGCAAAATTAGAAAATCGTCAGAGTACACCATACACAGAGTTGATTATTTCTAAATTTTACTATGTAACTAAGCAAAACAATTATTTGAAAAATATTCTCATCTTATGGGCTATCCAACGAGATATCAACATTTGAAAAATATCAGAGTGTCCGCCCATCTTTATAATATGGCTTGTAACGTATCACTACATAGTATAAAACAAAGTCGCTTCCCTGTCTGTCTGTCCCTATATATGCTTAGATCTTTAAAACTACGCAACGGATTTTGATGCGGTTTTTTTTAATAGATAGAGTGATTCAAGAGGAAGGTTTATATGTATAATACATGCATAATATAGTAGAAAAACACTGATAATTTTAGAGGTTTCTAATGTGATGTCGTAAATAACACATTTTTTTTGCGCTTACATTGTAAACGCTGGCTGAACCCGTCGAGATAGATCAAAATAATGTACTAGAGTAGTGTACACTTTAAAAAGGTCTCCAAAAAAGTCCGCGATGGTATATATCTATCTCTTAGCGATAACCCACAATAACCATTTTTTATCCTATACTTTTTACGAGAAATAATGGCTCTAAAATTATCAGTGTTTCTCCATTGCACCCGTGCGAAGCCGGGGCGGGTCGCTAGTGTCTTTATAATATAACTTAAGTAATAAAACTTTAATAACCCGACACTGGAAAAGTAATTGTGTAATAACCAAATAATAAATTGCTGAAGATTTTATGTCATAAAAAAAAAAACGTGTTTTATAATAATTTAATGTTTTTTTTTTAGTATAATTTAAAATAAAGTTCAAAATGTGTTAACTTTCCAACAGAGACCTATCGATGTCCTCCTTATCCTTACATAGTTTAAAACAAAGTCGCCGAAATGTCTGAAGGCGCATAAGGGTCAAGTCACACCGAAAGAGCGGCAAAGGGCAGCGAAGCGCAGCGACCCGCTCGGTAGAGAAGGCGCGCGGATTCCCGCGACTGCTCGAGAAGTCGCTGGAATGCTCGAGCGAATGTTTCTCATGCGATAATAAGTATTATAGTAATGAAAATAAAGTAAAAATTCATATGACACTGAAACTGCGCTCCGCTTCGCTGCGCTTCGACGCTCTTTTGGTGTGAGTTGAGCCTTAGTTCCGAATGACAGCACCAAATTGGACAATTATTTTATTGTTGTGTTCATTATTGCCAGGACAAGGCTGGTATGAAAGAAAACTTCGGAATTCATAATAATTATTGTGAGATTTTATTTTAAATATAATATTATAGTTAGAGTACACGTTATTTTATTTCCGTTTGCATAAATTATAAATTATACTGTACGAGTACATAGGTATTCTAAAGATGCCTGTTTCTTTGTTTCAGCGTCAGTAATCTTTTATTATAAGTATTTCACAAGGGGCTTAATTATTTTCAAATAAAGTAAATCGAAAAACGTTTTTAATTTTCCACTTTGTAGCTGTCGTACCTACCCTATACTAATTCGTATACCACTATTAGCTATGGAAATTACAGTGAGAGGAGATTTTAAAACACCACACATACTCGTAGACACATGATTGCACCTACTACTGTTTGTCTCTGCATCACCCAAAGGTTGACTGATAGAAAATGCCTATGGCATTAAATTCGCCTCTGTACATTTATGTGCTTGAAGTATTAAATAAATAAACATACATCAAGTGGATTAAATACGTATTACTGAAGCTAACTCAAAAATTACCAAAAGCAATGGGACCGCGCGAGGTTCTACAACATGAAAAATCAAAATCGGTCCATAATTGATGACAATATCGATGAACATATACCAGGAGTGCACGTACCAGGGTGGCAGGAGTTGCACATAATTCTAGACCTCCTAAAGTAGAAATTTTACATCGGTAATAAAACATTTGCTGTTTTTTCCCTGTATATAAAAAAAAAAAAAACAATATGTGTAGACATACAGAAAAATTGAGAAAGTCCTCCTTTTTTGATGTCAGTTAATAAAACAAGAGTTCTTTCATCTTTGCCAAGTTACTATATTCTTGTCCCAATGGGCTCAAAATGTGTGCGTTATAATCTCATTAGTATGCTCACAGGTGGATGCTGTGCGCATACCTGGTACAACCAGGCTGTACGAAACCAGCCTAGCCTATGACATTTACGGGTGGTCTGGGTGGTAGTACTGAGTTTAGACCTCACAGAAAACTCATTATAAAAGTGTGCTTAGACAATTTTTATAACTTAATTAAAAAATTGTTTTTGTGACATAAATAAATAATAATATTTATATTTTAAAGTTCCCTTATATATACAAGGTGACGTTATCGTTCAGCGATAAAGCCCTTAAAATAAAGAAGAAAAAAGTTCCTTCATAAAAATATTACAAAATGTAATTTATAAGACAAGTGTTTAAATGAAATAAGGAAATCATAATAAAAGTCACTAAATTTTAATTGAAAGTCAAAATCAAAAATTTATTTCAAATAAGCACATAAAAGGCAGCTTTGAACGTTAAAATTTACAAGAAGATAGAATTGTTTCTAGTCGCCTCTTCCAAAAAGTAGTTTCGTAAATTCGTATGGAGAAGAATGGGCAAGAAACTCCACCGTTACTCTTTTAATAGTTATTTATGCATTTTTTTATTTATAATCAGGGGTATTAAAACACGAATGTGGGTTTATGTATCACATGTGTTTTAATACCTACATATGTACAGTTGCATACAAGACTTTATAACAAGTTAAAAAGCTCTATAAAACGTTCTGAAACCATAGGGTGTTGTACAGTCTTGTAAGAACTCTACGTAAATTCAATGAAAGTTTAATTGCTGACTATCTAATACAAACAATGTATTAATTTTTTGCAATACCGAACAAAAATGGTGGGATACGACGTAAATTCGAATATTTAAAGTTTTTTTTTTTTTAATTACGTCTCTGTGGCAGTGAAACGCGCCTGCATGACAATGTTCTTTTTTTGAAATTCATAAAGATACCACGAATTGAGTAGTGAGAATGTGGCTGTTTGATGCGTAAGGAAGGGATCGAAAAGCAAAGGAGTTGCATAATGAAATTTAGTACAACATTGTAACACTCGTTTCGTTGATATTATGGCTACTATGACACTGGTTGTTTTAATGTTGGCAATAAGCTAACTGTCTCAGAAACTTTTATAGAGGATTTATAACATGGGTGTAGATAAAATGTTTTACAATATTTTGTATGCTGAAGAGTTTGTTTGAACCAAAAGAAAAAAAATCAGCGAAAACGAAGTAGTAGCGCGGGCGGGCGATGCGATGCGACGGGTTGGGTCGGGGAACAAGAAATTTAACGCAGACGAAGTCGAGGGCTGAAGCTAGTTAATTATATGTAAAGACGATGCAATTAAATACTAAATTCGAACTTGTTTTTTTCTCCGATAGAATTATCAAGCGAACCCAACCAGGTGTGTGCAGAGACATATTAATATAAAAAAAAAAAAATATTGATAGTTCCGGTCCATGCAACGACATACCTTTGCCTATAATTAACTTTTTAAACACGCGGGAATAATCGTCGATGTATTTTAATAGCGTATATAATTGTGAACGTAATAATAAATTGGTATAACACCTGAGGAGGCTCTCGTTGGCAGCTGGATAAAGGGCTTGATTCAGAGAGCAGTACTTCTGGACACGCCTCGCACTGTCAGGAGGTTCCTCTCTCTGGAGTGACTGCCGGTAGCTTGGACCCTATTCCCGATACCGGTGGGCTACTACTTTTTATATTTAATTTAAATAAAAAGTTAATAAATAATATGCTTGATAATCATTTAAATGTTTTTATATTCTAATATTTAAAAATATAATTTATATGTATTTATTGAAATACTAGCATCCGCCCGCAACACCGTTTGCGTAGAATTCGGAATTCCCGCCGTTTAAATCCTATTACCCGTTTTCCCGTAGGAATGAAGCATTTTTCCGCAGTAAAAAGTAGCCTATGTTCATCAGGGATAATGTCGACTTCTAATAGTAAAACAATTTTTCAAATCGGTCCAGTAGTTTCGGAGCCTATTCAATACAAACAAACAATCAAATCTTTCCTCTTTATAATATTAGTGTAGATAAAGGAACAATATTTGGTATAACATAACAACTTGTAATCCCCTAAGGGTTAGGCAGAAATGTAAAAGTACACTCACATTTTGCCATTTATGTTGTCTCATGTAACAGGGCGAACTGCCTCGTTGGTCTGTTGGTCGCAAGCGCTATTGCTGAGCATGAGGTTCTGGGTTCCATTCTCATCATCTGGAATTTCTTAGTAACAGCCCTGAGTTTGGAAGTTGGCGGTGTGATACCCCCGTGCCTCGGAAAACACTTTAAGAGCGTTACTCCAGAGCGGCGCGCTGAGCGGTGGCGTGAATCCGCGCCGATTATATAGCAATACTAAATAATTCATAGTAAAATAAACATATAAGTTATTAAAAAAATATTTGAACCATGTTTTAGGACATAAATGTCTTAATTTACTAGGTCTAAAAGAAAATATAAATATTTCAGATTTCATCCTAAACTAACATGTTTAATATCTCGAAAAGTGGCTACAATTGACACTTTTGAATATACTTTTCTTGAATGAAAACTTACAGTAATCGTGTTTTTTTTTCAGTCATGCACTAATAAATGTTATTATTTTTTATAAAGTAATATTGTTATAAGTTTGTCGTATATGGTTTTACTAATATCTCGCATCTGCTTAGACCGTCGATCGCTAGTGTAAAAAAAGGCTTGCATAAAAACGGTTCTGATGAAAAAACTGTACGAAAAATTGAAAATGTTTTTCAGCCACGCACTAGAATATAAAATTCCCAATAATATGACGTCAATATCTCATCTATAAATTAAACACATTATGGTTTTATTGTCCGTCGGAAATCATCAATTTTGAATCTCCAACATGGCTCTAACGGATGAACCCTCTTAAGCCGTTGGTCCTGCGCCTGATCTCTCTCCGGTCGTGTCGGATTGCTTTCTTTCTGTTTTTTCATCTGGAATTTGTCAGTAGTAGCCCGGAGTCTGGATTTGTTACCGGTTGATGACAATAGGCTCGCCCCTTATGACATGGCACTTATTTTATGTGTGTTACGTAATAGGGTACTTACGGTCTTTTTGACATTAACCGGTCACCAGGACTCAGGGCTGCCAAATTTGAATTTCCCAGCAGAAAACACTACTTACACTTTCCCGAACTGAAGGTGGAACCAACGACCGGCACAGCAGTTGCGTTTGCGATCACTTGACCAACCAGACAATCATATCACAGGAATAGTCTTATCCTATACATACAAGTTGTAACTTAAATAAACGCACAACCTCATAAGGGGTCATTGTACTCATCATTATGAACAACTTTTACTATGGGAGCAAAACAGAAATCGCGAAAAAAAATCAGCTGTTCCCTACATTTATGTTCGCAAAACTTGTCAAAATGTAGTGAACAGGTGATTTATTTTTCGCGATTTTAATATATCAAAATCAATCTGCCTAGCCTTTTCCCAACTCTGTAAGTTAGGGGTCGGTCGGCTTCCAGTCTAACCGGATGCAGGTGAATACCATATGGTACATGGAGCGACTGCCTATCTAACCTCCAGAACCCAGTAACACGATATCCCTTGGTAAGCCTGCTTGTCAGATATCAGGAACCAAGAATGACATGCTTGTCACACATCGGAAACCAAAGAACCAAGAATGACAGCCGGGACCAACGTTTTGACGTGCTTTCCGAGGCACGGACGGGTTTCGGTATTTAATGGATGGTCACCCATCCAGGAACCGCTCGCGGCAGGCGTAGCTTAACCTTCTATCAACCCGTGCGGCTGTTATGCCGTTAGGAATTTATTATATACCATATGTAAATGTTACTAACATAATAAATAAAATTGTTATATTACATACTAAACATATTTATGGATCTAATATGGCCCGTAAACATATTCTTAGTTACGCCCATGGTTAAATTTATTAACAATGTTCAATGCATGTAATTTATTTCGCATGCCAGTTCGTTAGATAGTTGATTGGGTACTTCGAAGGTTGTGAGGCGAACTTTGACTTCTTTGAGGATGCTCATGTAGGTCGGTGTTTAAGCGTAGGTAGTGCAAATCTCTTTATATATTGTTGTAGTGATTTTACTACAATATTTTGAAATAGTTGCGCACCGGAGTTTCACCCGGATAAGTCTCGAACCCGTGTGTATATCGGGATAAAAAGTATTCTATGTCCTAATCCAGGTCAGGTTATGATACTATTTTAATTTAATATTTATTTTTTTCTTACCAAAAAGCGCCTTCCTCCTCTCTCCCATTAAAAATTAACTTTGCTGTGCCCGACAGGGTCCATAAATGATTCGATGTTTTAACATACCAACTATTATGTACACGTTATGGAATGCAATAAAGTATTGAGTATTGAGGTCATGTATCCATGTGCCAAAAGCTTGGAAGTGTAACAAACAAACATACAATAAATTAAATCTATTCTCTTTATAATATTAGTTTAGATTAAAAGTGGCTCGTGGCTAAGTAGTTACAGACGTCCGGGTCGATTGATCAGGTGAGGCTACGGTTGCCGCGGTCGGTCCGTGGATGATCATTTTCACGGGTTCCTTCTATTTGGCAGAATCTTGATACTCCGATTTTTATTTGGCATAACTCACATGGCATAATCTTATTTAATCGAATATTTTTAAGGCATAAAAATTATTTAGCATAACTTTTGTTTGGCAGAATATTTACGTGTCCGAATTTACAATGGCATACTTTTATCTTGGCAGAATTTTGTTTCGCATAATTACCTTTGCCATAATTAATTATTATTATTATTATTTATTTTATTTCAGGCATAAGTACCCATAATTATACTACATTGAATTATTACAATAAATGAATAAAATTAAAATAGAATAAAAATTACATTACAATACATTATTACATAAGTTACAATTACATTATTAAAATTACATAATCAGTATTGTAGCTGGAATATTAATTGCCATATACGAAGAAGTAATTTACCTCGTATATGGCCTTCAATATTCCATTGTCAGAAATAATATTATGCATAATTTTGTTTAGCATAACATTTATTTAGAGATACGATTATTTGGTATGGGTGCATATTTGAACATCAAAAATTAAAATAGATGTATCTTCTTGTAAAAATTAGTGTTCAAAAAATCAAAAACTTATAATATATGGAATAAAACTGATAATTTAAATAAAGTAAATTTATGCTGTCGAATGGTTAGATAACCTACGTGCAATGTATTTAAAATCGAATGGTCTGCAAAAGTGACATAGAATGTTCTAAATATAGCATGTATTGGTAGCATTTTCAATATTAAATTAAATTTGTGTCATAAAAAGTCAATACGTTGTGCTGCAAAATTTTGTGACAGAAACGAATCGCTGCGAAACCGACTTTACGCAGTCTTGCCTGCCCTACCCCTAGAGTGTAATTTAAACCCGCGTAGGCGCGGAGGGGTAGGGCGGCCCGCGAGCTGAGGAGCAGGTGGTGAGCGTTAAAACCATCTGTGACGATAAGCTCGCGTGGCGCCGCCCAAACCCCGCAGCGCCGGAGCCGTGACAGAAACAATGCTTGCTGCATGTTGCATGCCTGCTTGCATGCTGCATGCCTGCTGCATGTTGCATGCCTGCTTGCATGCTGCATGCATGCTGCATGTTGCATGCCTGCTTGCATGCTACATGCATGCTGCATGCATGCTGCATGCATGCTGCATGCATGCTGCATGTTGCATGCCTGCTTGCATGTTGTATGCCTGTTTGCATGCTACATGCATCCAAGCCGACAATATTTTTGTAATTAGCATTTAGGTTAGCGTTTTGATATTAGTAGTAATATCATGGTGTATTCTTGTTTGCATGTTTGAATGCTTCTTACAAGGAACTAAAAACAACTTCTATAACTACAACAACTATCGATATAAAATGTATGCCAAAAGACGATTCTGACTGTGAATTTTCTGCGATATGATGGTTCTGCTTTTTAATTATTATGGATATAAACATTATGCCTAAAGATGATTCTGACTAACAAAATTATGAGTTTTGAATGTATGACAACTGAGTGTATGCGAAATGATTTTCTGCGAAATGAAGTTTATGCTATCCGTTGTTATGCAAAACAATATTATGACGTAAAAAGTTCTGCTATAAAAGGTAGACCCCATTTTCACATACTGAGATCTTTATATCCTACATAACATATAGTTAAGTTATACCCTGTTCTTCCACGATCAAGCTTAGTAAACGAGGCGACGAGACGACGAGACGACGATCTTTGCTATGGTTTGACTGTTTTGACTAGCAGCAATCAGATGAGAGTGTCCAAGGGTCGAGTTAGATGAAGCGCGATAGGCGTAATTGTAGCGAAGGCCTGGAAGAAACCTCTAGCAAGGCTTTGCTGTACAAACGCCAATCATCAGCTGATGGTGACAATGACGACGATTCAAAATCAAAATCAAAAGTCTTTTATTCAAACTAGGCTGAGAATCAGCAGTTTCCGAACGTCAAGATTACAAAAGACAGTCCCCCAAAATGCCCGCCCTTCACCACTTCCTAGTGCTTTGCAACCGGGAGTAAGAAAACTCGCATAGATCAGTACAAACTTAGTGATCGCTTGGAATGTGTTCAGAGGTCATGGAAAAAATACCGAAAAAAAAATCTCATGCAAGCTGGTCTTCAGCAATCAGACCCTCACATACGTGACGTTCAGCCGGTCGATTCTATTAGAATCTCACCGTGAGAAGTTAGGTGAAGTGAGTTGTTATTCCATCGGATGCTAGAGATTGACTGCTCACTTTAAGCTCACTTCACCCGAGTTATCACGGTCAGATTTTTACAGAATAGCACTACAGGAATAATTTTCTAATCGCAAGTTCGTCGTCGTGTTCGTATATGTGCGGAGGCGCCGGGATTAAAAAACGCAGCCATCCATCATCCGGGTTTCAACGAACTGGCAGGACGAAACGTGCGTGCGTGCAAAACTAGTTTTGTCTCATTCTTAGATAGAGTTACGATAGATCGACGCCGGTTGCGTCCGCTAAAGTTGTTTACATTTTTGCTCAGAATTTTGTAAACTCGAAACTCACGATCACTTTAACCCTTTACTGCATGATATATTAAATAAGTGACAAATTTTTATTTTTTATGTTAATGAGTTTATTAAAGCTTCAGAATTAATTTTAGTGTACTAATTTTTAATTTTTTTTATTTCTTTTTTTATTTTTTTTTATTTCCAAGTGGTATGTGATGATAGACAAAATAGTTGTGTTTTATTATTGCTAATGATATGAAAAACAAACCCCATTAGGATTTATACGCTAGTTTTTTATTTTTTTAGAGTAAAATAAACTGTAAACATGTCAAACCATATATGGTCTCCTATGCGGTAAAGGGTTAACTTCGTTGGAAAGGGCTCGTGCTTTCGATTACATATTTAAAGGACAGCATAGGGTATGTTATTATATTAGCCCTGGATTGGTATAAGTTTTTAATAACGAGAACATCTGAATTAAATGACATATCATGTGATGTCTCAAAAAACAACTACAAATTCTTCTAAAGTGATGTCAGTATTTAACGTGTAGGTCGTAAAATATAAAATATTATGTGCATGCAAGTCATTTAATAACTTGTCAATGTAATGATAATAATGTATCACTAACATTCAATTAAATCATTGCTTTATTAAGTTTCGTTCAGATGGGCTTCACGTGTTATTTATTGCGTCTACACAAAATAACTTTGACAAAAATTAATCTATGTAGAAATAAAATTTAAATTCTGTTTGTTGGTAAGCGCATCACTTCAGAACGGCTAGACTAATTTGGTTATTTTTTTTGTAAAATGTTCGTAAAAGTCCGAACGAGTGGTTTTGGAAAGAAAAAAAATGAAATGCTTCCCAGAAAACTTTCAAATTTGGGAAACATTTAAAGTCCTTTTTTAGGGTTCCGTAGTCAACAAGGAACCCCTATAATTTCGCCATGTCCGTCTGTCTGTCCGTCCGTCTGTCCGTCCGCAGCTTAGCTCAGAGACTCTTAGTACTAGAAAGCTACAGTTTTTCCATTTCGGTCCAGCTAGTATCTAAAAATAAATCACATGATATAAACGAGTTCCTAAAAGAATGGAATTTAAATAAAAGTATTTATACTTTTAAATAAGTATGAATTGAGTATATAATAATGACATATCCAATAGAATACATCAATCACAATTTGCACGTGGAATATAACAGTATTTATTACATGTTCACCTTGAAAAAAAAGACAATATTTATGATTTATTTTGAATAGCAAACTTACTTGGTTTGATTCATAGGATCTAGATATAATTCCACCAAAACTAAAAAAAAAAAAAATTTGGTGCGACCATGTCACCGACTTTTTGTGTAACTGAGTGGTCTGTCTGAGCGAGTCATTACAAAAAATATTTGATTATTAGATAAATAGCAATTAAAACAAGTAGTAAAGTGACAACATTCATCTTTATTTATATGTAAAATTAATATGTCAATTTAATATGATAAATAACACGTTTTATGCTCAGGAAATGAGCGCTTTGTAGAAATTAATAAAGTCGTTTGATAGGAGTCTTAATTAGCATCTTCCTGCATCGGTGTAAATTACTTCTAGTAAAATAATAATAATAAATCTCTGATATTTAATTATTGTTGATTTGTGATAATTGTTAAAGCTGTAGGGATAGTTAAAGGCCTTCACCAAAATAGTTCTTTCCCATGTACTATATTCAGGTATATAACAGTTCAAAAAGCAACAAGTACCTACTTTAATGGTGAATTCTAGTGCGTTTTGTGACCGTATCCAGCAATGGGACAGAAGTTTTATATTCACTGCTCTAGCCGGGTTGGTAGCATTTCAAGAAGATCTTATAGTCACTCTCAATTTATATCACCTACATAGTTATTTTATTATTTACAATATTATACAGAAGCCGTTATTAGGTATATATTATGTCATAGGAACCTATAGCATTTCGACCGAAATAAAAGTCACAAGGATGTCCGTTGAAATAACCTGCATGATTTGACATTGGAACTAATTTAGGTATTTCCCAGGCTATATATTTTATTATATCACCTTGAATTTAGATTACTCAGAAACGTAACATATTCGAAAAGAAAAAAAAATGCTCCCGGAACAACTTTCATGCGAAAAGATATGAATGTTGGAAGGTAAAAAGGCGCTTTTGTAAAGTTTGAAGCTTTTTTTTTCGGTAGCTATAAGTACTAACACTAGTTTCTAAGTTTTTGTACCTATACTAACCAATCAATGGACTTGGTCTGAAATATAAGATTTTTATCTTTATTTTTTTATACAGAGTGGCATGGACATCGACGCGCAAACTGTTATTTAGTAATTTTTTTGTCGGTTATTAAAAAAAAAAAACACTTTTTCTTAGAATAGTGCAAGAAAGTGTGTAAGAAAAGTACCTATGCGGCCAAAATGAATGGAACAGCAGTTTTTTTTTTTAATAAACTACGAAATTTATCAACGCAGGGGGGTTCAAAATCATGAACTGAATCCATGGTAACGAGTTGCGCGTTAATGTTCCCTAGCACTATATTTAATAGGACTTTGTGTCTTAAAATGTTGGGAATAACTACTTATTTGTTTGGTTGCAGCCGATGTTTTTATTAATTGACAGTCCGACGGTTGTCAAAATTGCCTATCTATACTTACTCCATTTAATATAGCATTAGAAAAATAATGGCGAAATAACAACAGTTATGATGTAATATTGTTGAAATTACTGCATTTTAGAGTTATTTTTTAAATGTTCACACACAAACACACACATGCACATATCTACTACGTACATTGTATATAATTTCGTTTATATCGAAGTAACGAAAGGGTTATTTTTCTAATGCTATGCTTCCTGAATGGAGTATACGACGACATCACAACAAATAGCAAAGCTGTCTCTTTCCGCACTATTTTAAAGGCAAAAAAATACTTTCTTGACAGATTTGATTTATAAATTTTTTTTATTTTTTTTTTTAAATCAGTAAAAGTGTATCAATAACCTATAATTATGTATTTAGGCAGGATTTTAACGCTTATAGGTATGCACAGTCTTGTACATGACTTCTAAAATCACGATTCGCGACCTCTAAACATCTGTGCATATTTAACCTTGAAACAAGATTACCAAAAATGCGTAGGTAGGTATTGAAAGAGGAAAAAGTCCTAAGAAATATTTATGTGAGCGCTTTCCTAGAATTTGTATAAGGGTCCAGAATATCCTTCTCTTAATGTATGTGTCATATTTTGATTCACTCCTTTTTCAATCTTGTTTCCATGTCTGTCAAAGTGACATTTGAGTTTCGAAGAAATTACGTCATGGCGCAATATGAGCGGCTGTGTTTGGTTTTTAAAAATAGAAGCTTTGTTTGGCTCGCGTTATCGAAGATAGGCACAGTCATTTTACATCTGATTTTGCATCATTGTCAAAAGCACAATGATCTTTATTGTTGTTGCGATAAGTTTGATTGCTACCATTGACAAGTCTGTTAAAATCTTAATGATCTTTATTGTCATTATAATAAGATTTCTATTGGGTTGCTGCTGTCAGAGGTAAAATAACTATACTCAAAATTTAATGTAAATGTCAAACTGTCAGATTTCATAAACATTTCTACTAAAAAATATACTTTTTAAATATTAGAACCCTGAAGCCTTAAACTGTAATCCTATAATAATATTTTTTTTACTTGAATTTTATTGTTCAAATTACTTACCTACGTATGCTAAATCAAATATTACCTATACTCTGTAAGTCTTGATAAAGTATTGTGCCTGCGTAACCAAGCTTTCGATGGAACCAGAAGAGATCGTGGGCTTCTGAATCGATACTTTCTCTTAGCTTCCAACTTCCTTAGGCGATTTATGATAATTAATGATAATGACTAATGACCCATTCACAGACCGTTGCGAATTTGTTTGAATGATTATAGACATGTCGAGATTATCATAAGAAGCAAATGTAAGTTTCTATAGTTTTGGCTTCTTTTGTAATAATCAGTAAGATGTGTAGGTACAGACGCCAGCACATCAAGCTAGCTATCTGTCAAATTTCTTAAATAAATTTTCAACTTTATCGCTAATGCATAAGGTTCAAAGTTGATTGGGAAAATTTGACAGTTTCGGGTAGCTTGATGTGCTGGCGTCTATCGTTATCTTATGATTTAGGGATAAAGTTGAAAATCTATTAAATAAATTTGACAGATTGTGGCAGCTTGATGTACTGGCGTCTGTACAAGAAGATTTTGTAAAACGCCACGTAATAAAATCTTAATCCCTATATCGCTTTCTTCCACAGGAAAGAAAACAAAAAGTCTATTGAATTAATTACAAACCGGTAACGCAAACCTCTTTGCATAAAATAGATTTCAAAGAATGAATGAAAACCATTTTGTAAGATCCATTACAAAACCCAAGCTTTCTAAGACCGCTTATAAAGACCAAAAACAACATTAAGACCTTTTAATCCGAACCGGAATTCCCAAAAACTTTTTAGGCTACACAAAAAACTAAACGAAATTACCAAAAAAGGTGCCCGAGAATCCTGATTAGGTACTTCCGGCGGTTATTTAAGACCTAAAAATAAGAAGGAAAGGTCACAGAGACAGATATGAGTCAGTAAAGGTGACTCGGGGCAGATTGGCGAGATGAGATGCGATTGGAAGATGTAAAGGGCATTAAAATGCCGTCATTTATGTCCGCAAAAACGTGGTAAACTGGTCCAGTCGACACGGAAATTGTGATGAGGCTTACTTTTACGAGGACGTAAATAGTGTTTTTTTTTTTTGTCTGCGGAAGATTTTTTGTTTCAGCCTCTATTTGACGTTTGACCTTTTTGGTGGAAATTGTGTTTTAAAATATTCTCAAATAATTGGCTTGGATAAGTTGGTAAATTGTCTATGCAAAACTTACTGTTGTTTTTGTTTTCCAAGAAACGCTCTTTTTTAAAGCATTGCTAGTTAGTTTTCTTTTTAGCGTGTCGATGGCAATCTAAAATTCATTTGAGCCTTTAATTTCTCCTTCTGGGTTTTCAACTCCTAGGACAGTTCATGTTTTCATGTACAGACGCCAGCACATCAAGCTACTACAATCTGTCAAATTTCTTTAATAGATTTTCAACTTTATCGCTAAAGCATTACGTTCAAAGTTGATTAGGAACAATTGACAGTTTCAGGTAGATTGATGTGCTGGCGTCTGTGCCTACGAACATCTATAATTATTTTTATGACATGCAAATTTATCAGGTCAAGGTCAGGTTTAACAACATCTGTATTCACTGTAAGGAAACCCAATATTTTATCTTTTGCAGTAGGTAAGTAATTCAGTACTTCCTATGAGTTTTAATAGATTAATAAATGATTTCATGATAAACACTATGAAGGATTTAGAATAATTATTTATCCATCCAATTAAAGCCTTATTACTTCGTATCGTAAATGGTACAGGAGGATAAAATCTTATAAAAACAAAGTAAAATTAATCTTAAGTTGAAAGGATTATAGTTTAATTTCGTCTTGGCACGTTCTCTAATGTTAAAGTGTATGGTTCTTATTAAGCAATTTATATCATAATAATATTTATTATCTCGCAGTCGATAGGTCAAGATTCGACACAATTATTTTAAGTTCCACGATGTATTACTTATCATATTTATCAAGACTCAGCTTACCTATTACAAGTTTAGTGCCATAGGTCATGACCACCAAATGTGTAAAAAAGTCGCATGTGTTTTATCTGCGTCATATCTACAATTTAGAGACGACAATAAATTAAAACACTGTCAATAAGTACTAATAAGTACAAGTATTTTGGAACTATCAAATTTATTTATTTATAATCATAATTTGTACCAGAATAGATTGGACGACAGTGACCCCCAAACTAGACATTTGCTCGTACCTTGCGAGTCAGAAATAAATCGTAACAACAAAATTAAAACAGTTTTTTTTCATAGAAACGTTATCGAGACCATTCCGTGCATCGGAAAGAAGGTTTTAAGCCGTTGGTCCCGGCCGTCAATCGTAGAATTGACAGCTGATTCCTAACAGGATGTAGCTCAATACCAACACAACAGACACATAGTCTAACGGAGTGGACGCTGACCTCAACATAGTTGGAAAAAGGCTAGACAAATGATGATACTAAATAGTAGTGTTGTGCCGACTTTGAGTTTTGCCGATCAGACCACCAGCTGTACTGACTAAACTATTGGATTGAATTTTCGTATGCAGACTGGGAACGTCGTTAAATATACCCAGTTTAATTTATTGTCGTATTGTCGTCTCCACCTTGTAAGTGGTCTCAAGCATATTCTGAGCTAATATTATAAATAGGTACAATGCTTTGTTAACATTGAGGGGCCCCTGGCTAAATAATAAGAGCCGCACAGGTCGATCGATCTGGTTAAGCTACACTTGCTACCGTTGGTCTGGGGATGGGTGACCATCTTTACATACCGAGATCCCTCCGTGCCTCGGAAAGCACGTTAAGCCGTTGGTCCCGGCTGTCATTCGTAGATCTTTGACAGTCGTTACGGGTAGTCAGTAGCCCGAACGTCTGACAACCAGTCTTACCAAGGGGTATCGTATTACCTAATAACTGGGTTGTGGAGGTCAGATAGGCACTCGATCCATGTAAAATACTGGTATTCAACTGCATCCGGTTAGACTGGAAGCCGACCTCAACATAGATGGGAAAAGCCTAGGCACATGATGAATGCTTTGTTAACATCTTTCTAAAACATAATTTCTGGAAGTACCTACAGATTAGATTACAAAAATTCTTTCACTGATAGTAAGTAGAGTGATATTTGATATTCAGGATAGCCGGGACATCGACCCGCAACTATGGATTCAGGCGGTCGATTCTGTAAAAATCTCACCGTGAAATCATAAGTGAAGTGAGCACTTAATAATGTTAATCCCTAGCGAATGGCAGCTCACTCCACGCTCACTTCACCCAAGCTTTCACGGTGAGATGGTTACAGAATCGCACGGCAGAACAAGATTCTGGATCCCAATGTGTTGAAATTTTTCGTCGGTTATAAAAAAAAAAAACAGCTGTTTGATAGGAAAGTGCGCTCAATTGAATATGATTTGCATGTGATGGTATACAACATGGAACACTATTATTAAAAAAAACATCTATATACTAATTACTAATGCTTGCAAACTAATACTTAAATGATTTGATTTAATCATAATTTACTCGGACTATCGTATTTTACTACAGCCGGTCGATTCTGTGAGAATCTCACAAGTGAAGTGAGTTTGAAGTGAGCAGTGCCAATAGTGTTAATCCCTAATGAAAGCCCACTTCCCGCTCACTCCACCTAAGTTCTCACGGTGAGATTTTTACAGAATAGCACTGCTGATCATTTATAGGTCTGTCGTCACTTGTTTTAACTTTCTTATAGGCTCCCACGCAGCACAAGTCAATTATTTTCACACATTCGAATAAACCGATAGTAGCAGACATGAACTTACACGGCTTATTATGTAAAAAATCGGCCAAAAGCGAGTCGGACTCACGCACCGAGGGTTCCGTGCCATTATAATAGATATTAAATTTTCATTTTTTTTCTGGAATAGTGTGCTGTTTAGAGACATCTTTTTATTTTTCCTGTAATATTTACATAAGCTTCTATCACACAGAACAATTTCAGATTTTTCTCTAAGAAAACTTTGGAGATAAGGGGGGCTATACGTTTTTTTACATTTTCATCAAAAGTCGAAAACCATGCGGTCTGAGAAATAAAAAAAAAATGCTTGAGAATGTGCAAACAGCACTATTTCACATGATACCTCATATGCCCTAGTAGCCCCACTTCGAATTTTTAAGACCCCCTTTCATTTACTGTTGCAAAAAAAAAACTTTTTTACAAAATAGTTTTTCAAACGATCTAAAACTATTCCAAACAAGTTGATATTGAATTCTTGAGATATCCAGCTGTATTTTTGAGATTGAATTCTTGAGATATCCAGCTGTGGCAGACGGACAGACAGACAAAACGACTGAGTCGCACCATAAGCGTTCCTTTCTGCCATTTTGGTACGGAACCCTAAAAATCAACACGAGAACTTTTCAACAGTAGTGGGAAACTGTATAGGTGTAGATGACTTTCACTCGATCGGTTATCAATTAATCGGTGGGCGATGTTACGTCACTGGGTGTCGCGTGTGGACAGCTTAATGTTAAAGATGCGTGATTTGAACTTATGGGTTTTTTGGGATTTCTCTTATGGTACATAATGTGTGAATGGGCATGTATTTATATTAATGATGATTATGAGTCATCGCAATCATTTCAAACGATGAAGGAAAACATCGTGAGTATTCCGAACTGTCCTGGAACTAAAAATTCGAGGACATATGACATCTACCAACCCGCGTTGGGCCCGTGTGGTTGATTGTAGCCCACTCCCTCTAGAAGAGAGGCGGACTATGACCCATAGACCGCCTCATAATAAAAAATGTTCCCTCTGGGTCATAGGATATGACCCAGTGGCAATATTATAGGCTGATTATTCAATAGTTTTTGCTCTGCTGAACAAGTGTGTTCCGAGCGTCAAGATCTGAAGACGTGCGAAGGTCTTCGATATCAGAAAATGTATTATGGAACTCAAGCGGAGTTGAGCAGGACACTTGGCAAGGCGCAGTAATGACATGTGGAGTTAGGCAGTGTCCGAGTTGCGTCCAAGGACTGGGAGGCGAGAAGTCGGTCGTCCGGCGGCCATGTGGGTAATTACATTGTTGCCAAAGCCTAGATGAGGCTATCATATCAGCATGGGGATTAGGAAAACAAAAGAGAGGCGTACCTACAGTGAGCTTATTGGTGATTTTCTTATGAACGGTGGTGCGTAGTATTCGCAAACGATGTGCGCGTATGACCGGCTATAGGAACTAACTGAGATAAGAGGAGTATGTAAGTATCGTAGCAGGTGGCGTTCTGTAGTTACTGCCTACCCCCCATGGGAAGAAAGCGTGAGTTTATGTATGTATGTGTGTGTTAGGTACACGTACATACATACACGCCTTTTTTAGTTTCGTTTAGTGTAACGAACAAAATTTACAATTTTATTTCAGTCTAGCATCCGCCCGCAACTTCGTTTGCGTAGAATTCCGAATTCCCGCCGTTTAAATCCTATTACGCGTTTTCCCGTAGGAATGAAGTATTTTCCCGCGGTAAAAAGTAGCCTATGTTCATCAAGGATAATGTCGGCTTCTAATGGCCCCTGCTGTCCCTCGTGGGAAACTGTGTACCTTTGTGTAATAACTTTTGTTGGAACACTGGTACTCATAACACAAGTTAGATCTTACTTTGAGTACCGTAAAATGGGGTGAATAGGAACCGAGGGGTGAATCGGGATGAAACTTTTAAATGGATTTTAACGTTGATGTAATATAGTTTGTTGCCAACACGGGCACTTAATCGTCAACTATAATATAGTAAACACATTAAGAGACCTTTTAGCAAAAAACGATATTATTTCAATGTTAAAATCCATTTTAAAGTTTCGTCCCGATTCACCCCTGTATTCCTATTCACCCCGTTTTACTGTACCAGAGTTCAAAATACGCTAGTTTTTAATTTTCTGGTAACACAGTTCTTAGCGTATCATAGTTACTAGTGTTATTGTTCACTTTTTGCAAAATAAAGAATTTTATTATTTATTTATTTATTTATTAATGGTAAAACAATTTTTCAAATCGTTCCAGTAGTTTCGGAGCCTATTCATTATTATTATATTGCAAACAAACAATCAAATCTTTCCTCTTTATAATATTAGTGTAGACATGGAGCATGTTTTGTATGCGAAAGTGACAACAAACGCTGAACATCAAGTCACCTGCTACGCTTGACGAAAATAAAAAAAAATCAAAATCAAACCATAATCAAAAACAAAATCCCGTCTGATCATTCACTGTAGCCAATTATTGGTAGGATAATTTCCAGCAGCGGCCGTATTTGGGCCAACTCCACACCAACGTCCATAAATTCCATAAAGAACAAAGCGTTAAACATAACTGACGAAATATATGTGTACTATAGCTGCACTCCTGTCTAACCCTTCGTAAAATACAGGCGTAATGAAGATGAAAGGGTTCTTAAAGACAATTTTGTCAATTTGTACATCAATATCAATTAAAGGGAGCGTTTATAGCTCATGCCAATTTGTAAAACTAATTCATGTCTTAGCATGACAGGTAATAAACATCAGGTAACTTGATAGCTACCTATCATCGTTATCAAGTCAGCTTAGTTCTATTTACATCCAAGTTATAAATGAACCACTCTGAACATTAAACTTTAGGATAAGAACTTGAAATGTTATGTCTCAATTTTAAAGTGTCACAATGTCGAAGATAGAAAAAAGTCTAATCCTTTAAATATAAATCTTAGATAGTAAATTTATTATATTGCAATAATCGTGTCCACTTCCAAACCACGTGTAAACGATGTAGTTTTAAGGAATTGTGTATACTAACATATACTAACATTTTATGGGCCATGTTGTCTGAAAATAAAAGTTTTTTTTTAAATTTTTTTAATTTCTTAATTCAATTAAATACCATTGATCTTGGTATAGTTGTCTTTGTCATTTTAGAGATGAGTTCCCATTAAAAATATATCATCGTCATCATTTCAGCTGAAAGACGTCCATTGCTGGATATAGGCCTCTCCCAAACGCCTCCGCTTCGACCCGTTTTGTCCTTTCCCCATCCAGCGGATTCCTGCGGCTAAAAATATAGTTTCCAAATAATGGCGAAATGGCAGGATTTTTTTTTAACTTTAGATTCAACAGCTCTCTCCCGTAGTAGTGTCATATCTTCGATGTGCAAAATGTAGTGACGGTAGGGATAAGTGAAAACGAAGTTAAATATTAGGACAAGATGAGATCTTTATGCTAAGCGAAAGTATAATCAACAACAAAGAGAATAATAAACATTGTTTCAAATAATGCTTCGTATCTCCATATTGGCAAAAGATTAAACTATCAACAAACACAAGAAACCAAGTCTTATTCCCACAGTACTTAATACCCAAACAATCACTCCAATCAATAGAGACTTTTGTATTAAAACACAAAAGATAACAAACGTCGGTTACCAATGACTGAATCAGATAATCCATGGCAATCTTCGATGCTTCGCAATGCGCCCCCAGCTATTTGAACATTGGCTAGGCTGGTGTAACAGGTGTGCAGTTGTATTTTATCTCACCCACTTGCTTCAAGCATGATGATATATATCCTATTTGGGAGGCAAAGGATTGCTGTTTGTGTCGTAAATATTCAGTGGAAGTTGGTTAACGGAATTTATAATTGTGTCTGGCGTACGACAATTAGTGGTTTAATTCATTATCTCTGATCCATTTTGTCATACTAATCTGTTATTATTCACACTTGTTTCTTCGCCAATTTTGAAAGTATTCTTCATTGTGTGGCATTGCTCCACGTATTTTTCTTCTGAGACTTTTCAACAAAAGGGCATCAAAATATGTTTAGCAAGGCTCTTCTCTAATATCATTGATGGTATTGTCCTTAGATAGTCTCTTATCACTCCCATGTTTGCGTGGATGTCAACAGATAAATCAATCGGAGTCCTATTCAATAAGGCAATTACAACAAGTAAGCCTGTATGTCATAAATAACATAAAAGTCTATACGATAGCCCTAAGTGTGAATATATTTGTATTCCAATAGATTTTCTACCCAGTCTGACCTCCGTGCCCTCTGCAACCTTTGCAACATCTACAGGATGATGAGCATCTGCTACTTTTAATTATGTCCTTAGTTTTAATATTATTCTTGGGTTTAATGTTAATACCCAAAACTCACAAAATATTAAATATTTTCCTCTCATTTTCATACACGACAGCAACTTATAGCAGCTATAAGTTCATTGGGAGCCGGCAGCCTTGTGGGACGAAAGTGCGTTGAGAACCGTCGGTGGAATGCTAGCGGGGCTACTTTCATCACCAACCTTGAGTCAGCCACAATCGCCCGAATCTCATGGAAATATCCGATCCTTGATATACGCCCTTTTGGCTCTGAGCAGGCTATTTCCGTAGCTGTTTAGAAATATAGGATTTGAATGGATTCGTGGACAATTTTGAGAGTAGGTGCAGCTTTTGCTATAAGGTTGAGAATAGTGGTTAGATTATTTTGGAAATTTAGGTATCCTAGATGTACCTACGTCTTATTGGTGTTGTGTAATCGTGTTTCCGTGGCAGTTTAGCAATAGCTATCTTTGTATAATATGGATTGTTTTAGAGTAAGTGATCAGAACCTTAATAATTAAATAATGTTTACTTTTATTCCGTTTATTTTTATATCGTTCTTTCTAACAACATATTACTAAACAGATGTACCTACTAGTCGTGAGTAGTGTATTTGTTACGTCTATTAGTAAGTTCTAACCTATGTTTACTTATTATTACACCGCTGTTTGTTGTCCCTAAATAAATAAATGATTTGTTGATCTGTTTTTAATGTTTTTGAGGCAGCCAAATGGCTCTTAAATACAAAAGTAATCTTTGATAAAATGAAAGTGTGGTTAACAATATGCCATGAGACGGAGCGAGCGAAGTCTGATAAAGGTTTTCCTTTTCGATTGAGAAGATCCTTTGAATATTCATTCAACCTATTACGAATAACTGTTTATTGCGGTAATTACAATATTAGTATAAATAATGGTCCGTATTTTGTCAGTCGGTACTAGAAATTTGAATGTGACGGCACATTTCAAGGCAACATCTGCGATCTAAAAATATTTCCGAAATATGCGGAAATAGGCTCGGCATTTATGTGAACCTTATTTATTACCTCTAATTCAATAAATCATTCATAAAAATAATATCCGAATGCTAATCTCATATCAAAGAAGTTGTTATAAAAATATTTATATACTTACATCTAACCTTAAACTTAACAACATGTAATTGCGTCAATGACCAGTGTATTGATTGTACTTAATCGCATATTTTATTGGATGAAAACATTTTGCTTGAGGCGCAACCGCAGAGTAAACAAACAAGAAGACAATTGATTACGTAGCGGCAACGCCTCCAACGCGTGCGAAACCGAAAAAATGGTCCACACCAAGCGTGAAGAAGATACAGACAGAGATAGCAACACACCGGAAAGTAATGCAAACGATAAGGACAGCAAACGTTCCGAGGTGGAAGCAAGACACGAGGATGTGAAAGTAGCAAGTGCGACAGAGATAGCATGTCAAGAGAAAGATAGGTAGGAGAGAGAAATTGCCGTAGCAACTTTCGCTGAGCTCGTTTCGGTTACGTCACGGCAGCGCCAGCGCAACTTACGCAACGGTTGTGAAGAGATTATGACTGTATGACACTGATTTGAATGATCGTTGGAAGTAATCAATTTCATTTGGATTCGTTTCCGGTGTTAAAAATAAAAGAAAAATAAAGTGTCTTAATACTTGATCAATGAGAACATCTTAATTAAGTCATCATAGATTAGGTACAAGGAATTTCTGTTTAAAAACCTAAAAGGTCACGCATACAGATGCTAGCTGACGTAATAACAGATGCAATTTATTAGAAATTAGAAAGCGTGCACTGAATAAACGATGACTGAATTTACCATACTAAAAAATCACATTACAAGGCTGGCAATAAAATATATTACAAATTCATTGCAGCTGTATGTTCGAGTTAGTTCCACTAAAATTGCATAGGAACAAGATTAGTAACGACACGAAATTTAACTGTAGCGGTTAAAATGTTGAGATGGTTAGCAAAACGTTACTAAATGCGATTACACAAACCCTTACGACAAAGTAACCCGCCTTGTTATGCTTATTTTACTATTTGCCTAATCGTCTTTTGATGATGTTCGTCATTGTGACACTATCGTGCTCAGTGTTATACAATTTGCTGCAATTACATGCTCTTCACTTTCACTATTATATTTTCCAACATACTATACCTTCTCATCTAGTCTTTCATTACTGACCCACTATTTGGTTTCCCCGCTTTCTTTTTCTTTACAATTCTTCAGTAGTTGTATTAGCTGTCGTCATCAATCAATTTTACATTCTCATGTGTAATTAGAACAAGGCGGGAATGATGTCCTAGATCTTAAATGATACATTATACGCATCTCTTCTCGCTCTAATGCCGAAGTACAATACGCTACTGTCACACATTCGCAGTGTACTTTACACTATACAGACGTACTTGTGTTGTCCAACGTACGGCCGTCTATGTGTGCATTATGTTCTGTGATAAGTACCATATATAATAATACCGTTATATATGCAATGAACTCGAAATTAAGCAAAACAGAATTCCTTTGCCCTAATATACCTAAGTCATTATATATGCAAATGTCTTTCACGCATACCTCTATCTAGATACGAATTGCGGTAGTGTTAGTAACTCTATGTGTACATTCTATATTCATATTTACATCAGTGTGTGAAATATTTTCGTTAGTGTTTGTACATTTCGCGTTGTTACAGCATGTTTTAGGTTTGTGTTAGTATTTTATATAAGTGTGAGAGTAGTTTAGCGTTCACAATGAAAGTACTCGGCGGTTGCACGGATTTGGGTCACAGCTCCAACTTTGATTATAAAGATTACGACCACCGTGTGAATCATCGCACATCTTCTAGGTCCATGCTGTTCTTGCGTATTTATATTTAGCATTTATATTTTTAGCTCAATAAATATATTCTGTTTATTTTGACGTTCGTTTTTATTCTCGTTGATTGAGTTTTGATGTTGTTCTTGTTTTGTAGTAATTATGGAGCAACTACTGTGATTTTAATAGTTTGAATTTTTGGCTGCACTTATGCAATGCAATCACTACCTAGTCCTCATTTCTCATACTATTCATAAAGATTCTTTCTTTCTTTTTCTATCTTATTATCTAGATCTTAAAACCACTAAGTAGCTAGACTAAAAATAAAAAAGTGATATAGGCCATATCGATACGAGATCCCCTTTCACATATTGCTAGCATGAGTCGATGTTTCGTCACAGCTGAGGTGCAGAGCCACTTTCCTTTCAACTTGTTCATTTTCATAACTTCTACGTTATCTACAAGAGGTTTATTAGAAGATTTTGATGCAATTCTATGTGGTAAGCTTGTAAAGGCACTGTAAATAGGGGGCCATCTGTGTTTAGTTAGCAATTTATCGCTGGATGCAAGTAGTTGTGGTGAGAAAGGACATGTTTTGCAAATCATGGAGCTTAGATCTCGTTATGGAATTGCGAAATATCGTGACATTTTAATTATAAATATTACTGGATGAGCAGCGGCATTAAAGTAATTTGTATTTAAAGTAATGTAATTTCAAGAACAATTTAATGTTTCCTACTGACGTAGCATACAAAATGATTTCAAGTAACTCATCATCTCAAAAAGTTTAGAAGCATTTGAAAATATAACAAAAAACGGTAGCAAAAGTACACATCTAAATGGACTTTTTCTGAATCTAGGTAAGTAGACTTTGAAATCGTTTCTTAGAACATTTAGATCCAAGTGATAGCTCCTTTATTTGACTCTTTTATTTGGAAATTAGAAAATACTGGAGGTTACGAGATCTGATATTGCAAAGCCTGAAGAAGTTAATGACGTTGAGAAAGTAATTGCCCAAAGTTCCATCTCATTGAATATTGTTTCTGCAAACATGCTTCATTGGCTATTAGCATTACTTAAGTTTTTTAATTAAATACCTAGTCGTACGTTTTGTTAAGTTTTAAAGTTTCTTAATCCACATTAAAGTCAAAGTCAAATAATTTATTTCAATTTGGTAGATACTTAATAGGCACTTTTGAATCTCAAAAATTACAAAAAAAAAAAAATAATATATATACTATATTCTAGTCACCTCTTCCAAAAAGTAGTTTCGTATGGAAAAGAATGGGCAAGAAACTCAACCGTTACTCTTTTGAAAATGTTTTACAATATTTTGTATACATTAATAATTTATATACTAGTACTAGCTGTGAATACCTGCTTCGCTGGGTCGTTTTATTAATGATAATTACACATTTTTAGAAATCACATGTTTCAACCCGCGTATCTTCTACACCCTTAGATATAGGTATCAACCTGCAACCACCATAGTGCACGATGGGAGCCTTTTATCTATTGCGACATGCGACATACAAACACTATGCGTCTGCGACGTGCAGTTTTAGCTGCAAAGTGAAATATGGGGACACACACCTCTATTTGAACACGATGCACCTAGCATAAAAATACCTACCATACCACAGTAGATAAAAAGAATAAAAAATAAAGCAATGACAGGTAAATTAATTGTGATAGGTACAGACGCCAGCACATCAAGCTACCCGAAACTGTCAAACTTTCCCAATCAATTTTGAACGTAATGTTTTAGCGATAAAGTTCAAAATCTATTAAAGATATTTGATAGATTGTAGTAGCTTGAAGTGCTTGCGTCTGTACATGTTCAGTTTGTCTTACTACTTAGCAACCAGGAAAAGCCAAAGAAAACACTTCTCGAAATAACTTTCTGGCGAAAAAATCCGAAGGAATATTATACACAGTACCTATTCTTGTTTGCGCAAACGTACAAATATGGTGGACAAACATGAGTAGAATGTGCGAAGGTTGACGGTCTTTCAGGGTCAAATTGATAAGGTACATGTGACCTTTGCTTTGACATTAGACTTATTAGTTCGGTTTTGCCTTATGGCGTATTTGCGCAGGACACTCCTTGATGACGTCTCAAAGTCAAGATAAATAGAAAAATATACAAGAGTATTGCCAGTGATGTTTTCTTGCATGCTGTAAAGCGTTAGTGCTACCATTTTCCTTTAAATAATTATGATGATAAAGTGAAGGAGTAGTAGACATAATGACGAGACTTTCACGAAAGTGATTTTCACTGAAAATTATGTTATTGGCCACTTGTGCAAAATTAAAACTGTGTTTTATCTTCTCTTTCTTCAAGTTGTCAAAAATGTAAAAAGTTAAGATGCTGAAGTTAATAATTACTATGTCCCCCGCCCGCTGTCAGCGCCATCTATTAGCAAGCAAATGAGCTAACCGTATAAGAGTCCATAATGTATTGCTAGCTGGCAGGAGCCCCTTACATTTAATTACCTACATTTAACATGTGTTCCAGTAGTCGTAAAAGCATCTAGCCCAGAAACACGCCTGTTTTAGTCTCATCATGATGTATTTTTAGAAATGAATCACAAACGAACGCCAAACGAAATTCCGTGAAAAAAATCGGGAACAAAGACCACTCACACCTAAGTTAGTAGTTTTAAAACTCGACGCTATTCCAATAAAAGGTAGAAAAAAGCCTTCGAATCATGACCTCGAATATATAAAATGTCACTATCACACAATCAGGGTATACCATAAGGTCCTTTTTTTACCTCCGCCTACCTGGCCCCATTGTGTTCCGGGGAAAGTTATGTGAAAGACAGACGTACAAAAAATTCTGATTTCTCCTGTCTCTTTCTATTTTTTTCTATAAGCGACCCTTAAGAATTCCGATTTAGATCAGGCCAGTAGTTTTTGTGAGCACGTTCGTAAGGCAATAATAGAGGCAAAAAATATATCGCGTTTTTTTTTTTCAAATTGCAGGTTACGTGTGTCTACGAACAAATAGGTATTGTACGTGTCCGTTGTCTGGTTGAAAGGCTCTATAAATCCAGTGAACAAAGCGAAGAAATTGAACAAATCTGTGTGTATTTTAAATCTTTTGAAATTTTAGAACGTAATTGGTCCTTGGGTACTCGCACACAGGCGGAGAGAAAGACCAGAGGATGTTCAATGCATATACAACATTATTTTTAGTATACTGCAAACCTGATTATAGTTTGTTTAGAATAAGTAACTGATAGTCTTTACACCATATTATATTTTTTCCCTAAAATATTTAAAAATGGTAACAAGTTGGACACCGAGCGACACACAAGTACATATCCGCAATCATATGCGCACAACACAGGTCACAGCCGTTCGGTCGGCGGCGTGTGTTAAGTGGTAACCAACTATTTGTACGGACAATCAGGTAACATAACAAGCTTATAACTTCGTCATTTTTCATGACACAGTTTTGAAATTTTGTACATAGATTCTTTACATAAAAATACTAGACACGTGTTTCGGGTTTGCCATATACTAAAAATAATGTTGTATATTTACAAAAGCATAAATGTTAATCGTAATATGGTTAATAGATAATCGTAATTTATATCTGTCTGTTTCTCAGCGTCAAAGTAAATACAGCTTCTTCCCTATTCATTTTTCATGACACAGTTTTGAAATTTTGTACATAGATTCTTTACATAAAAATACTAGACACGTGTTTCGGGTTTGCCATATACTAAAAATAATGTTGTATATTTACAAAAGCATAAATGTTAATCGTAATATGGTTAATAGATAATCGTATTTTATATCTGTCTGTTTCTCAGCGTCAAAGTAAATACAGCTTCTTCCTTAGAAGGTAAGCGAGGAATGAAGAGTAATTATACAAGCTATTATGCATGCTTATTTTGCAGCAGGTGCACTTCACCTTTGCATAGAAAAATAACTAAACAATAATCTCTATGTGTCAAACATTGGAATGTAATTTCCTTAAATTATGATAACTAACTTTGAAAACAAAATGTAGTTTTGTGGTGTCAGAATATTTCAATTTATGGCAATGAAGTTCATGATGGACCTGCTTGATAATACTGTGGTGACAGGTTTATCTTCTTTCATCAAGGACAGTATAATCAACACCATAATATGTTTATTTCTCCCCATTTATATGGCAATTTTTCCAGTGCAAATGTTGTCATTAGAAATTATCTGGTAAACAGCTCTTAGTCAATATTATCATCATCTGCCTAGCCTTTTCCCAACTATGCTGTGGTCGGCTTCCAGTCTAACCGGATGCAGCTGAATATCAGTATTTTATATGAAGCGACTGCCTATCTGACCTCCACAACCCAGTTACTGGGTAATACGATACCCCTTGGTGAGACTGGTTGTCAGACTTTCGGGCTACTGACGACCCGTAACGACCGTCAAAGATCCACGAATGACAGCCGGCACCAACGGCTTAACGTGCTTTCCGAGGTAAGGAGGGGTCTTGGTATGTGAAGATGTTCACCCATCCACGGATCAATCGCGGCAAGCGTAGCTTAACGTGATCGATTGACCCGTGGGGCTGTTATTACTTAGCCACAAGCCCCTCTTAGTCAATATTATCAAAAATAATAATTCCCTGACCAATTTAGCTGACCCGCCGAACTTCGTGGGTACTGCCTCAGAATGATCACCGAAATCAGTCACTCCGTTCTTGAGATAACAACAAAATCCGTTCCATACAAAATGTATCAGATAAATAATTATCGTCATTTCTATTTCTTTTTTTTTTTTTTTTCGTGAATTTTATTCCATGTTTTAATTTAGTTATTCTGCTATTCGGGGCGGAAACAAATCCAAAAAATTAAACATCGTAAAAATCGGACCAGCCGTCCCTGAGTTATAGATGTCGTAACTAACCCGACTTTGTTTTATTTATTTCGATTTAGTGACCACTTTGAAATAACTAACTACATACCAATATACACTACCCAATTAAATAACTAACAATAGAACATTAAATCAAGCTTGTAATTCCCGAGGGGTTAGGTTGAGATGTATCTAATAGTATACCCACGTTCGTCCCATGTAATAAGGGGGCAAGCTTATCACTATCAGCCGGGCACAAATCCAGACTACGGACTGCTACTGAGAAATCTCTGACTGACTTACTACAAATATTTATTATACCAAAACAAAACGCACGCTTAGGCACCAAAGCACTTCTCCAAATTTTGTCCATCCAATTCTCAATAATTACATGTCAGTTTTTTTTTTTTTTTGGAACGGTAGCATTTCATTTATTTCTGTAAATTAAAATAATAAGGAAGCAAATAATAACTAATACCTAATTAATACTTAAAAATATACATATATTATGTACAAGTATTTAACAAAAAAGAAATATATAAAGAAAAAGACAAGAGCTCATTGGGCATCAAAAAATTCGTCCGCATCGCTGTCAATGGGGTAAGTGCCCAAAAGGCTGGCAGATAACAAGCACGCTTAGGCACCAAAGCACTTCTCCAAATTTTGGAATGTCCATCCTATAACCCACCACCTGATTAACACTAATAAAACTCCAAACTACGCCCGCAAAGAGAAAGCATGAACAAACTGCAGAACAAAGGAATAAAACAATTTTCACTCGCGTCATTCCAAGCGCGACAGTTTAAATGGAGAAAAACTATCGATCATCAGTCGTTGGAGTCGAAAGTGGCGCATGCACAATGACACCAAACTCTCACTCTATCACCGATTAATTGGAGTCAACGGATCGCACACGATAGCTTAGAAAAAAACGTCCAAGTTAGAATAGGGGATAAGATTGAAGTGTTCTCGATTTCATTTGAGTTTTGATGAAAGAAATTTATGTTACGGGTAGCCAGAAACTCGGAAGTTTGACGACCAGTCTTGCATATTGTACCTATAATGTTCGCACTGCTGGTACACATGCCCCCTCTCTGAGAGAGGGAGTGGGTTGTAATCCACCACGAGGACCCGGTGCGGGTTGGTGGATGTCACATGTCTTCGAATTTTTGGTTCTAGGACAGGCGGGTTTCCTCACGATGTTTTCCTTCACCGTTTTAAGGACCAGTCCTACCAAGGGGTATCGTGTTACCCAGTAACTGGGTTGTGAAGGTCAGACAGACAGTTGCTCTATGTTAAATACTGGTATTGAGCTGCATCCAATTACACTGGAAGCCGACCTCAACGTTTGTAGTTGGAAAAAGGTTAGGCAGATGATGATAAAATAAATAGGAGTTAACACGTTTTGTAAATGATTTGTTACATTGGGATAATTATTATGGACCTCCAGACCAAGGAGACCAAGGGAGAACGTGGAACCAGTGGATGCTTCAACACGTAAAATAAATTGACCTAGATACAATTTAGAGTCCCTGGTTAGGTGAGCGCTTGTTGGATTGCTTATTATATATTTATTTTAAAACTACAAATAAAAAGAAACCAATTAAAAAAAAAATGAACAAATAAAATATCATCATCATTGGCAGCGTTGTTCCACCCACTGTTGAGTACAGGCTTCCTCCTTATCGTGCCGTGCTTCTCTGGCCTGTGCGAGTCTCATCCAGGTCTTCCCCACGATCTTCTGTAGGTCATCCTCCCACCTGGCTATTGGTAAATAAAATATACCTATGTAGTATGAATTAAACAAAAGTATGCACTATTCCCAGTACTTTTGCATCTAAATTGCACAATATTCAATCAAAACAATGCTTCAATCGACCTATACAATTACGGACTCCTAAAAACTGAAAGAAAGTGATGTTACACCAGAGTATCATTGCACGAGAAAAAACTCAAGCGTCATTGTTTTCTAACCCCGTCTCTTTCTAACTTAAAGAAAAATTTATCGCTGTCTCGTGTTGAAGAAAGTGCGCACGCTCATCCAGCTGAACGGATTTACGTCACACGTAGTATATGGAAGAATTTAGTCAGGTAATAATATTTTTTTTTACTTATTGGCTTTGACAGATTGATTGTGATGAATTTGTGTGACGTTTTTATAAGTTAAATACCTACTAATAAGGTAAAATCACATCTACATTCCACAAGGGGTTAGGCAGAGATGCACCTATAATGTATCCCTCGTGTGGTAGGATAATAATATGTCCCTTGTAATAGAGGGCGAGAATGTTCTCCAGACTCCGGACTGCACTGAGAAATTCCAGATGGAAAAAAAACCAATAACAAGAAGAATATTCAAGCTTAAATAGCACAAGCCTTTACAAGACTTTTAATTTTTTAATTGACCTACCTTAGATTCTGAAACAATGAAAGAAAATTCGATAGATGCCTTCAGGTAATTTGAAAGAAACTAGTTTTCATTGATGAAAATATAAAGTAAAAGAGTCTAGATATACTTAATTGGGAAACAAACATTCTTTTGCTGATAACTTCTTTTATTGTTTTACAATTAATTTCCCTTATTGAAAATAAGTATATGTTACAGTTTCATATCCTGAACAAAATTCATCAATTGTTTTCTGTTAAGTAATTAAATTGCATCTAATACTCTTACATATACTGTTATCGATAGTGAGAGTGAAAGATGACGTCGAATCGTGAGTGGGTATTCTGCTAGAACGAGGCGGCAATATAAACAGTAGTGCACGTGAAAGGGACAGTAGACAGAAAATGAGATGAAGTGTGGGAATGCGTGCAGGTAACGATGCAATATGCTTTCAAGTAAATGTTGGGAATCGTTGTGGTTCAATTAGATATAGTACTGCAGCAAATAGAATGAATATGGTATATTTAGAAAACTCCAACTGATGTGATAACATTACGTAAGCGTGATTTTAAGACAAGCAAAAATACAGTAATCGTTAATCATGGTCAAGGCTCTTGGTGTGGCAATGAATCATTATTTACTTACTTCAAAATTTTAGAATACAATCTAATTTTAGTAACATCTGCAGTTATTTTTAACTTGTTATCCTTAAATAACATTCATTCTATAATTAGTAAAGTATTTTATTTTACGAAAAACTCTATTGAAACCATTTAGGAATGACTTATTACTTTCACATTTTTAGCATTCCATTATGTCAAAGATCTTAATAGAATATAAGGTTTATCAACATAAACATTTTAGTCGAAAGAAGTCCACTGCTGGACTTGTGCCTAGCCACAGCAACGCCATTTCCACTGGTCCTGTGCTTCTCGCATCCAGCTGATTTGACTTCCAATGCTACGTCTTCCGGTAAGCTGTCGCCACTCCAGAACCTTCTAATCCCATTGATCAGCCATCTCGTTCTGCGAGTAATACGCTCTATCAACTGACACTTAGTTTGGCAAGTTTTGGGCTGTGTCGGTTACCCTGGTTCTTGGTTGTTTGGAATACAGCCGGTCGATTCTGTAAAAACTCACCGTGAAATCATAAGTGAAGTGAGCACGTAATAGTGTTAATCCCTAGCGAATGACAGCTCACTCCACGGCCACTTCACCGAAGCTTTCACGGAGAGATGGTTACAGAATCGCACGGCAGGTTAGTTATAAAATTGAGCAGCGACGCTTCCCCGCTTCGAAGCAACAAAAAATGTTGAAGAAAGTAAAAGCGTTCTCATGTTTAGAATTGTTTTTATAAACGATTGAAAAAGTATGCTTTTGTATAATAACAACAATGGTTTAGACAATACCTTGCGCAACACGTGTGGGTTTAGATATACAGGTCGAAACGACCGAATTTTATGATTTTTAGCTAAAATTTAACATTTTATATGATTTATACGAATTGTATTGTGTTTATTTGTTCGAGTTCGGTTCAGGGGTTTAGGAATATGGGTTCTCGTTGATTCTGAATAGCTTTGTCGATTGGATTTGGAGTTCGTATTATCTATTTTAGAATATACTACCTACACCCACATCGTGCTCGTGTGGACAATAATGTTTTCTCACTAAAAATTTTCATAGCATACATAAACTCGCGCCTATTTCCCATGGGGTAGGCAGTTCTGTATTCTGAGACTTTGGCGTAGGTAATTATGTCGTAACGTTTACAGTCAAACTATGTAAGTGTCCCCTTTGCAAGGACAAACCAATCGATATTTAAAGTTTATTTGAAGAAAACCTAGTTACAGCTGTTGGCGACCGTTGAGCTAAAATGGATGGCCAGTTGGTTAGTTATCCTATTTATGGATCAGTAATAAGCAAAGAGAATTAAACCACTAAGCTGATATATCAATTTCGTCTAGGCACACGACTCACCACTGCGGGCCGGGGGACGAAGAAGATACAGCGGTTTTGATTGGCCGATGCAACAATGTCAGGACGAATGTTCCAAACATAGTGATGCACAAGTCAGTGTGAATATCGATATCGATAAAATCGACGTCTATTAATTCTACATTTTTTAAAACTATACTGATAGGTTGTTAACTGGGTGAAAATGAAACGCTGACGTAACACTTCAAATTTATTCAATTAAATCAATGCTAAAATTAAATCCAGCTTATTTAATCGACTGAAAATATGTTTCATGAAAATAATAGCAATGTCAACCCTTGTCGGATAGAACAATAAATTTTCATAAATGAAATTCTAATTTTATGAATTTATTGTGCAATTAGGATTTAAAAATCACGTTTACACGTCAAGCTAGCTAGAGTCGACATTTACTAACTGATAGTCGTATTAGGTCATTCTGATCAAATCCGCCCACACTAAAATTCCAATAAAACCGAAAGTGTTTTGTTTCATTTTATATTTATAGCAACATAAGCTAGAGATAATCGCCTGTAGAATTTATAACTGCTTGCCAGCGCTCAGGTAATTTTCTAACGGACTGGTATCTTCCATCTTGGTTGCCAGCCTTTATCTCCTTGTCTAGGGTAGTGCGTAGGGATCCGAGGTCAGAATAAACAACGCCGCCTATGTTGTGTTTTAACTGATGGAAGCACCCATAGTCACACGGACTGATGTCGGGAGAATAGGGCAGCTGAACCCAACGCTCAGTGTGGCGTGCACTCATACGCTCGTCCACAGGGGAGTGTCGGTGAGGCCGAGCATTTTCATCCAACAGACACACTGGACTGCTTGCGTTTTGGGGTTCCTCAAATTGTTTAAAAATTGAATGTAGCGTTGGTTTTTTTCGTTGTGACCCAATATTTCATAATACCAGACGCCGTTGTAGTCCAACGCTAGCACCAACAGGAACTTAGGTCCAAACTTTTCTACTCGTGCCTCTGTTGGTTGTGTTTGGCCTGGTCCTTCTCAGGTTGTCGGTATAGGCTGATCCAGGTTTCGTCAATAGTCAATGTATGCTTTAAACGGCTTGGTTGCTGGTTTTATGCACGTAAATAATTTTTTGCGTAGTCCACACGCTGATCCTTCTGGTCCTGGGTGATTTAACGCGGCAACCACTTGGTGTTAATTTTGCGCATTTTGAGTATTTTCGTCATAATTTCATAACAGATGCCAGTCCTATTTATGAACTCAATAAGATAAAGTGAAAAATGAAACTATATACATACACACACCGGCAAAATTAGAGGAACACAAAAAAAAGGTGCCTTTTTTTAAAAACTTGTGGGTATTTCGACGAGTGGTTCCGTTATTTGAATGATTGCCCTTTTTTCATATAACATTATGGGCTTTTATGACATTTTTAAGCCTTCTAACAGAAATTGTACCCTCTTAAGTGTTTATTTACACTTTAAGCTTCTAAGTGTTTTTGATAAGAAAGTTGGTTTATGCAGTCAATGGTGGCCCTAGCTCATTACGTTTGTTTTGTTTGGAGAGTTAACATTGTATTGCATACAGAATGAGTGATTTGCCTGCAACTGAAGTCGCCAGGGCTGTAACAATGATTGAGGAAGGTCACACCTACCGTTCAGTCAGTCGAACGTTGGGTGTATCAGTATCCGTGATCCACCGTAATGTGCAACGGTACAGACAGCCAGGATCTTACGTGCGCAGACGAGGGCAAGGCAGAAATCGTGCAACCAGTGCCGTAGACGACCGTTTTATAAGGGTGCAAACTTTAAGAAATCGTCGTCAAACGGCTGTTCAGACCCGAGCTGTCTTAGAAGAAGTGCGTAACGTACGTGTTAGTGAACGAACAGTGAGGAGAAGGTTAAATGAAGTTGGTTTGAAGTCATACGTGCCAGCAAAAGCGCCAAAACTTGAGGTGAGCCATGGAGTAGCAAGATTAGCGTTCGCTCGTGAGCATCAAAATTGGTCCGATGAATGGAGTCGAGTTTTGTTCTCCGACGAAAGCCGTTTTTGTGTAAATTTCATCGACGGAAGGGAGAGGATGTGGAGATATCGAGGAGAACGTTACCATCAAGCAAATTTTTCCGAAACAATGGCTTACGGTGGAGGGTCTGTTATGGTGTGGGGTGGTATAAGTTTGACGGCACGCACCGCTCTGGTCATTATTGATGGCGGTTCTTTGACTGCTCACAGGTACATAACTGAGATCCTAGAACCCCATGTTATGCCTTTTGCCCCATTCATAGGCCCAGATTTTGTGTTTATGCACGATAACGCACGGCCCCACACTGCGCGCATAGTGCGTGATTACTTAAGTGAGACTGGTGTAACCCAGATGGACTGGCCTGCACGATCTCCGGACATGAATCCAATAGAACATGTCTGGGACATGATTGGACGAAGGGTTCGTGAAAGAAATCCTGCCCCTAGGAATGTTGAAGACCTGAAATTGGCGCTGGTTGAAGAATGGAGCATTTTGCCTCAGGAAATGATTGAAGATGTCATCAGAAGCATGGCTAGACGTATCCAAGCCCTTATAATGGCGCGTGGAGGCAACACGCGCTATTAATTCTTTTTTTTTTAATTTAACTCTGTTTTTACGCATTTGAAAACATAAAATTTTTTCAGTCAAGAGCATTTTTTTAATTTTTTTATTAAATAAATCCTAATAAACCATACAATTTGTTTTTTTTCTTGCATAATATAAACGAACAGACTCAAATAAACCATAAAAATTAAATAATAGACATTCAATCTCAAAAAATGATGTTTTCTTTTGTGTTCCTCTAATTTTGCCGGTGTGTGTAGTTGGCTTCAAGAACTCAATTATGATGACACTGAACAGTTTTAACATAAACATCATTATGCAAATATGCTACGATCAAAACAAAAATACTCACTGCCACACACACACACACTACCTTCAAGCGTTCCTCAGTTTCAGCTCCAGATTTATGGTCACCTCCACGATGTTCTGAAATATCATAGTTGCCAGCACTGAAGCGCCGGTACAACTCTTTCATTGCATGATATATTTTTTTGAATGGACGGGTTTGATCCGAATGACATACCTAATAACTTTTATCGTCAATATTGTAGAATTAGTTTTGAAGTTGTCACAACACTACAGCTATAGTACACGTAGAAAGGGACAGACGTATTGAATATACCCTAGTGAGAGAAAGGGACTTTTCATAAAGACCAACGCGGTATACATTTTTGTGCTATTTTACGTACACAACCAGCATAGCTTGAGCTCTGCAATTATTCATAATATTATTAAATTACAAATATATTTTAATTACCGATGAAAAGTTATGCCATCTTTTTTATAGCTGGATGTTCTAGACGATTTCCCACACCTTTTAATTGAACAGGAACTCGATAATAATTGTTTTTATTTATTCGGAAATGTTTTAAAAGTTATCAAAATAACCGCGTGTGCAGAGATCCAATAACTAGTCATAACCATAGATAAAAAAACATAGCTAAAATGGCCACTCATAGCGACTTGACATAGATTTAAGAAAAACTGTATTTAACGTTAGTCCATATATTTTTGAATAAATTTTATTTATTATTTTATGTTTATCTAATATAAGTGCAATTTCATTTATGTCTCGTGAACCTGAGTCGCCCGTATGAGCAGTCAAGAGATTTGTATACGAGTAGTCATTCTTATTAAATTAATTGAATGCTTTTTCGCACTGACACTTTCAAAACATTTTCCTGCCGTGCTATTCTGTAACCATCTCACCGTGAAAGCTTGGGTGAAGTGAGCGTGGAGTGAGCTGTCATTCGCTAGGGATTAACACTATTAAGTGCTCATTTCACTTATGATTTCACGGTGAGATTTTTACAGAATCGACCGGCTGTTGTAGGTACTTAGGTACTTATCTAACAGCTCACCAACACGTAACACTATATTTAAACACAAAACAAATATTAAAAAAAAAAAAAACTTTTTGAACGATTGCATATAAAGAACCTTTTGTTCACACAGCAATCAATTTTAATACATAAATAAGTTTTTGTAAATAGGCATCTAAAGAAAAAGGCAGTTGTCCAAGGTCAGGAGAGTGATCTTCGATTGCTCTTTATTGCAATTACGGAGACAGTACGTTGAACCAACGTCCTTTAAATATGCTACTTTTTATTGTATGGACGGACGGGACGTTAAACTAGGGCGTAGTACCTGGAAATCACGTTTGTTTTGGTAAAGGAGAATGCTTTTTTGGATATTTTTTTATTTCTGCGCTGAGGACTTGCTGAACATTTTCTCTGGCAGTACATAAACTACCTACGTAAGTACAGTAGGCTGCACGTTAGTGGTAACAGAACCAGTACAGTGGACCCCCGGTAATCCGGCCCCTGTCTAATCCGGCACCCCCTGTAATCCGACATGTCTATTATGTATTATTGAATATTTTTTTGAAAATCTTCACTAATGTAGATATTCGCTAAATTCCGGACTATAGGGGGTTTTAGGCAGTACTACATAATCCGAAAAATTCGATAGCTCGACACTGCCCTGCAAAACGTTTGTTGGATTACCGGGGGTCCACTGCATATTTATTGAAACTCGTACTGCACCAGCCCAGCTCAAGGTCAAAGTGTTGCCACCGTCGTGCAGTCGACTGTATTCAATGTAATCTAACAAGGAAACCTCGCGAGGTGTCCCTCACCGATTTAGTTGCGGCTTTACTATAATAATCTACATGAAAAATGATGAGATACGTATTTTTTCTTTTTTGCTAACAAACCCAAAATGATGGTTTGCAGTTTTCACATATTTCTAATAAAATTATTCCAAAATGACTTTAACCATTAAAAAGAGCATAAAAATTATGAAAAATACCTTTATTCACATATTTATAAAAATTGTGGATATACAATTTTTTTAAATTAAAAATAACAATAAATTCATAACTCAAAAACTATTTATTATTTTTTAATGGGACCAATTTTAAGTCTTATAAATATGTGAATAAAGGTATTTTTCATAATTTTTTATGCTCTTTTTAATGGTTAAAGTCATTATGGAAAAAAATTACTAGAAATGTGTGAAAACTGCAAACCATTATTTTGGGGTACGAACTTTGAGGGTGATTTTCACCCCTTTAAAACGTTTGTTACCTAGCAAAAAAGAAAAGATACGTATCTCATCATTTTTCATGTTGATTATTATAGTAAAGCCGCAACTAAATCGGTGAGGGACACCTCGCGAGGTTTCCTTGTAAGTAGGGTTACAATAATTATCTTCATCAGAGGTTGAAAGTCACGTTAGTCATAACCTGGACTTGGATAGACTGCTCATTGTGACAAAGCCCGGTGATCATGATGGAACTATCAACTTTTCAAGACCTCGGATTAACAAATCCCGCGCTCTCGATTTTTCTTGATCTTGCTCTCGATTCACTCTCGATCTTTCTCGACCAGGCTCACGATTCACTCTTGATCTTTCTCGATCTCGCTCTCGATTCACTCTCCATCTTTATCGATCTCGCTCTCGATTCACTCTCCATCTTTATCGATCTCGCTCTCGATTCACTCTCCATCTTTATCGATCTCGCTCTCGATTCACTCTCCATCTTTCTCGATCTCGCTCTCGATTCACTCTCCATCTTTCTCGATCTCGCTCTCGATTCACTCTCCATCTTTATCGATCTCGCTCTCGATTCACTCTCCATCTTTCTCGATCTCGCTCTCGATTCACTTTCTATCTTTCTCGATCTCGCTCTCGATTCACTCTCCATCTTTCTCGATCTCAATCTCGATTCACTCTCGATCTTTCTCGATCTCGCTCTCGATTCACTCTCGATCTTTCTCGATCTCGCTCTCGATTCACATTTTGAAGGATATTGCTTATCCATTGCTTCATGTGTTCGAAAATTTTGTCTGCTCAGCAACGTAAACAACGCAATGAATGTTGCTGAGCTGCCAAAATGAAACCCATTGCTACTGATAGTGTGTTACGCAATTACGCCGCTGGTTTCGTTGCAAAATCCTTTGATTGTTGAAATGTGTTTGTTGTGTCAGATTGAATAGAAATCTAATTCAATCCTAAATTATTGCGATTAAACAATTATTAGGAAAATGTCAACTTTGAATGGAAAATGCTCAAATATGCATATAAGAGGGTTGGAAATCAAAAGATATTAGATTTCTTTTCTTTTATATAATATTGATGTTTCTAATTGGAAATTAATACGATTGAATTTAGGAGTGTGACAATATAAAAGGAGGTTTTATAGGAAAATGATTATGAATCAGCTATTATGAATTTCAAGAAGTACAGAACCGCAGGGTAATTGCGTAACACACTCTCAGTAGCAATGGGTTTCATTTTGACAGTTCAACAACATTCATTGCGTTATTTACGTTGTTGAACACACACATTTTTCGAACATATGGAGCAATAGATTAGCAATATGCTCCAAAATTATTCAAATTGAGAGTAATAGTGTGTTACGAAATTAGGGTGCTGTTTGAAGTGGCGGTGCTTAACATGATCAACATATAATTTTCCCACTGCTGGGGCCTGGGACACAGGTATCCTCTTGGTGAGTATGCCGTAATCCACTACGCGGGCCCAGTGCGGGTTGGTAGTTGTCACATGTCTTCGAATTATTGGTTCCAGAACATTCGCCGGTTTCTTCACCGTTTTGAGAGCAGTGGTGATGAAATAACTTACACAAACTAAAGCCCCTGTCTGGGTTCGAACCTACGACCTACACTCGTAACTCGCGGCTCGCGGCTGTTAGCACTTGGCCACTACTGCTTTCTGCGGTGCGTGGGAGACGCCTACTATGCCCAGTAGTGGACATATTTCGGCTGAAATTATGATGATGGTGATTATGAATTTCTAAGGCAGGTATGATAGGTACAGACGCCAGCACTTCAAGCTACTACAATCTGTCAAATTTCTTTAATAGATTTTCAACTTTATCGCTAAAGTATAAGATTCAAAGTTGATTGTGAAAATTTGACAGTTTCGGGTAGCTTGATGTGCTGGCGTCTGTACGTAGATAACGCACAACATCGGATCGGGTCGATGCCTATTTTCTAAGCAAGCTTCGTGCTACTGAATTTAAATATTTCAGTTAATACAATGTTGTATGTCTTTGACTAATGGCGTATATTTCAGTTGTATGTCCCATTTAAATGCAAATGTCTGTTATTAAGCCTAGTTTTGTGTAGATAGTTGGTCAAAGTTAGGCACAAACAGGTTTCATTTTACGTTCAGAAGAACCTACATGGACAAATATTTGATTTGAAATTATAATGATCGTATTTCGAAAGTCCTCGATTACCCAATGTACGAACACAAATAAACTTAGGGCTCATTTTTCAATCGGCGGATAATTTTTAGTCGTGGAATAAAATTGACGTCTGACAGATTTTGTATGGAAGAACTGTCAAAAATTCAAAATTATTCCTCCGATAAAACTATCTGGCGTTGAAACAATCTGCCATTAGGGCTGATTTTTCAATCATATGATAACTTTATTTTTAAATTGGATACAAAAACGACAGCTATTTCACACAATAACTGTCATCATCTGCCTAGCCTTTTCTCAACCATGTTGGGGTCGGCTTCCAGTCTAACCGGATGCAGCTGAATACCAGTATAGAATTTTTTCTCAATCGACAGATAATTTTTATTCGCAGAATAAAAATGACGTATGATTGAACTGAAATTGCAAAAAAAAAAAATCAGCTGTTCCCTACATTTATGTTCGCATAACTCGTCAAAATGTACGGAACAGGTGATTTTTTTCGCGATTTCTGTTTCTGTCCCATAGTAATAGTTGTTCATAATGATGACTACAATGACCCCTTAAGAGGTTGTACGTTATTTAAGTTTCAGCCTGTATATTTAAACTTAATAAAACCTAGTTTTATCAGGTGATGACCGGCACCCTAATTGCGTAACACACTATTACTGTCCATTTGAATCATTTTGAAGCATGTTGCCAATCCATTGCTCCATATATTATGTGTTCGACAAAAGTGTCTGCTCAACAACGTAAATATAACGCAATGAATGTTGTTGAACTGTCAAAATGAAATCCTTTGCTACTGATAGTGAGTTACGCATTTACCCTGCAGGTAATTATAATTTAACACTAAATACAGTGCAGAGAGGTAGTTATTGCACTGGAATGAACTCGTCGCAACGTTTTTTTTGTCACTTTGTTCATAGTAAACGACAAAATTTTTATGTACAGACGCCAGCACATCAAGGTACCCAAAACTGTCAGATTTTCCCAATCAACTTTGAACCTTATGCTTTAGCGATAAAGTTGAAAATCGATTAAAGAAATCTGACAGATTGTAGTAGCTTGATGTGCTGGCGTCTGTACTTACTGGATCGGTTGCGATAACAAGTAGGGTCGCTTACTCTGCAATTCAAAAATATAGAAAACCGTTATGCTAACGATACACTTAGCATTTCCTATAACTTAAAGAATTGTTATATTTTGGCGGGAAAGTTGATGAGCCATTGCCCGTTATGGTTTAAAATGTCGTTTGCTATGAAAAACGCTGTTTAGGTAAAAGTGTCGCATACGATAAGTCGGCGGTAATGGCTCGATATGATGGTCTTTCATATTATGCATTTAGTAAAAAGATTTTATTTGAACGTTACTAACAGACACTTTAATTTTATTTATTTGTATAGATAGGTCACCGACATCACATTATCATGTTCTGGGCTTATACAATTTAGATTGCCCTCTATGCGCTCAGCAGAAGCTAGCTAAAGTAGGCAGGCATTTTTTCCATACACGGCTTTAAACTACCAAACAGAAACCATCGAAACATACTGGAAAATAATTACAACACAGTTTCTAAACGAAACACACATGTCATTCCAAGACGCACACACACAAACACGTCTTCCAACGCCACTCATAACACACACTCACTCTGATTCACGGTGGTGAGATTGTGTGTGTGCGAATAGTGATGGCGTATGTGTGTGCTAGGACAGTGGGTCTTTATGCTCTACAGGATATAGGTCAGCATGTCTTCCCCTCATTTGTAAATAGAACGAAGGGTACTGTTAATAGTTACTGTTAGATTATTTGCTCTTGTTATTTTTTTATCTGTCTGCGCAATCGTCACGGTCTTTCCTTTGAGGTTGATTTCTTTGCCTTTCGTGTTTGGGACACGTGCAGTTATAAAAAAGGTTTGATAAGATTTGGATATCGGGATGTGTGAAATGTGTGAATACAGAAATATTTATTGAGTACGTTTTGTGAGCAGTGTTGGCTCAGTTGCAACGGGCCCGCCTTACGAGCACTCGTAGCAGTAGGTCGTGGTTTCAAACCTAGGCAGGCCCTTTATTTTGTATAATTTATTTCATCACTACTGGAAACCGGAATGTTCTAGACCCGAAAATTCGAAGACTTGTGACTTCTACCAACTCGCACTGGGCCCGCGTGGTGGATTACGGCCCATTTCCTCACACAGAGGAGGCCAGTTTATCAGCAATGACACTACAGGCTGAATATGCTGATTGTGATAGGTACGTTTTGATAAACAATTGTGTGCAAGGGAAGGAAGTTACCATTTTTGCATGGTATTATGTTCATCACAATATCATTGTTTTCTTCATCCTGCACAATTCCTGTTTGAATCTTTGTTGTCATCTCACAAGTTGTGAAGCCACGTAAGGACTCTAAAGTCTAGCTTGCCGATGGTTGAAACTGACATAATTATTTGATCTGCACTAATTTGAAGCACAGTATCCAAAGGTTAATACGTAGGAGAACCTTTCAACCTTCAAAACCGTGCACTGGTAAAATTGTTCTCTAGTAAGGTTGTGGAGCCTGCAGAAAAGCTCCCAGCGGGCCACCAACTATTACATGGCCCACCTGGAAATCTCTTAACCGACTTAGAAGTCAAAAGGGTCAATGCGGGTACAACATAGTCAGTAAGAGGTACTCTGCCGAGTCACAGTGCGAACAGTGTGACTGTGGAGGCACGTCACAAACGATGCCTCACCTCGTTTCGTACTCTCTGTGTAAAAACACACACTATCTAAGACCTTTGCGAGGCCAACGCTAACGCTATAGAAGTAGCCGAATTCTGGTCAAAGCCTATATAAAACAGTAAAAAGGAATCTCCTATACGACGAAGAAGAAGCATAAGTTACATCTGATGATTTGGCCCTCGACATTAAAACCTCGCATTAAACAATGTTAATTGAACCTCATAGTTAGTGGACTATGAGGTACTAGGACTAGTACTGACTAGTTAATACACTACAAACTACTTGGCGATGTCCACGGCGAGATTAAACGTCGAGTCTAGTAATAAATCTTGATCTCGATGCGGCTAACCCTGCCCTTACGAGTGCTACATCATTTGATTGCCTTTTCCTCAATTAATCCAACACTTGTAACATAACGACTGACAAATGTGCGATCTGTATCTAGGAATGTCTTCCTATGTATTGTATGGGTTGCAGTATTATGCAGTGTGGGCTTTAAGAATCATAGGCTGATGACAAACGACATGCTATAGATGTTTAATTGTTTTTGTAGTTTATGGCATCGGTTCCTGCTTGATTGAAGGGTGCAGAAACGAAAGCAGAATATAGAAACCTTCTGAATAATTCGAGTAAAAGTATATGATACAAAAGATCCAATGGCAAGCCATGACAAATTCAACATAAATGGTTGCATTTGTCATGATTCGTTCTCCAAAATACGCTTGACACGGTTGGTCGTGGACAATGACAATCTTTACATACCAAAACCCTTCCATGCCTCGGAAAGCATGTTAAGCCGTTGGTCCCGGCTGTTATTCCTGGATCTTTGATAGTCGTTACGGGTTGTCAGGTGCCCGGAAGTCTGACATCCAGTCTTACCAAGAATCTTCTCAATTATTACCCAGTAATTAGGTTGAGGTTCCATGAAATATACTGGTATTCAGCTGCATCCGGTAAGACTGGAAGTCGACTCCAACATACTTGGGAAAAGGATAGATTGATTGTTCTCCAAAATCACTTGTTTCGGACACTTGATTTGGAGTTAGTCAAAATATCTCTTGTATAAACTCAATCTTTTGCGATGCACGATGTATTCAACTTCTTGACCTAAGGAAGTTGTGACTTATGAGAATCTAATTATAGAGGCTGTTAGAAACCAAAAAACTAAAATTCCATTAAACTGTTACAGTCGCCACATAATCTTACACCAAGCACGTGAACGTACAGACTACAGTATGTCCGTCTATCACAGTAACCTTGCTCGCCCTATCTCTAATTACTTAGGTCTTTGGCCGTTTTAAACACACTGACTTTCAAACGTACCCATTCGCAAGAATTTACTTTTTATAAACATTCATTTTCGTCGTTTTTTTCGTTGACTGTTAAAGTAATTTTACTTCTTTCGTTTTGTTTGTAGAGAACATTACTGTGGTCAGGTGAAACTGTTTATGCATGGAATTTTTGGTAATGTTGTTTGGCGGAATAATTTTCGCATTTTTGTTTGTGTGGTTTAAAGGCTTGAACTTTTCTACTAGCAGCTATAAAATGAAAACACACACAACAACTACACTATAGAATCTTGCGAATTGTACGTAGCCTTTGAGATTGTATCTAGAAATATCTGGACTAGTTTATAAATTTGCTGTATTTTTTTTTGATCTAACCTCTAAATAACCAAGTAAGGTACCTGTTTTTTGGTCAAATAAAAGAATGTGAATCACCACCTGACGTTGATTCAACAATGAATAGAATTAACCTTTATTATTTATATATACTTTATTGTACACCACAAAAATGCATAGCATAATATTTAAGGTCATTATAGCGTATTGCTTGGTAACGACTCTTGCGCATCTTTCCTTATTTTCCCGGTATTTCCAACAAATCATTTTTTTAAATCCAATCAATTCTCTCACCAGGTTTCTAAGTCATCGTGACCACCTGCTTCAGTGTCAATTACCATATTAAATTCCGCAATAAACCAAGAATTCTGAACAAATCCCTTTGAATACCTTTAAACACGCAACTCCATTCAAGCAACCTGTGACTTAACACGTTATACATTTTAAATCGCAATTATTACACTCGAACACATTTCGATAGAGAATCGACGCGTGCGCAAAGCTCGACCCCATTCGGCTGCGGCCGAAGTTACGTCATATTGGTTAGCGAATTAGGACAACTATGTACTAGAGGAAACTAGGGCACAGAAGGACCAGTTCATACAATGCACAGCACAAAGGTTGTGTTTCAATGGGGCAACAGGAACTTAGGGTGTACTTTAGGGTTATGGTCAAAGAAATCTTGGGGGACAAAACAGTGTGGACCCGTCTTTGTTATTCTCGATTCACTATCATTATCTTGGAGAACAAGTTTAGTCGTAGGACTAAAGTATCTTTAGCCGCTAAGGACTGAAGTGACAATCGGTCTTCCACAATCGGTCTTCCAGGCTAAGTGCTCATATACAGAAGCGACGCGCGTCAATGGTAGAAGCAACTGCTGTCATCGACGAGTTTCGATGGGTGCCGTCAACGTGTGTCAGCAGCTGTCGTCGACAACATGCCGCTCGTGTATCGATCGCTCAACCGACTCCAGTCGGCATTTCTAAATCATCAAAAGTAATGCCAAATTGTTGTGCGTTAATTGTGCTTACACACTAGCGGCACGCGTCAACGACAGAGGTAACTGCAACGTGCCGCTACGTACGGTGCTCAAATACACGAGCAAAATTCTAGTAATTATGTTAACGTGGAACCTCGTTGTTAGGAAGTGGGTTTACTGTAGCTTCCTATTTCGTGGTAGGTACCTACTGTCGCTACGTGACGTCAGCTTTGGCAATTTTGCTCTTAGTGATTAGAAATGTTCGGCGAATAATCTTCACAGATGCTACATACCTTTAAGTATGTGCTAGGATTGCATGTCCATAGATAAAACTAAAGTACGGATAGTTATTAGTTTTAGAGTCTCTCGACTTAGTTTCGTAACTTAGTAACGGTTCTGACGCTGCGTAGACTTTTCCCAATTATGTATGTTGGCGTCGGATTCCAGTCTAACAGGGTGCAGCTGAATACCCATATTTTACACGGAGCGACTACTGGTCAGAAGACCAAAAGTCTGACAGTCAGAGATCTACTAATAGCGACTGTCAAAGATCTACTAATGGCAACCAGTACCAAAGCCTTAACGTGCTTTTTGAGGCACCTAACTTTATTAACACCCACCCACAATTGAACAGGATATAAGATAAAGAAATCATGTTTTTTTTTTTCATACACAGATCCGTGGTATTAGCTGGACAGATTATTGATGATGACAACGGATACAGAAATTTTCCCAACATCAAATGAGTACGGTATAATTCTGGGAAAGCAGCCTTTAATAAATCTTTAGGTGGGCTTTTAACGGATTCCTTTCAAATGTATTCTAAGAACATAATATTTCTGATTCAACAAATAATCACTAGGCACTTCTTTGAAAGTGGTTTTAGGGAGGAATGATATCATTTTTTCTGGAACAATGTTCCTTACCGCACGTAATACTATGCACACTTGGTAAATGAGAGCTTATTATTATTATTATTAATACAAGCCTGTGATGTCCCACAGCAGGGAAAAGACATATCTACTCTCTTTCCACTACACGTTTAAAGCTGTTAAAAGCTGTTTAAAGCTGCTAAAGATAGTTCTTATTGAAGGAGTCCAGCTAATCCTGCCATCTCCAACAAAAAAATTATGCTTCGTGAGTAAATCCAGACTCCGGGCCCCTACGAAGAAATTCTTAATAGAAAAACTCAATAAAACTTTTCCCGACCTAGGAATTGAACCCAGGAGCTCACGCTCATCAGTAGCACTTGTGACCAACGAAGCAGTCAAAAATAAAAGACCCCGTAAAATCAAAATCTATCTACACCGAGCCAAACTCAAATTCAGATTCTATGATTTCATTCGCACTACAAACTAATTCCTCCTATAAAATCCTTTTAAGGAGTTGAAAAGCAACCGATCATCAGATTCTACCCAACAAGTACTTAGTTGTGTCTGTCGCATTTAATGTTAATTAGATCAGGAAGATAGCAGAAGATTTATAGCTGTAGGTAGGTCGTGATTGACACTGCCCTGTAGGTGTACTGTTCGTTGCTCTGTAGCTTTGTAGACTGGTGACATTAAACCTAGTTTTGGTTAAACAGGGCTGGCAGGTGGTAATTACCTGGGGCATTGAGGAATTGTTTTATTATTTTTGTTGAGATTTTCTCTAATGACTTTTTTTTAACGATAAATGATTTAATTTCTGTAAGTAGGTTTGTGCGAACACTTTTACACGTCAATCATATTTTTAAAACTAGATGTGGTCGGCGTTTTCTATCTGACTAGTCTGAGAAGATCGGCCCTTCTTCTCAAACTAGTCAGATAGAAAACGCCGACACACTCAGAGGTCACAGTCTCTTTTAACGTCCAGACATAGTCTTGGTTAGATCATGTCAAGATCATGTAGATTGGTGTCCTGAAATGGTCTTCTGAGGAAAGACCTCACAGATTGAGTGGACCTGTCCAGTCAGTGCACACGTTTGTCAGTAATCATGCGGCTCAACTCTGAACTTAAGGAGCTCAACGATTTGACGAACAATCAGGTTTGGTGATAGAATCAGGGTTGGTATTGTAGCAAAATAACGATAAAAGCCTTGCTATCTGTTACATAATATGTAGTACAACCGTGACCTCATTACCGCCCTAGCTACTCAGTAACCACAATGTCGTACTGGAACTAGCAAAACGAATGAATTTAGTAAAAAGGCGAGGTTAAGCATTTCCTAGGATTTGAGACGTTTCTCTCTTTCGCTTACACCTTAATTAAATCAATTTATTTTACTATAAAATAGAATGTATCATTATATATATAAAAATCAGAATTTAAATTATACGGAAAAGAACCGGAGTTACCGAGACAGTTTGTAGAGTAAGAGAGCAGTCGACTCCTGGAGTGGATACCGCGTATTGGCAAGCTTAGCTTCAGTGGCGTGAGCCCAGCTAGATGGACCGACGACCTTAAGAAGATGGCTGGGACAGACTGGATGTGGAAGGCAGAGGAGAGGGTGTTGTGGCACACCCTGTGAGAGGCCAATATCCAGGAGTGGACAGGGATAGGCTGAGTTGAAATTGATTGATTGACATATGCGAGTACAAAGCCACTACTATTACTCCAGCTTCTGCAGTTCGAAAACTGTTTGTGAAAATCATAATTTCTGTTGTTATTTTAGTTTTTTTTTTCTTCCAACTAGGAGCAAGAATAAAAATGGTCTTTCAGACCGTATTTCGGTCACGGCAGCCAATCTCAACGGAGATTAGCCTTCGGCGCGGGAGATATTATAGTGCACAAGTGTGTGCGCTCTCTCTTCCCTCATTCTTATAGTCCGATGGGACGACACGCAATGCTACAATGACCTGATACAAATCAGGCGCAGGACCAATGGCTTAACTAGATAACGGGGTAAGTAGTAGTCCCGTAAGAAAACACAATAATTGCAGTAGTAACAGTAATTTAAATATCTTAACTCATTGAACGACATGGTGGTCAATCAATCAATCAATCAACTCAGCCTATCGCAGTCCACTGCTGGACATAGGCCTCTCCCAGACTGCGCCACAACACCCTGTCCTCCGCCTTCCGCATCCAGTCTACCCCAGCCACCTTCTTTAGGTCGTCCGTCCATCTAGCTGGGGGGCGTCCCACACTACGCTTGCCGATACGCGGTCTCCACTCGAGGACTTGTCTGCTCCACCGGCCATCGGCCCTTCGACAGACATGGCCAGCCCACTGCCACTTCAGTTTGCTTATTCTGCAAGCTATGTCGGTTACTCCGGTTCCATGGTGGTCACCAACGAGCAACAGCAATTATTTTGTTAATTCTTTGGATAGTAATAATAAATAATTATTTAGACTATTTTGAACCGTATGAGCCAGTAAAATATAATGTGTAAAATTTGTCGAAATCGCGAATCGGCGTCAGCCCAGATGGAAAGTATAGTGTGGTCACCGATGGCCACTACGGCGTTCAATGTGTTAATTAAATAAATAGATTGACAGAGCAGTGGCACCCCTACAATTAGCGTGCTCTATCTCTAAGCTAGATAGGCTTGGTCCCATTGTTCTAAACGTGCCTACAGCGTTACGTATAAGATTGTCTACACATCACCAGACTATTGTAACTAAGATGTTGGGATAATACTGAATTATGTGAACATTTTCTACAACAATGACTACATGGCTTGACGAATTTGATTGTATTTTGTATTTAATAGGCTAGGCGTTTCTTGTTATTTGGGGCCTAATATTTCCAATGACCTGCTAGGTAACAAAATATTAATTACTTATTTCATCTTTCAACATGACTTACCTGCACTAGGCATGATGGATTTTGGCCCACTCCCTCTCACAGAGTAGAGGCTTGTGTTCCAGCGGGGGGGGTTTCTCGAGGGAGGAACGCTGGTTAGAATAACCCAACGGGGCTGACATGGCTTAAGTACAATGGTCCACTTGAAGAACTAAGTGCAGAATCATCATCATCTGCCTAGCCAACCCAACTATGTTGGGGTCGGCTTCCAGTCTAACCGGATGCAGCTGAATACCAGTATTTTACATGGAGCGACTGCCTATCTGACCTGCACAACCCAGTTACTGGGTAATACGATACCCCTTGGTAAGACTGCTTGTCAGACTTTCGGGCTTCTGACTACCCGTAACGACTGTCAAAGATATACGAATGACAGCCGGGACCAACGGCTTAACGTGCTTTCCGAGGCACGGAGGGGTCTCGGTATGTAAAGATGGTCACCCATCCACAGACCAACCGCAGCAAGCGTAGCTTAACCTGATCGATCGACCTGTGCGGCTGTTATTATTTAGCCACGGGCCCCTCTAAGTTCAGAATCCAATCTCAATAAAATAGAACATAGTCCCAGCAGTGGAAACGTGAAATGGTGCATAATCAAGCCGCAAGACCTCCGGCCACCGTTTCACACACGCCTTCAAAAATTACCGCCATATGGACCGGTTCTGTGTTTCTCGCATCCAGCAAATTCTACCGACCATTACCAGGCCATCGGTCCACTTTGTGGGGTTTCTAACCTTGCTGCACCATCCACATCCGTGGCCCAAACTGGAAAACTGTTTCGGCTCTAAGTACCAGCCTCACATTATTTAGCTGTTCCATTGGTTCTGGCTGTCATTTGTGAGACAGTCGTTACGGTTCGTCAGAAACCAGACAACCAGTCTTACTAAGGGGTATCATATTACCCAGTGACTAGGTTGTGGAGGTGAGACAGGCAGTCGCTCCATGTAAAATACTGGTACTCAGCTGCATCCTGTTAGACTAGAAGCCGATCCCAACACAGTTGGAAGAAGGCCAGGCAGATGATTACTTACGAGTTTTAGGATGTAGGTTCGAACCCAGACAGGCGCTTTACTTGGTGTAAATTATTTCATCACCACTGCTCTCAAAACGGTGAAGGAAAACATCGTGAGGAAACCGGCATGTTCTAGAACCAAAAATGCGAAGACAATTGTGTCATCTACCAACCCGCACTGGGCCCGCGTGGTAGAATCAGCCCAGTCCCTCTCACAGAGAGGAGGCCACCTCAAAATTAATTATTAGCTTTTTTTTTATAGGTTCCCACACTAGGAATTTCTCCTGTATTGTGGGTGCGTTTACAAACATTTAAAGTCACATATACAAACAGCCAGACCCGGAACAACTACTTGTAGGTCATACAAATATTTGTTCCGTGCGGGAATCGAACACGCGACACGCAGCGCAGCAGTCAATCGCTTAACCACCGCCCCAATCGTGTCGTCAGCTAAATAATCATCCTCTGCCTAGCATAATCAGCCAATTATCCTTGGCAGATGATGATTATTTAGGTAATCATGCTAAGAAAATTCGACAGCAACATACTTGTCTTTTTTTACAGTCTTTTTCGGATTTCTATAGCTTTTCAGATTGATAGTCACGCTTGGTTTGGCGTTAGAGCAGTTACTCTTCCTCATTATCTATTTATAAATATGCAAACAGTTTTAAAACGGGTGTGTTCTCAAATATGGTCGTAGAACATAAACAGAGACAGGTAGTTATTTATAAATTATCACCTTCTAACATCATAGACACTAATCATAGAAGATAGACATCTATGGTTTTCAATAGGTTCTTAGTACTTGCTAGGAATTATAAGTAGCATAGACAATGTTTTTCTTCCTATTGTAGACCAAAATAGAAGCTGAGAAAATTCGAATAAAACCTACGGGTTCTGATTTTTATTTTTTTGATTATTTAATCGTAAGTTTGTAATGTCATTTTTGACGGTTTTCTTTACCAATACGAGTATTCTTAACTTTTCTACTCTAATTTCTGCCTTTGTAGTTAGGGTCTGACTTCTCAGGAGGTGAAATGGTGACTAGAGAGCTAGTCCTTAGTTATTCCAGGGGAACAAAATTGAGTCTTTTTTTCTTAAGTTACTAAGCAAGTAACTTTCGAAAAAAAAATCAAAAACTCTCAAGGGACAATGGGTAATTCTTTATGGAACGCGCACTCAAAAAAAAAAACAAAAAAAATGACTGTAGTAATATCAACAATGTCTATGTTTCACTTAAAAAAGGCTCAATTATTTCAAAAAGTACATCATTAGAAGCGCGAAAAGTTTTTTGGTTCATTAATTTCAACGTCAATAAGCACGTCAATAAGTTATAAGAAAATAAGTTAAATATTTCCTTTTATTAACTCAAGTTTAATTTCCTCTTCTCATTTTTTTTCTCCAAGTGAATTCAGACATGCTGTCTTAGGATTAATTAAACTTATTAATTTACTTTGTGTATACGTACACAGTTAACCATTCTCCTTTGTTACCTACACTTTTACCATCCAGAATTAATAGGTAGATCGTTAAAAGCGGTATAATTGTATAATAAAGAGGAAACCGTACTGCTGTTACGATATTTTGATTTAGTCCGCGATTTGTACGAATGTTTCAGTTTTTTGCCGGAAAATGCAACCAACCAACAACCTACTGATCTAACCTATGATTTGAGAGTATATTTCACCTTTTATGTACATTTCAGATTTACACTACATTGTACAATCTTCTCACCATAAAAAGGCCCTCATTTCCGTCAATTTTGTCACAGCACACGTCAATGGCGCCGCGTTACATACTCGCGTGGTTCCTACAAGGTGTTGATCGTAGATAGCTTTATACAGAGTTCCGCTATGATTGCGTTTACACGACCAGCATACAGAGGGGTTTAGTAACTTTCTATTTTTTCTTGTAGTTGTCGTATTTTGGGTATTAACCATAAAACTTCTGAGTAGAAAATTAAATAGTAGAGTAATAGAAGGTGAAAGAAAGAAGCAGGATGATGGAGCAGTGACATTGCTATTGGCGATGGTGGAACTGGGTCTTTTGAAAACCAAAAGTTAGCAGAAGCAAAGAAAGCTATCAAATAATTTAACGTTTAATTTTTTTAACGTTCCAGTTATAGTAACATATACAAGAAGGGTGTTGTATACATTAGTAAAAAACTTTATAAAAGACATAAGAAATGGTAAACTGAGAAGCAATCGAGACCCTTATTTTTAATTTCATGTGTATTATTATCCCAGTTTCACTTCGAATTGTCTTTGACGATTTTATTGGTTTGCGGCAGTATAATAGTGCAATATTTGTGTATACCTAGACAATATTTGTGTATAGTTTAGACAAGTTATGTTAAACGGTGAGCAGTGGTGGTCCAGTTGCAGGTCGATTTACTTTGTGTAAATAATTTCTTTAACACTGCTCTCAAAACGTGACGGAAAACATCGTGAGGAAATCGGCATGTCTCAGAACCAAAAATTCGAAGACGTGTAACATCTAGGTATCAATCCGCACTGGGCCCGCGTGGTGGATTAAAACCCACTCTCTCTCGAAGAGAGGAAGTCTGAGTCCCAGCAGTGGGAATATTATTGGCTGATTATGCCAAGTTACCTTATCCTAAAATTTTATTCGTAACTTACCTCGTACGTATTTCGCAAATTCACCTCCCATCATTATATTACCTAGCATATCTTGTAGCTATTCATAAAATCTTCTAATAACAGTACCTGCTCATCTGTGATAGTGCAAGTACTTCGCTTCTAGGTCATCACCCTTTTCAAGTAATCTTGCAAGTGACATTTAAACACAGATTTGCATACAGCAGACTGCGTGGAAAAGCAAGGCTTATTATGTTAGCCTTTATACCTATTTGTGGTAAAAAATTATAGTTGCATTACCTACGTCTCACAAAACTGGTAATTTGGTATCTGTGGTTATTTTTGTTAGGAATACTGATGTCTATTAGTATTTATACATTATGGTTGGCTAAACGTACTTTTTGGTTGAAAGTGGGTGAGCGTGATTTTAAAAAGGACTGAATTTATTGCGCTGTTGTATGTTTTTTTTTTACATACAACATTATTTATAGTATACTGCAAACCTGAATACAGTTTGTTCAGAATAAGTAACTGAATCGATTCCAATAGTTTTTACACCATGTTATATTTTGTCCCAATAATATTTTAAAGTGATAAAAAGTTGGACACCGAGCGACACATATCCGCAATCATATGCGCACAACACAAGTTACACCCGGTCGGCCGGTGGCGCGTGTTGAGTGGTAACCAACTTTTTGTACGGACAATCAGGTATCATTACAAGCTTATAACTTCGTGATTTAAAAAAAAAAAAACGCACAGCAAAGCAAAGCCCATTTGGTGAAGTGGAACTGATGATGAAGACCACATATGGCCACCGGAACTACTCAATAATAAGTATTTCACGGGTTGCGATTCGATTACTTTAATATGGTTGGTAAGCAATTTATGCTCGTCACAATGCGAATGGTGAAATGGAGCTGATGGTGAAATACCAGGAGAACTCCTCAACAATTAACGTCCTTTCATCGGGAAAAGCAATATTTTGTAAAAGGCGATAAGCAAGTTGACATTAGGCTAAAAAGCGAGACCTAAAAAATAAAAAACCGACTTCCAAATAAACACTACTGTTTCGTTTATTATCGTTTAAGTCGGGCCGTTGCCACTGCAACGGCCCGACTTCCGAGTTGTAGGTCGTGGGCGCTTTTCTTTATGTAAGTACTTTCATCACTACTGCTCTCAAAACGGTGAAGGAAACAGGCATGTCCTAGAACCAAAAACTCGAAGACAGGTATCACCTACCGACTCCCGCTGGGCCCGCGTGGTAGATTATAGCCCTCTAGAAAAGGGGATGCCTGTGTCCCAGCAGTGGGAACATTATAGGCTCATTGTGTATTTATTTAAGCTTTTAGCACTCCAAAAAGGCACAAAATTAAATACCCCAGGTTTCTTCAGGTCAGAGAAGCTACTCCCAATTGCCCAGAAGGGAAGCTATATTGCTACAAGGTTCTTCTGGCGCGTGGCCAAAATCGGAACTAACGCCGCCATCTTGATTTTTCAACGGACAAATTGCACAAACATCTACCAACAGCGCCCTCTGCCTACATCATTCAAGCGCTGAGCAGTGTGCACCTAATTTTCTGGCAGACCAATTAATCCTGCTTTCTCAGCCAAATTTTTTGAGAAAACTGGCCACATAAATAGGTACTTATAAGGTGTCTATGACCAGATGGTCTATTCTGTACAGTCCTTTCACAGTTATTTTACCTGTGACAGCAGTAATCCAATAACAACCTTATCGCAATGGCAATAAAGAACTCTGTGTTTTTGAGAGTGATGCAAACTCAAAAGTAAAATGACTGAACGGGCGAAACTAAGATGAAATGACCTATCAATTAATTGTGTCAATCCCTTCAATCCCTGGCACCAGGTGGAATGACCGCTCACTTCACCTAACTGCTCACTGTGATAATTTTACAGAATATACGGGGTGTCCGGTAATTAATGGATAACCTTGAAATGGCTTATAGCAGAACTAATGGCCGTTCAGAAAAAAATGCAAAACCAAATATATCCTAAGTAGTATGTTTTAAATTAATTGTTCACTGAAAAATTAATCAAAGTAATTTTTTTTAATTGCTATATCTAGTCAATCTATTTACTGCCTATCTATCGGAAAAAAAGGTAAAAATTTGTAGTCCTTTTAAAAAAAACATATCTTAGGATATATTTGTTTTTTTTTCTGAACCATAAGTTCTGCTACAAGCCATTTCAAGGTTATCCATTAATTACCGGACACCCTGTACACATAGGCAGAAGACAACTGCTAAAGACTAATAGAATTCTGATTTTATCTTGACCAATTAATACTCTTAATTGGTGCGTTAGAAAAGCAAAGATTTATGGTCTACATTTCGGTTTACCTTGGCATATTTAAAAACATTTATTATTCGAAATGTATTCCGCGTAGTTTAATTTAAATGAGACGGAGTTAGATTAATTAATCCAGTAGTATTATCATGCATAATTTATCAGTTTTCCACCATAAGCACAGACTTTTTGATTGTAACTATCGATTTGTGCATAAATAATTTAATTTAACCATTTTATACTAATATATGAACTAGCACTGTTTTATTGATTCCCTATACTACAGCCCAGGGTCCAGGTTCATTCAATACTCATGGGCAATATGCACGCTTAGCAGGGTTAGATATGGCTTAATAACTTACACGTAAATTAATGTACGGGCCTGGATATCCATCATCTGGATTGAACACATAACTCAAGACTTCATAAAAAAAAAACAAGTTTGATTAACCCTTGAAACCTGTACAGCCCTTTAATTCTGAGTATTGGTCTTACAGTGACCAATTAATAATAGATTAGCGACCCGTCCCTGCATACATGTTTTTAGGACTTGACATAACATCGAGATTCCTTTATTATAATATGTAAGTTTAATATTCAAGTATCTACACTGGCCCGCAAAGAAAGCGGGGCGGTCACAAAAAATGCAATAACTTTTAAAATATTTGAAAAGTTTATTTCATTAAAATATAGGAAGAAGTAAAACCTTTTTATTTATTTTTGGTGATTGAATTGAAAACTTGTATTAAAAAATAAAGAAGATTTTTTAAATTTTAACAACTTTGAAACTATTTGTTTTTCTTTTATTTCTATTTATAAATATGGCATTCTTGTGCAGAAATTCATTATTCTGATCA